>LPNX010480194.1:115502-151783 GCA_001517045.1 Pseudotsuga menziesii
TCAAATCAGGTACATGCTTTGAGGTCTGCTATGAGTTCATGGTTTAGCAGGAAACAGTCCAGTGTTTCTCTTCGCACGGTTGAAGCAAAATACATAGCAGATTGCTCTACTATGTTATGAAGCCATATGGCTTCAGAAGCTGATATCAGGTCTCTTTGACCTGAAGATGGATACAACAATGATTCTATGTGATAACCACAGTTGTGATGACAAAGAACCATGTGTTCCACATAACATGTAGAAATCCAGTATTTCTACATACAAGATAAGATGAAGATAATGATACTGTAGATGCAGATGATGGTGATTTAGTATAGAGATGATGATGTTTCAGTATTCCCATATTGAAGATATAGATGATGATGATTTCAGTATTCCCATACTGAAGATATAGATGATATTTCAGTATTTACATACTGTAGATATAGATGATGGTGATTCTGTATTTCTATACTAAATATAGAGATGATTATGATTTCAATATTTCTATACTGAAGATATAGATGATGATGCTTTTAGTATTCACATACTAGAGATACAGATGGTGATAGATCAGTATTCAGATATTGAAGATGTAGATGATGATGTACCGATGAAGCCTCTGCCTCGAGTAGAGTCCTTCCTCGAAAGGGGGAGTAGTGATGTTGCAGTGGGATTGTATCATCCCGGGACATCTATCCATAGTAGATCCAGTGACCTCGGTCATCGAGAATGTGATGGGATTGTATCATCCTTGGGCACCTTCCCTAAAGTGATCCGGAGACCTCGGTCTTCGAGAATGAAGAGGGATTGTATCATCCCGGGACATCTGTCCATAATAGATCCAGTGACCTCGGTCATCGAGAACGTGATGGGATTGTATCATCCTTGGGAACCTTCCCTAAAGTGATCCGGAGACCTCGGTCTTCGAGAATGAAGAGGGATTGTATCATCCCGGGACATCTGTCCATAATAGATCCGGTGGCTTCGGTCCTCGAGAATGTGGTAGGATTGCATCATCCTTGTACATAGTCCTAAAGTGATAGAGAGTGATTATCCCGTAATTGTATCTGGTGACTTCGGTCGTCGAGAATGTGGCAGGATTGCATCATCCTTGGACTCAAGTCCTAAAGTGATAGGGAGTGATTATCCTGTAATTGTATCTGGTGACTTCGGTCGTCGAGAATGTGGCAGGATTGCATCATCCTTGGACTCAAGTCCTAAAGTGATAGGGACTGATTCTCCCGTAATCAATCCGGTAACTTCGGTTGTCGAGAATGTGGTGGGATTGTATCATCCCTGGAATTTAAGTCCAAAAGTGATCCAAAGACTTTTTGTCTTTGAGTTGTGGATTGCAGGTTGTTGCTGATGATGATGATGCCGTACTGATCGAAAGATCAGAGTATGATGATGACGCACTATGATTATGATGTTTCTGATCGAAAGATCAGAGTATGATGATGACGCACTATGATTATGATGTTTCTGATCGAAAGATCAGAGTATGATGATGACGCACTATGATTATGATGTTTCTGATCGAAAGATCAGAGTATGATGATGATGTTTCTGATCGAAAGATCAGAATGTGATGATGATTATGATCGACAGATCAGAATATGATGATGATGATGTTGCTACTGATCGAGAGGTCAAAGTACTGAAGATGTTGCTGCTGATCGAAAGGTCAAGGTGCTGAAGATGTTGTTGATCGAAAAGTCAAAATATGTTGCTGATCAAAAGGACAAAATGCTGAAGATGTTGTTGCTGATCGAAAAATCAAAGTGCTGAAGATGTTGTTGATCGAAAGTTCAAAATGCTAAAGATGTTGTTGCTAATCGGACAGACAAAGTGCTAAAGATGTTGCTGATCGAAAGGTCCAAGTGCTGAAGATGTCATTGCTAATTGAAAGATCAAAACGCTGAAGATGTTGCTGATGATGAAGACTGAAGATTGAAGATGAAGACTACATGATGTTGAAAATCTTCCAATGATTTATAGATGTGTTACCCTGCTGATGTTGATGATGTCCCCTATCTCTACTCTTGTTGTTGTTGATGTTGCTGTAGAATACCCTTCTCGTTAAGGGGGAGTGTTGAAATATTGTAACTTCGAAGAATATTCTTTATGTATCTTTTTGTGGTCCCCGATGGTCCAACTGGGAGAACCATTTGTATTTCATTGTACCCCGATGCTCCTAATCGAAAGAACTAATAAGAGTCATGAGGTAGTCCCCTCAAATTGTAAAGGTGGGTCATCAGCACCCCAGTGTGGTTACTTGAGCCTACATGTGTAACTCGAGCCTACATGAGTTAACTTAAGCCGACATGTTAATTGAGTAAACTTTAAGTGAACGGATGAATATAAATAGAGGTGTAGTGCTCCTCACTTGTGACACACACACTCACTTGGAATAGCGCACTTGTGGAGGAGAGGAGTTGCTGGAGAAGGAGGCGAATCAGGTTTTTGATCTCCTTGTTGGTTTTACCTTTTTCCCTTTTGGGGCATCTATATTGAGGAAGCTTTTGCTGGGTTTTTCCCTTTAGGGTTTTCCCAGGATAAATCTGTGTTGTTCTTGTGATACTGTTTCTTTTAGTGATCATGTTTTATATGCTTTTATTATGAAAAATGAAATGATATACTGATGTCTTAGTTAAGCATATGAAAATTTAACACTACTGACACCCCTACTTGTGCATCCACTTCCTCTTGGTGCGCATTTCCTCTGGCTATCTATTCCTCTCTCTTTTTTCATTGCACAGTGCCTTAAGAACTATGCGATTCTGGCCCTGTCCTGTAGGGCTTTAGGCAACTACCATTCACTAGTTTTGGCATCATCACTCCATCTAATTGTTGTAATTGAACGCCCCCCCCCATAGGTAATTGAATTAACAAGATATGGACCTAACCAATGCATCTGTAACTTACCGCGATGCTTCACGAACTTGCAATGATATAACAACACCAAATCTCTTTGCTGAAATTGTTTATTCTTGATATGGTGATCATGCCAAGCCTTCTATCGTTCCTTCTCGAAGTGATGATAGAATCTTGCGACAAAGCAGTCTTCTTCAAGATGTATCAACTGTGCCATGCACTCTTCTAGCGTTGCTTCATCATCCATGCACGTTGCAGCTATAATGCGCAGATTGGGAACAATATACTCCATATGCATGATTGCCTCTTTCCCGTATACCGATTGAACAGTGTTTGCCCTTTTAATATTTTGCAGGTGGTGCAATATGTCCACAATACTGCTGGAATTTTCAAATCCTAGTCATTTCATTTAGTGTTACATACCTTTGTAAGTGCATGCTCCAAGATCTTGTTGCACGCTCCTACCGTCTCGTTCGCCTGCGGATTATATGGTGTACTTTTCTCATGATGTATCTGCAACTCCTTCGTTAGTGCTCTTACCATGCGATTGATAAAATGGATTCCTTAGTCGCTCATCAATATCCTTGGGCATCCAAATCACGTCATGGTGTTGTCAAACAGAAATCTTGTTGTTGTGGCAGTAGTGCAATCCACGACTGGTGCGGCCTCCTCCCACCTCGTCAAGTAGTCGGTTGTTGTGATTATGTAACACGCTCCAGTTCTCTTCCCAAGTGGGTTGATTGGACCCACAAAATCCACAACCCATTTGTCAAAAGGTTGCAAGGTTACTTGGGGTACTAGCGGCATCTCATCCCACCATGATGGTTTTTCGGTGCGTTGACAGACATCGCATGTCCGTGCATAATCTATTGCATCATTGTGTAAAGTGGGCCAGCAAAGCCCTGTGCGAAGCACCTTTCTTCTCGTAGCGGTACCCCCGTAGTGTCCCCCAATGACTTTCGCATGTGCTTCTGCTAAGATTTCTCCTTGCTCATAGGGTACGACACAACGCCGCAAAATTTCATATGGTCCCAGCTTATATAGGTGTTCAGTAATCAACTTGTAATTAGAATCTTTAACCACCAACTGCTTCTTTTGTCTTGTTGAAATTTCTTCTGGTGTGACCCTTGTCGCCAAAAACTGGATTATTGGAGCATAATGGTCATCTTCCATGTCAACTTCGAATAACTACGCATCAGGAAGTCCGTCTTCAATATTAGTAGGCTCCTCGCCTGTCTCTATTCTAGAAAAATGATCAAGGCCAACATTATTTCAAAATCAAACTCGTGAAAGAGAAGTATCCAGTGGCATATCTTCCCCCCCAACACAAGATTATTGACCAAATACTTCAACGAAGAATGGTCAGTAAACATCTTCAAGTGACTGCCTAAAAGTTAATGCCTGAATTTCTGGAGCACATAGACCATCACCAGACCTTCGTGCTCTGTGGTCATATATTTCTTCTCAGCAAAGGACAACTTGCGGCTGGCGAAATCGATCGGGTGATCTAGATCTTCTTCTCCTGGTTGAGCGAGCACTACTCCCAGTGCAACAGATGATGCGTCAACATACACGTGGAACTCTTTATTCTAGTCAGGGAACACAAGTATGGGCATTGAATCCATCTTGGCCTTCAGTGTGTCGAAGCTACCTTAACATTATGTATTGCATACAAAGACATCATCTTTCTTCAGTAGTTTCTCCATAGGGGCAGTAATTGCAGCATATCCTCTAATGAATTTGCGATAGTACCCAGTGTGCCCTAGTGTCACATGAATCATCTTCACATTTGTCGGTGGTGGAAAGCTTAAAATGAGTGCTATCTTCACAAGATCAACTAATAATCCTTGTTTTCACACAATGTGACCCAACTATCCCAAATGGTGTGCAAAAAATGCACTTCTTGGAGTTCAGCTTGATCTGATGTTTTCAACACCTTTCCAGCATCAGGCGAAGGTTTTCCAAATGATCCTTGATTAGACCATACACTGTCCAATCATCCATATATACTTGTAGGAACTTCTGAATGAAATCTTTAAATGTTGCGACAACAACTCGGGAAAAGATTGCAGGCGTATTCTTCATCCCAAAAGGCATCACTATGTATTGGAAGCAACCCCACTCGGTGACAAATGTAATTTTATGTCGATCTTCCTTGGTGATTCTTATTTGGTGATAACCAGAAAATCCATCTGTAAAAGAGTACATCTCTTGATTGCCTACTCCTTAGAGTACTTCATCTGTGAATGGTGCTGGGAACGGATCATGCATACAGGCATCATTCAGTTTTCTTAAGTCGACACAGATCCAAACTTCACCAGTTTAATTGTCTTGGACCACCATAGGACTGATCCATTCTAATTCTTCCATTGGCTCAATGATTCCAGCATCCAACATCCGGTCAATTTCATCCTTGACTCTTTCTTTGTATCACGGATTCAGGTGATACGGCCTCTGTCTTACTGGTTTCGAAAGGAATCTTCATCTCTCCTAGATCACCCAGTATCCCCTTCAATTCTGAGAACTTTGTTGGAAAGAGATCTTGAAATTCATGCAACAGATATGTGATCTTTGCCATGGTCTCCTCGTCCTAGTAGTCCCCAACACTTGCAAATTTTGGATTCTCCTCCATTCCAATGTTAAATTTTCTAATATTCAGTGGCTGATTCATTGGATGAGTTGGTGTATTTGGTGTTGAGACATCCCTACTCCCTTATGTCTCTGGAATATTGATATTTTGTAGCTCATCATCATCATCAGGTTCTCCAAATACATTATAGCATTCCATCATTGGCTACATGTGGCAATGTGCATGTGGGTCCACGGGATATGCAACTGGCACAAATTTTAAAACCACGTCCTGGATGATCTGAAGTGCATTGTTGACATCGGGATTAGCATCTGTGAAGCTAAAGGTATGCGTAAAGAAAATCATCATCTCTTCCTAAGTGGTTATTTCTCTACGCAGCTCCACTGATACATACCAGGATCTTGGCATGTCATCCAAGGTGTGAATAAAGGCATGGACCCATTCATCCTTTGGTCATGATTCCCACAATGTTTGGCATTCCATCAAATGGCCGCTAGGGTCATTCCATCCATCATACTTTCCAACGTGATATACTTTTTTGTCGCCAAAGGGAACTGTCATCAACCGTTGACACTGCGCCCATCCAGCAATTTCTTTTTATGAGTTTCCCACCAGCGTGTTGGAGTAGCCTTCAGTGCTTCCTCCATCGCCAACAATCGTTGCGGTGCTGAGACCTTTTCTTCAAATTCCATTAAGAATGCTGAAAGTTCAGGTAGCCCTTCATAAAATGGTAATTCTACAATCTCAGTCGTGACATGGCACAGCGACTACATGATCAAACCACATTTCCTGAATGATACCTCGTGCATGTGGTTTTGCCAATTTTTCTACCGCATCCTCAAAATAACAAGACGTAGAACTAGTGCTGCTCCAACCAAGTTCTCCATCAGCAATTGGGTCGATATAATCTTCAGAGATGTTGTAAGCGTGATCCCATCCCATGACAAATTCATCCTTTACCGGTTCAATGTATCAACATCCTTCATTGGGATCCATGGGCGTGATGACTCTAATGTCTTGGTTCTCAAAATTCATCATCCACTTCTTGTAGTTAATGGCTGCCATACTATCGTTGGCCCTTCCAATCCCCAACAGTGAGGGATAGGAGCCTTCACCATTAACAACTTCAATCACATCAAATTCGGCATAAGTTTTCATACGTTCAATGTTCACAACCAGGTTCGACACATGTCTAATTGGTTGCACGTTGGCTTGATTATCCAATCACAATTGCACAGGGGACCAACCCAATGTTGGCCTCCCCATATTCTGCCAGGTCTTCTTTGTTAGGATATTCACATCAGATCCCAGATCCAGGATGACTGAATCGACTTCATAGTCCCCAATCTGAATGTTCATGTGCTTCTCCTTGCCTGTATTTTTATTTTGTAAGTATTTCACCGTGGAATCCTTCAGTTCCTTGCCTGGGCAATGCAACAAATTTTCAATCTTAGCTAGAGCATCAGGATCTCTTTCCAGTGATAAGAAACTCTCAAAGAAGTGTTGCAAGGTATCAGGTTGCTACGATGGTCCTGTCTCTAGCGAAGAATCAAAAGCAGAAGGTATTTCATAGACAGGTGACTTACCAATATTCCTTCTAATCACAACCTTGGCTCCAAAAAATGTCTCATTTTCAGTTGTGATATCAAACAATGCCTTCTTTTGTCCATCCAATCAAATCTATGGGCGGGGCCCATCCTCTCCTATTGTGGCTCCTACATGAGTGACAACGGCAATGTCAACATCCTCTGTTCTGGGCTCTGCTGATATCGTTGCAACTGTCGGCCCTTGATTCCGGCTCATCGGTGAATTCTGAGTCAGCAGCAGATTCTGGTTCATTGGAGGGTTCATAGGTTGATTCACAATCTAAGTCTAAAGTGGAACTTGATTCTAGGCCTGATTCTGCAACTGGTTCTGGTTTTGTAGCTTATTTTGATTCTGCAACTGGTTCTGATTCTGCAATTGAGGAACGTTCTCATCCTGCCATCTTGTGATTAGTTCTGGGTAGTTTTCGACAATATGATCGATCATTGTGCAGTATGTACATGAGCACAGCAAGTGTGGTAAGTCCCTCTAGTAATTCCCAAATACCCCACAATTGTAACACTAGACAGATCCGCGACCTCATCCTCTTCCTCTTCCAAATCCTACTCCTCTTCCTCAGAATCCTCCGTGAAATCCTCCTTGCTGCTAATGTTGTGGCTAAGACATCTGTTGTGGTGGGGGATTCAGCTGTTGCTGAACATAATGCACAGCTTGAACATACTACGACTGCGACTGAGGCATTTCCATTTGATTGTACAGTGGGTGCGGTGCAAACTGTGGTTGCGGCTGCAATGGTATAAATTGCATCTATGGCGGTGGTGTATATTACGGTTGTGGTCGGGAATTTACCACTTGAGGCTATGATTTTGGTTGTTGTACTGCGCGATGATATTCACCCTTCACAAAGTATGAATCATATGTTCTTTCCTAAATCAGATCATACGCACAACAGTCTTTATCTTCATGCCCCACCGATCTACAAAATGAACAATATAGGTTGGTTGGCTTTGACACTGTCTTCTGAATGTAGCTGCATTCTTCGTGTCGGTGTCCATAGACTTTACATATGCTACACCAAGGTACATTTCCGCAACTCAGTGGGTTCGACACCCCAGATAGCAGATAATTCTGTAAGTTAGGGCAAGTATCTTTTGTGTGTCAATCTGTGTGACAATGAGTGCACCAAATATCATCGCGATTCTCTTTCCCTTTCTTAATGTCTTGTAACTGCAGCGTCAATTTTTCTAGTTGTGCCTAAATTTGGCTCGTACCAGTTGCATTCTCTCCCACACATGAAGCTTCTAACTTCATTACGATCTTCAAAGCCTCGCTCTGTGTCGCGATCTTCTGCTGCATCAGTCGTTTCCAGATATGAGGTACCAAAGTTGCGATAAACCACTCTTTATGTTGAACATTTCTCATATCAAATATGACTCTCACCACCAACGTCTTAAATATTTGATCGAAGTCCCAAATAGTCTCATTAGGAAACTGCTTAATCTCTTTTAACTTAGTAATGTATTACACCTTAGATTTAGGTTTCCAAAATTCTTCGATCAGTCCCCTTCGAGCTTCATCCAATGTTTTTGCAGGGGTCCCCATAGGAACCTGTATAAATTTAATGTACCAATCATGTAGCGCACGACCCTGCAAAGTAGTCTCCAGTTGGCCCTTATTGACATCATCATCTATGGCCTGTCTTACAATCCATACTACCTCACAGAGAAACCAATACTGCTCGGTATAGTTAGTCCCGTTCCCATGAAACAAAGGTAACTTTGTGTCATCGCCCACCATCCTGGGCCTTCTTCCTGCAAATGCTGACCTACTACTTGAATGTTGTTGGCATGTTGGGCAAGTTGACGTGGAATTTATGTTTCTCCCTGAGTTTGAATTAGTGCGCAGAGGCATGTGTACATTGCTGCTAGGGTTTTATCTTACTGCTGTCATGGGTGTAGTCTGGGTTTGTTCGTCCTCTTCGTCACTATAGGGTCGCTTTGTCCCGTGTGGTTGTCCTTTTTGGTTTTGTGTTTCAATCATAGTAGGACCTTCCCCTGTCCTCTACCTCTTCTCTTGTCGAAACCTTGCTCATCCCCTCATACAACCACTTTCTTCCTCGGCTTCCCTCATAGTCTCATCGAAACTTGCACCCATCTACCCCTTATCTTCACATTCATCTCCCCCCTTTAGTCACAGTATCTACCGCCTCCGCACACCAGAGTTATAGTACTATAGGTGCATCTTTAGTATACCCTTTTCGCAAACAAGAATTTTAATTGACAACTATAGAAACAATAAGAACCTACCTATGGGTCCGTTGAAAAATTCCCTTTCCGCTTCGATGTAGGAATTAGTAGTGTCAACTGCAAATTCAGTGATATATCCTTCTAGGATACTATCCATCCAAACCTCAACAGCTAGCGACGCTTTGTTGTCAGTTTCTTGCATCTCCTGGATCAATTCAGGGGTCCGAGATGTTGTTTCTTCTCCTTTGAGATTTGTCTTTTTGTATGTGAATTGATCCAACCACTCGTATAGTATGATGGGGAAATCACAGAAAAAGTACTCATGAGGACCATCGTGTATGTAATTTTCCAACCACTTGTCCATCGTCAGTCTAGGGTTCTGATTTTTTGCTTCAACGAATTCTGGCAGCTTCAGATCAAACCAATATTGAATTTTTGGTTGCGTCAGATGCCACATCCAATATTGAATTTTTTATCGCATAGGATGCCACATACCCTCCTCGTAGTCGCAACAAGGTCCCAACAATGGAACCATTTTTTGGCGCAAATCCAACCAACAAAACTTAGTCGACAAGGGTTCCCACTCTGTCGACACTCAACTTGTCGTGATCTCCCTGAGCATCAGCCCAGAAAGGTTTTACCGTGTCTAGAAAAACCCATAGAGAGGATGAAGTCTCAATCGAGATGTTCAATGGAGGGCTGACGAAACCAAGTTTTCGTATAAAAGAAGAGGACTATGGGCATCGAAAATTCATTTGTCTATCTATCAAATCTAGTCATTCGCATCATCATTTAGATAGCATCATTCAATTATCACAGGAATAACCATGCTAATTGCGCAAAAAAATCTAAACAGGTAAACTAATTCATATGCATTGAACATCATAGATCCATGTCGCATACATTCACCATAAGATTGCAGGAACAAAAAGACAGGAAGAGACAAAAGTTCAGATCAACATCTTTCTCATCATATTAGCTTCTGCATAATCAACCATAGATTCAAACAGACAACAATTCAACTGATCCTTGAACTCTTAGTTCTTACCCATCACTTGATGATCATAGCCAATAGATGTGATCTAATTGATAGATTGATACTTACATTCACAATTCTTCTTCTGTTTATAGGCTTGCGCCTTTACATTCATGGTCCACTTCTAACTAACTCCTAACTAATTCTACCAACTAATGGCCAATATCCACAAAATATGGTCAAAAATACAAAAAGTGACACAAAATATTCAAAATTAGTCTATCTTGTGCCTTGCGCGGTGTCTTCCGAGTTGGCGCAACATCCGCGATGCTGCGCAACTCACCCCAAACCCCTGCCAACATGACAATGCTAGGATGGGATTGAATGGGAATTGGTGAGGGGAGGATGGATGTGTTTCCCTATGATAAATTTGAAATCAATATACTTTGATGAGATGATATGAAAGAAAGGGAGTTGACATTATTTTTCTCCGTTGGCATCTAGATATTGATTTTGACATGAATACACAATACTCTTATTGTAGGTGGTTGAAGATTGTTGAAATGCAAATTAAAGGAAAATTAATGGTAACAATGGTCATTGATGTTTTTGTAAGGAACCTTAGCATTGGGTGCATTATAAGCAAGATCATCCTGGGAATGAAGCATAATTGTTCTTCTGCTCCTGCAAATATCCTCATTCTTGTTTTGAAATTCTACTCAGGGGGGTTTCTCAAGTCAATAAGATCTCTTTCCTAGGATTATGTTAAAATAATTGGAGTCTTCATCACCATTGATCCCAAAGAATGTGTGTATTCATCATGGTACTTCTATATGAATCCACAAGGGCCCTTACCAAAGAGAAAATAGTTGAGACTATGGAAGCTCTTTCTCCGGAGAAACAAGAGAAAACCAACACTATGACCAACATTTATAGGGTAATCAAGTCCACTCTTGCTCAGGTCTTAGTGGGAAGGAATTTTAGAGTGTGGATGTTATGAAGATATTGGGATGTATTTGGTAGAACTTGGGTGTTGTTCACCATCAACTAGATGATGTTGTGTCCATGATGGATATTGTGTATCACCTCACACCTAGAGTAGGTAAACAAGAGGAGAGCCTAAATCCGTCACCTCCACCAATGTTGGAAAACCTCATTCAAATGGCAGTGCATGTTTAAAATCCTATATTCCTCCACTGTGATAATTATGCTTGCCACTGGGAAGATCTTTCTCTACAAAATTGGTGTATGCACTGAATAGAGTAAAACGGTGAATGGATCCAATGATCCTTAATTCTTCATTCAGTATATGAAATACATAACCATACTTATAGTGTACAGACTTGGGCATATAATGTAGAATATGTGCATGATACTTCCATCTAGTAAAAGGAGCGGTTGGTCCTTCCTTTATTATTTAGTAGATGGTTTTGTCAACCATAATTACAATGTACACATTGATGCATATAATGAAGAATATCAAGACGAAACTTCCTTAGAAACTATTTTATGTCCTCTCTTGTTGATCCTATTTTTGAGATGAATGTGGTGGGATGGTTGGATATTATGAATCGACTGTCGTAGGTGATGTTGATTATCTTTGTGTTAGTCCTAGAGGTATACTAGGTTGAAATAGTGTATGCTCAGGCATGATATGGCTCGACGTTTATAGATATTAGAGCTATATTTGTAATTTAACTTTGATGTGACTCATTCTTTGAATGTTGTAGGTATTTATCTGGTTTATGAACAACTCTGTATATTTAAAGGTAACTTGTAGAGAAATTTTGTGGAATCCAACAAAACAATAAGGAAATGGAGATATATTTAGCAGATGAAGAAAATCTTTGAATTCAGGAAGGGTCGACGGGAAAATTTCCTAAATGAAGATAAATTTGAACGTACTGAGCTGCAAAATATGGAATTTAGTAATTATTTACATACATAAAGGCATAACATGAGTTTATTTATGAATATGTAGCAACAGTGAAAATTATGTATACAATAAAGATAGAAAAACTACATACACTATTGCATTTACACAAAATATTTAAAGATCATGACAGAAGCAAAAGAGCTTTGAATTTCTGACATAACATTCAACATTTAATCACAAAAGAGTATCACGGATGCTCAATTGGGTCAAATTTGTTGCAACGTGCTTTATTATCCTTCTCATGAATCATCTCATACAATGGATAGTATTACAAAAGACAAAACACAGAGGAATAACTCTTTGCAGGACTCTGTATCCTTAATCTATGGAAAAACCTATACATGGCTAAAAATATTCATCTAACTCAACATATTAGAAAGAAAACTTCTAATTCTAAAAATTCTAGGCTTGAGCTCATGGATAAAATTACATTATATAAATTTTAAGTACAATTGAATATGGTTATCCCTGATATGACCTGTGACTGAATACTAATAGTCTGACAACTAATTACTTTTTACATTGAACTTTTTTGCATTTACTTTATGACACTTGGCCCTTTTAGATTTTAATTATGGGCCTGATTTTATTCTTCCCTTTATCGGGTATCTCTTGTCCCCACATATGTACTTTAGGTGGTTGCATTGTATAATCCTCAAGAATACCATCTTGCCTCATTTTCTGTATTAATGTTGAATATGATTGACCTCCAGTTGACAACTAACCTCTAGGTGGAATGAAAGAGATTGGATTTGTTTTTCCCACGAAGTAGTGAGGCATCTGAGGTGTTTGTGGACTGTTGGACTACTAGAATGTATTTTGGGCTGAAGACTTCCCTATTAATTATGCTTAAGGAGGCATTGCAATTTTATGGTACTTAGTGAGTAATTGCCACTCATTCCCCAACAGAATATTAGTATTCGTTAATTTTTCTCATGCCATATCTGCTTTTTGGTGCCTTTCATATGACAAAGGTTCTAAATCTATGAAAAAATTATTCATCCTTATCCATATTTGGAAATGGGGTCTTAATCTATTCACTACCTGATTCCCACTGATTAATCCTTCTAAAATATCATGTTGAGGGTCTTCATCTCTCTTCTATGTCAAAAGTGTTCCTCCTTAGAATAAAATTATGCATTACCATCCTAGAGTGATGGTAGTCCCAACTTTATCACTCCACTAAACATGCTTTTAAACGAAGCAATGTCATCTACAAGTTGATTTGTGTTGTCTTACATTACTCTGAAAAGGGTTTTCTTTAGTATCATTTGCTTAGCTATCATGATTATTGGTGCTCCGTTGTCTAGCTACAATTATTCCAACTGCTTCTTTCTTCTACTATTGAGATATTAAATGGCCTCCATGTATTTCTTTGGAATATATACAAGCTTTATTTCCACCTATTTCATTTCCTCTTTAGATGACTTGTAAGTTTCCATTTCTTCTTTCGTTAGCTCACAAAAATCCCATTTGGTCATGAATCACAGTGCATTTTTGTCCCACGGTTGTTGATTTATTCTTCTAAGTTATTCCTCTCCTTGAGATTCTATTTGTAATGAATCTACTTGACCCTTGAGGTCATCAATATCCCTTTTTAAATATGAGATTCCATCAACCTTCTTATTGATTTCTTCTTCCAGTTCAGTTATCTTATCAGTTTTCTAGTTTAGACCATCCTCCATATATTTTATCTTGGTGTCCTTATATTCCTCTACTTTTTTCGTCTCTTGAGTGATGGTATCTTCCTCCATGGCATCTACATCTACTATATATTCCTTCCGTTATGGCTTTGCAGGCTCTCTTGCTTCTGGTTATGCTTCCACAGACTGATCTCTTCCCTAAATAACACTTAGAGTGGCTTGATCTTGGGATATAGAAGCTCATTTCAATTCCAATGGAGCTATATGTGACTTGATTCCATGAATTTCCCTCTCCCTATATAAAGATAAGCCTTGGAAATAAAGCATACTAGAAAAAATTATTTCACTTTCTTCATGGGATTCCCTTAGTTCTGGGGTCTAGACTGGCTCAGTTGTTGGCATCTTCACTTTCCTTTCAAGCTGTGTTATCTCATTGTATTTTTCTTTTAGAATTGACGCAACATAGGAACTATATCCTGGTTTTGAAATTAAAGGTGTGATCTTTTCTTCCAGACTTTTGATTACTACTTGTTTGGATTTTATAGTAATCTTCTCAACCTTCCATTTATCTTCAAAATTCCTTAGGATTGTCCTCAACTTCTTTTCATATTTTACTGACTTTACTATAATATTGCACATCATATCACTGGTATTCCTATAAAATTCAACTTTGTCTAGCTTCTCAAATGAATTAAAATCTAATTGATATTCATTAGCCATGTAATGTTTCATGTTAGTAGGGTCTGGGACTATGGGATTTAATACAGAAAATCTCAGTGCATTATTTTGGTTATCAGCAGTTGTGATTAATCTCTCATTCGATGCTCCTATCTCTTGTCTGGCCTCTTTCTTAATCTACACATTCCTTTCCCTCAACTCTTTATATTTAGCTTATAGGTCAGTCTGTACATGTACCAACCCTCTTGAAGGATATTTTGAGGGTGCCATCTGAAGCATCCTAGGATCTATGAAAATCAGAGTAGGGTAATGTGTAAACTTTATTGTTGGGCAAGCTCCTCTATATGGGGATGGTGGTATCATTTCCATTACCTCCTTAGGTAGCTTCACATTCTCTTCTTCTACCACTTCCCCCTCTGATATTCTGGATTTCTTTGTTTGATGATCTTGTTCTTCACCATCTACATCCATGTCTGAATTTATTCCTTCAGATCCCCTCTTTTTCCCAATATACTACCTTTGGGACATTTCTAGTTCCATCATCTCTATAACCTTCTGAACTTCCTCCCAAAACTGCAGATTTGTTATGTTCTACTACTCAAGTCTTGGGGTGGGATCTTCCAAAAAAAAAAATTTCCAATCATATGCTTTGAAATTACCCCATTAGGGTCATACAAGAAAGACATTGATGTCTTAAAATTCATCTTAATCAAGAACTCTTTCAGATACTCGATTTCCTCTAACTTCTTCAGTTGGAATGGACCTATTTCTTGGGGAAGTGTAAATATTTGGTGATGTATATAATTCATGAAATGTCTTTCATCTACCTTGAACTTCTAGCGAGCATACTCCATGGAAAACACGATAAGAGTGAGGAATGATAGAAACCGATACGGTTCACCTTCAAACCCATAGACTCTTATCCACTACAACAAATATTGGAATTAGCGTCCCATTTAGCGTCCCTTTTTAGTGTAAATTTTTTTACATTGAGTGGTCAAACTAGACGCTAAATGGGACGCGTCATGGACAAAACTTAAAGCGTCTCCAAAAAAGTATTTTTTTCTTTCTAGATAGCATCCTTTATGACGTCCAAAATAACGTCTATTTTTTTGCTTCCAGAATAGCATCTAACTTTGCTTCCTAAACAACGTCGAGATTTGCTTCCTAAATAACGTCTTATTTTTATTCCTATTGAGTCTCTGCTTTTGCTTCTATAATGACATCCCCGTCAAAGACATATTTGCATCCTTAATAGCACCACGGTTAGCATCCAATATTGCATCCATTTTTGCTACCACTTTAGCATCCCATTTTGCACCATGTTTTACTTCCAAATATGTGCCAATTTTTGCTTTCAAATTTGCACCAATTTTTTCTCTTTTTTTTGCATCGTGTTTTGCTACCAAAATGATGCCAAATATTTCTTCTATTGTTGCACCATATTTTTCTTCCTATGTAGCACCATGTTTTGCATCCAAAGTAACGTCTTATTTTTCTACCATATCAATGCCAAGTGTGGCTTCATCATTAGCGCCACATGTTGCATCCTTTTTAATGCCTAGATTCGCGTCTTATTTTGCTACCATATCAACACCATTTTTGGCTTCATCATTAGCGCCATGTACTGCATCCTCTTTAATGCCTAGTTTCGTAACTCTCATTTCTTGGTCACTAATTTAGTCATTTTTAGTAATTTTATATACAAATTTTGGTCATTTTGTTTGGTCACTTATCTCTCATTGTTTGGTCACTTATCTCTTATTTTTTGGTTAATAATTTAGTTTTTTTTAACCGATATTATAATATCATTAGGGAATGGAGGAATCGAACCACCAACCTCCTGCTTGTAAGGCGACCACTCTTCCATTGAGCTAGCACCCTTTAAGAATTTGGGAACGTAAATTACAAAGTCCTCTATAATGCTAAAAAGGATCAATACACAACTTTGAATATCTAATGGTTGGAAAAGGATGATAGATTGTATAAGTTCATAATATATGATCAAGTAGGTTATGAAATCCATAAACCTTTTCTAGGAATTTTGAACAAAACACAAGAAATTGGCTTAAAGGGATTGCAAAAATCACTATTCCCTAGCAACCATAAGTGTACCACTATATGAGACCTATCAACAACAATTATCTTAGTGTGGATGCCAAGGATATAGTAGATAAGCATGATCATCCTAGAGCCATATATAATTGGAGCAATAAGGATAATCAAAAGAGGATGATCAACTCAATAGTTGGTGCTTCACATGGATCCTATCCACCATGGGATGAGCAAAGTTCCTTCTTCCATCAAGCTAATGAGTATCCACAAGGGAAAATGGTTAGGATATATTATTATCCCAATTCATAATGTTTAATCGCTTCCCAAGGTGATGTTGTAGTGCTTGCACTGGTAGATCTACGTGATCCCCAATAGCATTAGATATAAGCGTATTCATGGGGCCATAGAGTATAGGATGAGTCTGTCTTTTTATCTTTTTATTTGGAAAACCATGCATGATTTGAAACACTGGATAAGGAATAGAATCAGATATACTTAACAAACTACAATCATGACAAGGCATAGGACTCTGCTCTATAGTCATTGTGCAGATGTTGGAAATGGGTATATCTGCCTAAGGACTATGAAAAACATCCATTTAAATATGAATGCAAAACCTTCCATGTCAGAGGAATACTAGATGGCAATGAGCTTACTATTTCTAACATAAAGAAACAAAGAAGCCAGAAATTGAAGCTCTAGGGAGATACACATGAATGCGTACAAACCTGACCCTTTCAGGAATATTCCTTTCACTGAGGCGATGAGACCTTAGGGGAGAGAGGTATGGAGATGGTGTATGATAACGTCGAGCATAAGAGTAATGTTGGTTGAATCCACGACCTCTTCTCACACGTAGAAGGACATGACATGCCATAGGAATATCAGTAGCTTTAAGTTATTCACTCCAGGGAAGAAATAAATTGCTGAGAGAATTGGAAAACCTTTATTTTGACCTCAGCAATATGCAACTATATATAGATAATGTGGTTAAGGATTCACTGGTTATTGACAACTGGAACATGTTCAACAATCTAGGATGATGTAGATAACCTAGTAACAGGACTTGCCAAGTCTACCAACCCACTACAGGAACAGGATGGTCCAACCCAGACCAGATCATTTTGACTCTTGTTTAGGTTGACCCACCAAACAAACCAAATTCTTGATATTATAACATCAATCATATAATATTTATAACTTATAACATTATCATCAAATGATCAACCATAAAAAAAATTATAGGAGCTTGGCAAAAGAGGTAGGTACCATAACATTGTCATGAAATGATCAACCTAGTATAGGAGGTTTTAGTATAGGAAAGGAAGGGAGCACCTTGGGAGCGTTCCCAAAATTGGGAGCGTTTTGGGATAGAGATTTGGGTGCAGAAGCAAGAGGGTGGGAGGAGCTGCCACGCAACATAAATATTAAGTCAAGATTAGATTTAATCTTGACCATTGATATTAGGGATTTGGCCCAACTCAAAATTATAAAATGGCAGCAAGAAATAGATAAGACACATTAATAATTCATGAGTTTTTGTGAGTAAGAGAAGATCAGAGAACGAAATTTTATTCTCATCCATTGGTGATGAGAAAATAGTAGCATAGAGAAGCGAACAAGGAGAAGCCACCCAGTAGGGAAGCCATATCAGCAAATCCATACATCGGGGAGGATGTATGATTCTGTACAACCTATGGACAACAACAACAGGTTGCACATGCCGCGTTTCAATAGGTCACACAGAAGGTTCTGTTGAATGGCCATACAACCATATAAGCCATACATAGCATAAGGCTCTGTCAAAGAGGTGAATTCAGACAGATTTCTAAGTTCTGGAAATTTACCAGGTTTTCAATTTCACTGTAATATTTAAGTGAGCCATTTTCCTAAGTTCGACAGCTCTTGTAAGTTCTGAAGTTAATTGAATGATGAACTGATTTCAAGAGGAGTAAAAACACTTTGTTTTTGTTTGGATATGTTTTCTTAGTTTTCGTTTTCGCTGCAAATATCAGTTAAATTATTCGAGTTAGATTAAATATCACATTTGAAACATTTACCTAGGTACTGGTTTAAAGAATTTAAAAATTCACCCCAAACAAGCTCAAGTCAACCCCAAACTGAATTTACAATGAATATCAGGTTCAAAAGGCTTAGATTGATTCTCCAAAGGCTTCATTACTTTTCATGTGCATTCTCTGCATATCAGCAAATATTCCCGAGGCTGATTCTTTGTTAAGTTTTAACAATGGCCCCACATGGGGACAACAATCCCCTATGGAATGCTAATATCCTCACACATCTCTGGTAACATTTTCCAAACCACAATGGTAGTTGGACCAATTTCTGGCAGCATTAAAAATATCACACTATATCATTAAACTTGGACATACTTAGTTAACAAAAATACACATATAACTACTAAAAAACTCAAATTATTACCAAACTGTGCCAAAAATCAACTGCCTGCTAATGTTAAATAAATGAATTTATTCACAAACACACATGCCCTACCCTAACTTATGCAAGAGACAGAGGGTTACGTGAAATCACATTTCCAGTGTAACCATCCAATCATTGCCTTGGAAGCACAAGATCTTCTGCTGAGTTCTAGGATAAATTAGCCAAAGTGAGGGTGTTGTCAGTTGTATATGGAAATGGGATAGCACTTCAAACCTTCTATATCTGAAAGGAGATGCAAAATCAAACCCTGCACCTTTGAAATAAAGGCAGGCACTTGATTCTTCCAAAAATATGCTCTCCTGCATACAGACTACACTGAAGCTTCATTCAGATCACTAAGGGTTGCGAGTGCATCTTCCATGTCGCTAAAGTATTATTTGTGTGAAGAATTGGGACCGTACACTACTATGAGATGCAACTCTAGGGAGGATTTGAAACTCTGTTGTTTCTCTCCATGGTAATCAATGTTAACATACAACTCACCTACATGCAAAAGCTTAGTCATAACACGTTGGCAAAAACTCCCATTTGTAGGCAGCTCTTTCAAATCAACAAAACAGGGTTGGAAGCTTATGGCTGTACCAATATTTTCATCCCTATCTTATGGTTGAAGTATCTTAGTATAATTCAAATACCTTATCCAAGGGTACAAAGAACAATAGGACAGTGAGACAATGTGCTTCCCCCTGTTCTATACATGTTTTAGAAGGTTGTGCTACTACTGGTATCTTTCTTACTTTATTTTATTTTATCATAGATTTGGTTTCGTCACTTTCTAGGAATTGTGTTTGCACTCCCCATTGCACTTATACTGATTGAATCATTTTAGTCCCATTGACCTAATTTTGTGGTACTTTGTTGTACATTATTAAAATTATCTTATATGGAGAAAACCCACTTGCATAAGATCACAAAGACATACCTCCTCCAGTTTGTTCAGGCACAAGAAAAACTCATCTTTCAGATCAATTAATCAGATACCAATTACCAGATGGCTCTCTTTAGACACAAATGTTGGAAGAATTTCAACTGATATTTCCCAGGCCCCTCCTAAGCTTACCTTGTCGGGTCTCCTCGACGCAAGAAAATCCCTAGAGGACATCATCAAGCATCGCTTTGGCACTTTCACAGTTACTAATGATGGCAAGGATGTTCTCTTTCACCTCTACATCTACTTCTACCTCAAGTACAATGCAGTGTCTTTCTCTCTGCTAGGGTCTACCTTCTTGGTATATCCCTCCATTCTCATGAATTTATTTTCTTCCTTTGAATCTCTTTTCTTTGGTACTTAGGAATAGACGTGGTAGTACAACAATACTGTGATGGCTTTCTATTATTTAATTACATTGACGTATTTTTGGTCACTCATGAACATTAATAAAATTATCTTATCTTATCTTGCTTCTGTAAGGTGCCTTGCCTATATGATGAATTCTCTTCTAAATGACAACAACTCTTCCTACAATATGTAGTCCATCATGTGAAAACCCCAAGTACAGACCTCTTCATATCTACAGAATGGTTTTTTGCAGCATATCTAAGAGATGCAGAAGCTCATTCATAACACGCTGGCAAAAACTCCCATTTGTAGGAATCTCTTTCAAATTAACAAAACAGGGTTGCATGCTTATTTTTGTACCAATATTTTCAACCATATCTTATGGTTGAAGCATCTGAGTATAATGCAAATACCTCATCCAAGGGTACAGAGAAAAATAGGATAGTGAGACAATGTGCTTCCCCCCCTTCTATACATGTTTTAGAAGGTTGTATTACTGCTGGTATCTTTCTTACTTTATTTTATTTTATCATAGATTTAGTTCCGGCACTTTCTAGGAATTGAGTTTGCACTCCCCATTGCACTTATATTGATTGAATCATTTTAGTCCCATTGACCTAATTTTGTGGTCATTTGTTGGACATTATTAAAATTATCTTATATGCATACTACCCACTTGCACAAGATTACAAAGATAGACCTCCTCTAGTTTGTTTAGGCACAAGAAAAACTCATCCAGATCAAGTAATTAGATACCAATTACCAGATGGCTCTCTTCAGACACAAATGCTGGAATAATTTCAACTAATATTTCCTAGGCCCCTCCTAGGCTTACCTTGTCGAGTCTCCTCGGTGCAAGAAAATCCCCAGAGGACATTATCAAGCATCACTTTGGTACTTTCACAGTTATTGATGATGGAAAGTATGTTCTCTTTCACCTCTACATCTACTTCTACCTCAAGTACAATGCAGTGTCTTTCTCTCTGCTAGGGTCTAGCTTCTTGGTATATCCCTTCATTCTCATTACTTTATTTTCTTCCTTTGAATCTCTTTTCTTTGGTACTTAGGAATAGATGTGGCAGTCCAACAATACTATTATGGATTTTGTTATTTAATTTCATTGACGTATTTTTGGTCACTCATGGACATTAATAAAATTATCTTATCTTATCTTGATTCCATAAGGTGCCATGCCTATATGATGAATTCTCTTCTAAATTACAACAACTCTTCCTACAATATGCAGTCCATGATGTGAAAACCCAAAGTACAGACCTCTTCATATCTATAGAATGGTTTTTTGCTACATATCTAAGAGATGCAAAAGCTCAGTCATAACACGCTGGCAAAAACTCCCATTTATAGGTAGCTCGTTCAAATCAACAAAACAGGGTTGCATGCTTATGGATGTACCAATATTTTCATCCCTATCTTATGGTTGAAGCATCTAAGTATAATGCAAATACCTCAGCCAAGGGTACAGAGAACAATAGGACAGTGAGACAGTGTGCTTCCCCCCATTCTATACATGATTTAGAAGGTTGTGCTACTGCTGGTATCTTTCTTACTTTATTTTATTTTATCATAGATTTAGTTCCGCCACTTTCTAGGAATTATGTTTGCACTCACCATTGCACTTATACTGATTGAATCATTTTAGTCCCATTGACCTAATTTTGTGGTCATTTGTTGGACATTATTAAAATTATCTTATATGGAGACAACCCACTTGCACAAGATCACAAAGACATACCTCCTCCAGTTTGTTTAGGCACAAGAAAAACTCGTCTTTCAGATCAAGTAATCAGATACCAATTACCATATGGCTCTCTTCAGACACAAATGTTGGAATAATTTCAACTGATATTTCCTAGGCCCCTCCTAGGCTTACCTTGTTGGGTCTCCTCAATGCAAGAAAATCCCCAGAGGACATTATCAAGCATCGCTTTGGTACTTTCACAGTTACTAATGATGGCAAGGATGTTCTCTTTCACCTCTACATCTACTTCTACCTCAAGTACAATGTAGTATCTTTCTCTCTGCTAGGGTGTACCTTCTTGGTATATCCCTTCATTCTCATGAGTTTATTTTCTTCCTTTGAATCTCTTTTCTTCGGTACTTAGGAATAGACGTGATTGTCCAACAATATTGTAATGGCTTTTATTATTTAATTGCATTGATGTATTTTTGGTCACTCATGGACATTAATAAAATTATCTTATCTCATCTTGCTTCTGTAAGGTGCCCTGCATATATGATGAATTCTCTTCTAAATGACAACAGCTCTTCCTACAATATGTAGTCCATGATATGAAACCCCCAATTACAAACCTCTTCATATCTAAAGAATGGTTTTTTGCAGCATATCTAAGAGAATGTGTATCTTCAGGGAACTTAATCATATTTTTTCTTACCATCCATAAGCCCGTAGAAGGATTCTAGACAAGAAACTTCAAGCTTTGAATGATTTAGTGTATATATTAAGTACTCGTGAAGATGTTTCGAGGTCATAGTTCTTCCTTTTACTCATAGGGTTTCTTGGGAAAAGAAAATTACTATTTTGACAATATTCCTTTCTCAAATTGATTCATCCATCTAAAGAGATTGAGATCCAAATGAGCGAGGACAAGGAAATAAACTTTCAAGAATAAATACAGGATATTAGATTATGATGGGTAGGGTATGTACACCTCCATAGACTTAAAGCAGTCAAATTGTTGCACAAAGGAGTGTTCCTTGTCCCAAAAACAAGAACAAGAGGGTCTCATACATGAATCTGGCGTCTAGCTAGCCGTGGCCTTAAAATTAGATTATGATTATTACGAAGGCCAAATATTATACACTGTTAGCAGTTATTTATGGAAACCAAACTATCTACCCAGAATGAGAAATACATACAGGGTGAGAGAGAGAACCTGTCTTGTCTATACACTCCAGCTAAGAGTAAAATATTTGGTACAGGACATGAGAGAAACATTTCAGATAAACCTTCATACCTGAAACAAAACAAAAATGCATATTTCAACCACTACAAAAAGTGAGCAGTTCTAGACCTAATAACTTCATTTTCTTGGAACAAATCTTCATAAATAAATGTTTGACAAATAAGCCTCATTATTGTCTCTGCATATTAGCAAATATTTCTCGGGCTGATTGTTTGTTAAGTTTTAACAATGGCCCCACATGGGGACAACAATTCCCTTTGGAATGCCAATATCCTCAGACATCTCTAGTAACATTTTCCAAGACACACTTGTGGCTGGATCAGGTTCTGGCGGCATTACAAATATCACACTATAACATTAAACTTGGACATACTTAGTCAAAAAAACAATACACATATAACTACAAAAAAGACAAATTATTACCAAACCGTGCCAAAAAATCAACTGCCTACTAATGTTAAATAAATGAACTTATTCACAAACACACATACCCTACCCTAACTTATGCAAGAGACAGAGGGTTAGGTGAAATCACATTTCCAGTGTAACCATCCAATCATTGCCTTGGAAGCACAAGATCTTCCGCTGAGTTCCAGGATGAATTAGCCAAAGTGAGGGTGTTGTCAGCTGTATATGGAAATGGGATAGCACTTCAAACCTTCTATTTCTGAAAGGAGATGCAAAAACAAACCCTGCACCTTTGAAATAAAGGAAGACACCTGATCCTTCCAAAAATATGCATTCCTGCATAGAGACTACACTGAAGCTTCATTGAGATCACTGAGGGTTGGGAGTGCATATTCCATGCTACTGAAGTATTCTTTGTGTGAAGAAGTGGGACTATACAATACTATGAGATGCAACTCTAGGAACAATTTGAAACTCTGTTGTTTCTCTCCATGGTAATCAATGATAACAGACAACTCACCTACATGCAGAAGCTCAGTCATAGCACGCTGGCAAAAACTCCCAATTGTAGGAATCTCTTTCAAATCAACAAAACAGGGCTGCATGCTTATGGTTGTACAAATATTTCCATCCCTATCTTATGGTTGAAGCATCTGATTATAATGAAAATACCTCAACCAAGGGTACATAGAACAATAGGACAGGGAGACAGTGTGCTTCCCCTCATTCTATACATGATTTGGAAGGCTGTGCTACTACTGGTATATTTCTTACTTTATTTTATTTTATCATAGATTTAGTTTCGGCACTTTCTAGGAGTTGCGTTTGCACTCCCCATTGCACTTATACTGATTGAATCATTTGTCCCATTGACCTATTTTTGTGGTCATTTGTTGGACATTATTAAAATTATCTTATCTTATATTATATGGAGACAACCCACTTGCACAAGATAACAAAGACATACTTGCTCCAGTTTTTTTAGGCACAAGAAAAACTCATCTTTAAGATCAAGTAATCAGATACCAATTACCAGATGGATCTCTTCAGCCGCATATGCTAGAATACTTTCAACTGATCTTTCCCAGGCCCCTCCTAGGCTTACCTTGCCGAGTCTCCTCAGTGCAATAAAATCCCCAGAGGACATTATCAAGCATCTCTTTGGTACTTTCACAGTTACTGATGATGGCAAGGATGTTCTCTTTCACCTATACATCTACTTCTACCTAAAGTACAATGCAATGTCTTTCTCTCTGCTAGGGTCTACCTTCTTGGTATATCCCTTCATTCTCATGACTTTATTTTCTTCCTTTGAATCTCTTTTCTTCTTTTCTTCGATACTTAGGAATAAACATGGCAATCCCACAATACTGTTATGGATTGTATTCTTTAATTGCATTGACGTATTCTTGGTCACCCATGGACATTAATAAAATTATCTTATCTGATCTTGCTTCCGTAAGGTGCCTTGCCTATATGAGGAATTCTCTTCTAAATGACAACAACTCTTCCTACAATATGTAGTCCATGATGTGAAAACCCAAATTACAGACCTCTTCATATCTATAGAATGGTTTTTTGTGGCATATGTAAGAGAATGTGTATCTTCAGGGAACTTAATCAGATTTTTTCTTACCATCCATAAGCCCATAGAGGGATTCTAGACAAGAAACTTCAAGCTTTGAATGATTTAACGCATATATTAAGTACTCATGAAGATGTTTCAAGGTCATAGTTCTTCCTTTTACCCATAGGGCTTTCTTGAGAAAACAACATTACTATTTTGACAATATTCCTTTCTCAAATTGATTCATCCATCTAAAGAGATTGACATCCAAATGAGCGAGGACAAGGAAATAAACTTTCATGAATAAATACAGGATATTAGATTATGATGGGTAGGGTATCTACACCTCCATAGACTTAAAGCAGTCAAATTGCTGCACAGAGGAGGGTTCCTTGTCCCACAAACAAGAACAAGAGGGTCTCATACATGAATCTGGAGTCTAGCTAGTCAAGACCTTAAAATTAGATTATGATTATTACAAAGGCCAACTATTATACACTGTTAGAAGTTATTTTTGTTATTTCTAGAAACCAAACTATCTACCCGAAATGAGAAATACATACAGGGTGAGAGAGAGAACCTGTCTAGTATGTCCGTTCGAGCTAAGAGTAAAAGCTTCGGTACAGGACATGAGAGAAATACTTCAAATAAACCTTCATACCTGAAACAAAACAAATATATATATTTCAACCACTTCAGAAGTGAGCAGGTCAAAACCCAATAACTTCATTTTCTTGAAACAAATCTTCATAAATAAATGTTTGACAAATAAGCCACATTACTATCTCTGCATATCAGCAAATATTCCTCGGGCAGATTGTTTGTTAAGTTTTAACAATGGCCCCGCATGGGGACAACAATCCCCTGTGGAATGCCAAGATCCTCAGACATCTCTGGTAACATCTTCCAAACCACATTTATAGCTAGATCAGGTTCTGGCGGCATTACAAATATCACACTATAACATTAACATACTTGGTCAAAAAAACAATACACATATAACTACTAAAAAACTCAAATTATTACCATACCGTGCCAAAAATCAACTACCTGCTAATGTTAAATAAATGAAATTATTCACAAACACACATACCCTACCCTGACTTATGCAATAGATAGAGGGTTAGGTGAAATCACATTTCCAGTGTAACCATCCAATCATTGCGTTGGAAGCACAAGATCTTTCGTTGAGTTCCAGCATGAATTAGCCAAAGTGAGGGTGTTGTCAGTTGTATATGGAAATGGGATAGCACTTCAAACCTTCTATATTTGAAAGGAGATGCAAACTCAAACCCCACACCTTTGAAATAAAGGAAGACACCCGATCCTTCCAAAAATATGCACTCCTGCATATAGACTATATTGAAGCTTCAATGAGATCACTGAGGGTTGGGATTGCATTTTCCATGCCGCTGAATTATTCTTTGTGTGAAGAAGTGGTATTGTACACTACTATGAGATGCAGCTCTAGGAAGGATTGAAACTCTATTGTTTCTCTCCATGGTAATCAACGTTAAGAGACAAGTCACCTGCATATAGAAGCTCATTCATAGCACGCTGGGAAAAACTCCCATTTGTAGGAAGCTCTTTCAAATTAACAAAACAGGGCTGCATGCTTATGGTTGTACCAATATTTTCATTCCTATCTTATGGTTGAAGCATCTGAGTATAATGAAAATACCTCAACCAAGGGTACAAATAACAATAGGGCAGTGACACAGTGTGCTTCCCCCTGTTCTATACATGTTTTAGAAGGTTGTGCTACGGCTGGTATCTTTCTTACTTTATTTTATTTTATCATAGATTTAGTTCCGACACTTTCTAGGAATTGCATTTGCACTCTCCATTGCACTTATACTGATTGAATCATTTTAGTCCCATTTCCCTAATTTTGTGGTCATTTGTTGGACATTATTAAAATTATCTTATCTTATATGGAGACAACCCACTTGCACAAGTTCACAAAGACATACCTACCCCAGTTTGTTTAGGTACAAGAAAAAATCAAGTTTTAGATCAAGTAATCCAATACCAATTACCAGATGGATCTCTTAAGCCACAGATGCTAGAATACTTTCAATTGTTGTTTCCCAGGCCCCTCCTAGGCTTACCTTGCTGGGTCTCCTCAGTGCAAGAAAATCCCTAGAGGACATTATCAAGCATCTCTTTGGTACTTTCACAGTTACTGATGATGGCAAGGATGTTCTCTTTCACCTCTACATCTACTTCTACCTCAAGTACAATGCAGTGTCTTTCTCTCTGCTAGGGTCTACCTTCTTGGTATATCCCTTCATTCTCATGACTTCATTTTATTCCTTTGAATCTATTTTCTTCGGTACTTAGGAATAGACGTGGCAGTCCCACAATACTATTATGGCTTTTATTCTTTAATTGTGTAACACCCCGGTTTTGACCCCATGGTATTAAATTGCATATGATGTAAATATTGTATTAAATCATGGTGTGGAGCTCAAGGAAAAGGCCCCACCATGGGTTTAGTGTTTGATTTTTCGGTGATTAAAATTGATGCCAATGGTTTATGTGCTAGCTAGGCACAATGTGTTTTGAGACATCATGTAAAATGCAAATTAATAAAAATACCACAACTAGCTATGCGCTACAACGTTAAAGAGATGGGGGCATGATTTCACAAGGAATAGGGAGGGGGGATTATTCAAACCTTGAGCCTATGGGGAAAATCCAAATGTCTAAGGTAAAACCCATAAAGTTGTCAACTACCCTTTTTGACTTTTTATTCCCAGTCATCTAAGGATGGTGAAGGAAGTAATGCCTTGGGATGGGAAAGGTATGGAGATCAAATTCGAATTTGGAAAGTCACCCATTTTTGGAAAACATGTTTTTGGCTTCTTGGGAAAGTAAATGCTTGGAAATTCCTTCCCAAGCCATGATGCACCCATGAATTTCATTTCTCACCCATCCTCATGGATTTTTGGCTCCCCCATGCAATAGGAAGAGGCTGAGCTCTCTCCTCCACAGTTTGGCTGTTGTTTCCTTCCCTTCTCCATATGCAAAATGTGTTTTGGGTGTTGCTGGGTTGAATGGGATGGAAGGGGCCATGATTTTTGGGTTTGAGGAGGTCGTTTTTTCCCCTATGAGAGAGCTGGGAGTTCTCCTCCATGTTTTTTGCATTTTTCTTGTTTTCTCCAAGCTGGGAAACTCGTTTTTGGGTTGCCAGCAAGTGGGAGAATATACCCACAAATTTTGGGTGTTGTTGGGTTTGTTTTGGCCATGTTAGGGCCATAAACGACTCTAGAAAATCGAATTTCTGTTAGAGGGATGTTTTCCCCATTTTATTGTGCCGGTTGTAATTGCAAATCTCATTTTTGGTAATGCCCAGCGGATGGGAAAATAGATCCACAGTATGAGGGTTTGATGAGGCCATTTTTACCTCTGTGAAGCCCAAGAACGTTTCTTGAAAACGTATTTCCGCATGCTGGGTTGTTTGCCCCAATTTCCATTTCAGTTTCGGTTCCCGGGAACATTTTGTTCATATCCAACAATTGTGTATGACTATGTTTGATTAAATAGGTTGACTGTGTGTTTGATGCAAGTGTGGCTTTGCTAGATAAGTCCAAGGAACCCATGCGTTGTTGGTTAGCTTCCTTAGTAGCCTGTAAAACCCTATTTCTTATTGGCTTGGCTAGACAGTCTGTGAAACCCAACGGTGTGTTGGCTTGACTGTGGATGTTTTGGTTTTGGGCTATGTGTGAGCTTGTTATTTCCCTAGTGCCTTGTGGAATCATGCCCATCTCAGGGGTAGCATTGATGCTGAGAGATTGATGAGCACACTGGCCTATGGTTGGGTGGAACGTTGCAGCAACGTAGCTAGTTGCAGACGAACTTCTTTTCCAAATAAGTATTCTTGTGTATTTAATCTCTTCAATGAATTGTTTATGAATTAAAATGAACGTGATGAATGCATGAATGAAATAAATGTGTTTGCTTCTGCTATAGATCGCATTATGCATCTGTGTATGTTTTTTTTTTATTGATGCATTTTATTTTTATGTTTATGATCATGGGGCTAGATTGCTCAGTTTGACAGCAACAGTGTGTTGGTCACATCCTCTCCATCGTCGGTATGAGGGGTGGGGATGTGGCAAATTGCATTGACGTATTCTTGGTCACTCATGGACATTAATAAAATTATCTTATCTTATCTTTCTTTTATAAGGTTCCTTTCCTATATGAGGAATTCTCTTCTACATGACAAAAGCTCTTCCTATAGTATGTAGTCCATGATGTGAAAACCCCAATTACAAACCTCTTCATATCTATAGAATGGTTTTTTGTGGCATATCTAAGAGAATGTGTATCTTTAGGGAACTTAATCAATTTTTTTTCTTACCATCCATAAGCCCATAGAGGTATTCTAGACAAGAAACTTCAAGCTTTGAATGATTTAATGCATATATTAAGTACTCGTGAAGATGTTTCGAGGTAATATTTCTTCCTTTAACTCATAGGGCTTTCTTGAGAAAAGAACATTACTATTTTGACAATATTCCTTTCTCAAATTGATTCATCCATCTAAAGAGATTGAGATCCAAATGAGCGAGGAAAAGGAAATAAACTTTCATGAATAAATACAGGATAATAGATTATGATGGGTATGGTATGTACACCTCCATAGACTTAAAGCAGTCAAATTACTGCACAGAGGAGGGTTCCTTGTCCCACAAACAAGAACAAGAGGGTCTCATACATGAATCTGGCGTCTAACTAGCCATGACCTTAAAATTAGATTATGATTATTATGAAGGCCAACTATTATACACTGTTAGCAGTTATTATTGTTATTTCTGAAAACCAAACTATCTACCCGAAATGAGAAATACATACAGGGTGAGAGAGAGAACCTGTCTAGTCTATCCATTCCAGCCAAGAGTAAAAGCTTCGGTATAGGACATGAGAGAAACATTTCAGATAAACCTTCATACCTAAAATAAAACAAAAATATCTGTTTCAACCACTTCAAAAATTGAGCAGGGAAAAACCTAATAACTTCATTTCTTGAAACAAATATTCATAAATAAATGTTTGACAAATAAGCCACATTACTGTCTCTGGATAGATTCAAGCCTATTCTCAAACTAGTAATGTGTTCATCACGTATATATGTTTTCTTATGTTGGCATCTTATGGGAGTCCCACTCTTTCCTAGTTTTTCCATTTATGTTCACAGCATAGGATTTTGTCCATTTATCCCACTTTTGTTTTCCTACTTAATAACAGTGATGTGATTTAGGACGGACCTGCAAATGTTAGTTATATATTCTACAGTATGTGTTAGCAGATTTTAGCATTATTAGAGTAGCAGTTTTGAGGTTCAACTATCTAGTAGGTTAGAGATTCTTTGAGTGCAAATTATACTTACCATGGTCTAAGAAAATCAAAAAGGTGTCAAATCCAGATTTTGGAGAGGCAAGTTGTTTGGGGTAGGAGTTGTCAAGAGGTTTCAGTGGGAAGTATGTCCAAGCTTCATTAATAGAAGTAGAATTGTGCTAGTGATCGGCACATGGACCTGAGAAGGGTTGTGGGATGACAAGCCCTTATTGATGCAATGATTTCAGAGTGTATCTTGTTTGAAGAAGTTGCCACTAATGGAAACTCTTAGTATGTAGGAGTCACTTGTTGGAGGGAGCCTCCAACTTTGTGCCATGGAAGTTAAGATTAAGATTGTAGAAACTCCTGAAAATGGAAAATTTGTAGTACTTTTTGGAGAAGGTAGTTGTGCTTCCTACAAATCGAAAAGATCTGGCAGAACACGATAAGAAGGAAATGGTAGCAAAGTGAATCCTATTGGATTCAATGAATGATCACTTGATCCCTCGTATCGCTGGGAAGAAAATTTCCCAAGAGATGTATGACGCCTTGGGAACCTTGTACCAAAGTGTGAACGTATCCCGTAAGATGTTCTTAAAGGTTTATGCACTTAGCCAAATGAAAAAATAGTTGTAATTACTGATTCAAATTTTTTAAGGGCCATCGTATTGATAAAAATAGGCCGCTTGTGGGCCTGACGAATTCGGTCCAATTGTAATCCTCTTGGATCTAGACAGAAGCAATTTCCACCTAAAAAACACAAACTTGCATCCATCGCTTGGGTTTAAACACAAAAAAAACCCAAATTATGTTTATTAACAATATATTTCTATTTTGGAATGCAACTATCCGAGAAGAAAAGTGTATGGAATGCATTATAAAACTCGTATCCTCTTCGACGGGCATCAAAATCAATTTATGCATATCCTACATCTATTCTCTCCATGTGCCAATGGCTATCTACACTACAATTCTCAATTTTATTCCATATACCTAAGCCTGTATCGATGATGCTATCAAATATTTGGGTTTCTGGCTAAAGGCCAATGATGAAAGGTACATTGATTGGATATGGTTGCTAAACAAAAATAATAGGATTGACAATGGGGTGATTGCTGGATTTAATGGTAGGACGATTGGTACTCATAAAAAGTGTTATCGATTCAATCCTAGTTTATTGGCTAGCGTTGGCTAGCGTTGGCCTATACATTAATAAGTTGTGCCTACACTATCTATGGTCAGGAAAACAGGAGAATGCTCGCATATTTATTGTAAAATGGGATATGATCTCACGCCCAAAGATAGATGGGGGCTGGGGAATAAAGGATCTGCACATTTTTTTCCAGTGCGCTTGGAGCAAAGGGAGTTTGGCAGCTCATAACAAAAGAAGGACTTTGACAAAAGTGTAGCCCTCACAAATATATATGGCCTATGAAATTAATATATATGATTTGCATCACTCCCAAGTAACATTTTGGAGGTTCTCCATTCTTGAAGGAAATGGTATTTAGCTTCTATATCAAAATCAGAGACAGACGCTTGGCTTGGAACCTTGGATATGGGAGAAACATTCAATTGGGCTTAGACACAATAGTGGGAATTCCAGAGTGTTAAATATTTAGTGGGGATTGTATTCTTTTACTTATACGTATATTACATTTAGTTAAACTAATACAACTAAAAAAATTATATGAATTACAATAACATACAACTCATCCAGATATAGCATGACCACAAACAAATAAGTAGAAGTCTCCATTGCATTAGCAGAATAAGTAATACAACATGATTCCAACGTAGAACTCATAATAGAATGCACAATTCTTAATTCTCAAGAATAAAAGAACATCTCTAAACTCTTAAAAAAACTTTTATTACATTATTACAATTTTCATATATATATATAGGTGATTAGAGTGTATATGTTAGTTTTTCATCACATTAAGCTAGCATTAAGATCTTAGGATCTTTTCACTGAGAGAATAACAAGTACAGCAATAAAACATAAGCACATCACAAGAGACAAGAGACACAAAGAGTTTTCCTCGGGGAAACCATAAAGGAGAAAACCCCGCAACTTCCTCTAAGATAGAATCAACACCAAAACAGTAAGAGATCTCCCAAAACAGCAGTAGTCTTCTGTCTTCTGTCTAGTCCCAAAATTTCCTCCTTCAGTAGTGCGCCACACTTGAGAGAGCAAGTGATGTATTTTACAAGTGATAAATAGAGAGTCTATCACTCTCTATTTATATTCTTCCGTTGACTTGAAGTGCACTCAATCATGTCGGCCCAACTAACAATTACTTACTCGAGCCTACACCTTAATTAGTGTATAATAACTCAAGTGCCCCGAAACTGTGGGGACTTACCCAATGACTTGATATGACTTGATTACATTATTAATCCTCCCGATCAGAACATCGGGGCATGATCACATGACTCAAATACATAATAGAAACATCCCGGAATAAACATCGGGTTACAATACATAAGATACATAGAAGAATACATTCTGAAGTTACATATACATCAACACTCCCTCTTAACTAGGAAGGTATTCTTTCGACACAATTTTCAGCACTGGTCTTCTTCTCTGTATCAGCTGGATCATCTCGTATTCAAGTCATCTTCGTCTTCAAGTCATCTTTGTCTTCAAGTCATCTTCACTGGATCTGGATCATCTCTCGATCTGGATCATCATAGAACATCATCACTGGATTTGGATCATCTCTCGATCTGGATCAACATAAAACATCATCACTGGATCTAGATCATCTCTCGATCTGGATCAACTCACTAGACTGGATCTGGACCATCACTCGATCTGGATCATCACTGCTGGATCATCATTACTAGATCTGGATCATCACTCGATCTGGATCAACACTGGTGCTATCTCATGATTCTTCTCGTCATAGGAAGTTCTACAGAGCCAGCCCTTTTTCATGCTGGTTGTAGGCCTACCCTCATGTAGGTCTTCGCCCAGCACTTACATCTAACCTGCTCGTCAGAAAGGCACGCCCAGCACTCACATCTGATCATGTAGTAAACTACAATCCCATCAAAAAGGCCCAGCACTCACATTCACCAGCATGATAGGACACACCTACTATCATCTGTGAAATGGCTCATCACTTACAACCACCAGCATGATAGGACACACCTACTATCATCTGTGGAAAGGCACAGCGCTCACATCCACCAGCATGGTAGGACACACCTACTACCATCTGTGGAAAGGCTCGGCACTTATAATCACCAGCATGGTAGGACACACCTACTACCATCTGTGAAATGGCACTGCACTTATAGTCATCAGCATGATAGGACACACCTACTATCACCTGTGAAATGGCACAGCACTTACAACCACCAGCATGATAGTACACACCTACTATCATCTGTGAAATGGCACAGCACTTACAGTCACCAGCATGATAGGACACACCTACTATCATCTGTGACAAGGCTCAGCACTTACATCCATCCAGGCGGGAACACATCCTGCTCACAATGATGGAAGGGCATGCACTCATATCTGATCATGAGGGGAACACATCCCAGCAATCATATCAGAATGGCCCCTAGTCCTCCTCGACTGAGCTACCTGGTAACTGACCAGGCGCCTCCATTCTCCTAGAGAATGGGAGTTGCCCTTACATCCGACCTGCTCGTCGAAATGGCCAACACTCACATCTGACATGGAAGGAACTTAATCCTTTAGCCATGAACAGAATGGTTCAACCCTTACATCTGATCAAGTGGGAACACATCCCTCTATCACATCAGAATGGCTACTCAGTTCTTATACTGAGTGTTCCTGGTAACTGACCAGGTACCTCCATTCCTAGAATGGCAATTGCTCTTACATCTGTCCTGCTCGATAGAATGGCCAGCACTCATATCTGACATGGAAGGGAGCAACCCTACCACCATGACAGAATGGCTCAGCCCTTATATCTGACCTACTCGTCAGAATGGCTACGGATCTCAACACTCATATCTGACATGGAAGGAACCAATCCTGTTACCATGACAGAATGGCTTAGCCCTTACATCTGACCATGGAAGGAACCAATCCTTTCACCATGTCAGAATGGCTATGGGTCTCATCACTTTCTCTGGAAGGAAGCCTCGATCTGGAGAACACCAAGTCTCTCTCTGAAGTACTCGAACTTCAGCCTAGCCAATGGATTCGTCAATACATCAGCTATATGTTCCTCCGTCGCAACATACAGGAGCTTCACTGCTCCTCTCTACACCATATCCCTGATATAGTGATACTTGATCTCGATATGCTTCGACCTGTCATGAAACACTGGATTCTCTGACAACTTCACGCAACTCTGGTTGTCACAAGTAGCATCTAATTGGAGATCAAATATATCAGACAGTAGCTTCCGCAACCATACTACCTCACAACTAGCTGAACAAGCTGCGACATACTCTGCTTCAGCTGTACTCAGTGCCACATAGGATTTCTTCCTACTAAACCAAGAGATCACACATGATCCCATACTAAAGCAACATCTCAAAGTACTCTTCCTGTCGATGGCACTACCTGCCCAATCTGAATCAACATAACCCTCCAGGTTAATCTTCTGATTCGCATCGTACTTGAGCCCATAATCAATTGTACCCTTCAGGTACCTCAGAATATGCTTTGCAGCAATCAAGTGAACACTTCTCGGATCTGTCAAGTACAGGCTCAAGGTGTTCACAGCAAAGCAAATGTCTAGTCTCGTGTTTGTCAGGTACATCAATGACCCAATCATCTGACGATACATCGTAGCATCAACCGAATCTGACAAAGCATCACTCAAATAGCTTCAATTTCGATGCCATAGGTGTGGTCATGCAGTCCATCATCCTGAATCTCTTCAGGATCTCTACTGCATACTTCCCTTGTCCAAGGAATATCTCATCTGTACTCTGCCACACCTCCATGCCTAGAACAATAGTGCATCGACACATAACAGGAGCATCACTGGTCTTCTATCTTCAACCTTGAAGCAAAGGTTTAAATCCACTTTACTCTCAGTAAAGCCTAGAATCATCAGTAATCTGCCCATCCTGTCGTACCATGTCGAACCTCAGGATCCTCTGCAATCACTCCCTCTGAAGCGGAGCATCATACTCCCTCTGTCTTCCGTACTCTATGCACTGAAACATTCTGTACTGGAGTGACAAGTAGTATCCATCTAGGATCACAGGATACTAAGATCCTCTATCTTGAACTTCTTCAAAAGTTCATCTTGCACCCATCTGTGAGCTTGTCATCCTCTATCAACCTTGTGGCAAAGGTTAAGATATTCATCAAGCTCATCATGTATGCGTTTTCCCATGGGTTTCTTCTAAACTCATACAAAGCCTTCTTTCATTTGCACACATGATTATGCATGTCATGTGACTCCACTTCTATTAGCTGTAAATGTTTCTTTGTAGACTATGCCTTTTCTTCATGAGAAGCCTCATGCTACGAATCTTGCTTTGTATCCCACGATGTTTCCATCTACTGCATGATGGAACTATGAACTTCTCTTCAGGTCTCGATACTACGCCCAGACATCATTCTTCTTGAACTGATCTTCCCTTCCTTCTTGGTGGCTGGAAGGTTCTGCATCAATGATGTCACTGCACTCGTCATATAATTCTTTGTCTTTGAACTGTCGTCACTTGTTCTTCGGAACAAGTCTTCATTCTTCTTTGCTTGTAGGCGATTATGTATGCGATCTTTCCTACAAGTCA
>LPNX010480194.1:161088-470058 GCA_001517045.1 Pseudotsuga menziesii
CTATTAATTATGACTCATGGATAAAGCATTTGACCACCACGTGGGCCCTGAATTTCTACCTAAGAAAGAGATATGTACATAATTTTAAGGATTAATATATGATGGATTAGTTCATCTTTGAATGTTGTTGATAAAAAGTAGGCTCTAGTGGGTGAATTATAAAATCATATTAGTTCATCTTTGAATATTGTAAACAAAAAGTAGTCCCTACACATTAAAAATGGTAGACCTAAATAGAATATGGAGGTGACCCTAGGTTTGTAATATAGTTATACAAGTCATTGTGTCTCAGTGTTATAAGTTCAAATCATATCTCTAAATACCTTTGTGATTAACTTGAAGTGAAAATTAAAAGTCACTCTCAAAGAGTACATAGAGAAAAGCTTAGATATGTAATGTGTGTGTGTGTGTGTGTGATGTGTGTATCCATGTGAATGCCCGTCTTCTAGTATCCTAAGTTGGGAATTTACCTCTATGTTTTCAATCACTCTTTTACTATTTAAAATGAATCCCATGGGAATCAAACATTGGTCAATAGTGTAGCGTAATGCTATAATATTTGATAGGGGCCATAAAACTTGAGCAACTAATTTCTTTTTTCCTTGAGATATGTCTGCTTATAAGGCCAAAGATGTAAAACAATTTGATCCACTTCTCCAAAGTTACACTATGAGAATTATTGAAATGATTGTTGCTTCATTCCAATCTAAACCAAGACCAACATGTCCTTAAGAGTACAAAGAAAGTTATATTTTGTGTTAAGAATGATATCCACTTCTTGTTCCTTGTATGTTCAAGTAAAAATGAGGGTATGTATGGGGGGTTGTCTAAAACAACCTCGTAGGGTGACATTTTGGTAGCACCATGATACGTGGTATTGTACTACCTTTCTGCAAGGGGGGTGTAGGGGGGATGGGGGGGTAAGGGGTGGGGGAACTACTAAACCCAATGGCCATATCAGTCAATGTAAAACCCAATGGCTAACAATATTCTTATGGTCAAAACATCACAACCTCTATTACTTGTTATTAAATCCAATATCTCAAGTTTTGCAGTATCCATAAGTATTATGACATGTATCATCATCGTGGACATTGACATTGTCATCATCAACATCATCAATGCCATATGGTACATCAACATAATCTTGATCATCATCCTCATTATCATCATCATCAGCAGCATTAAGTACATCATTAACAAAATCATCGTCACCATTGTCATTATGGTCACACATATGCCATTAGTGTTCTTAATCACTCATCGACATTAGGATTCATGTCATGCAATTATTAAGGTCATTTATATGTCATTACAGTCATTTCGATGATAATAGGGTTGTTTAGATGTCGTTACAGACATTTAGGTTCCATTAGAATCAATTAGGATCCAAAAGTGATACCACATGCATAATCATCATTTACATCCACATCCACATCGTCATCATCATCATACAATAAATCAACATCATTGTCATCGTCGTAGTCATCATCAATATAATTGCGATAATAATGAGCAAAGAGCCATACTACCTCACAAGAATGGATGATATAGTCTTATACTTATCAAATCATATCCATACGGCCCATCATAATTATCATAATGCATCATCGTCATGTTGTTAGGGCCAATCATATGCCGTTAGGGTCTATCAAATGTTGTTGGGGATACTCAAATTCCATTAGAGCAATTTAGGTGACATTAAGGTAATTTTCCCCTCATTAGGATTAATCAAGATCCAAAAGTTCCATGATTACGATAATTTAGGTTCCACCATGATAAATCAAGATCCAAAAGTACTATCACATGAATCATGATCATTGACATAGACATTGATATATCCGACATTATGTTGGATGTTTTCCGAACATAATTCCTAGCTCTAAACCTTGTGCAATTCCTAGCGCGGTTCCTTTCGAAATTTTTGGCATTATTCCAGGCACTATACCTGGATATATACTTGGAACTATGTTGGATGTTTTCTAGGCGCAATTCCTGTCTCTATACTTGGCGCTATGTTGAATGTTTTTTCTGCCGAAATTCATGGTGCAATTCCTGTCGCTAACCTTGGATTAATATATGGTTTTATGCTATTTAGGACGTTTTTTGGGAGGCTATTATTGGCGTTATATGGGATGCTTTTGCGGATGCTAATTGGGACGTTAATTGGGATGCTAATTGGGATGATAATTGGGACGTTAATTGGGATGCTAATTGGGACGTTAATTGGGATGCTAATTATCGTCCAAAATAGAGGCAACTTTTAAAAAGGGACGATAATTGGGATGATAATTGGGATGCTAAATGGGACGCTAATTGGAATGATAATTGGGATGCTAAATGGGACGCTAATTGGGATTCTAATTGGGATTCTAATTGGGATGTTAATTGGGACGCAAATTGGGACGTTAATTGAGATGCTAATTAGCATCCAAAATAACACCAACTTTTAAAAAGGGACGCTAATTGGGATGCTAATTAGAATGCTAATTGGGATTGTAATGGGGATGCTAATTGGGATGCTAATTGGGATGTTAATTGGGATGCTAATTAATGTCCAAAATAGCACCAAATTTTAAAAAGGGACGCAAATTGGGATGATGATTGGGACGCTAATTGGGATGCTAATAAGGATGCTAATTAGGATGGTAATTGGGAAGCTAATTAGCATCCAAAATAGTGCCAACTTTTAAAAAGGGACGCAAATAACTCCATTAAAACCGCCATCCCATGGAAAAGCGTCCACTTTGTCCAAAAAATGATGAAAATTACACTAAAAGTGATAGTGGACGCTAAAAAGGAAGCTAAAAGAGACGCTAATCATAGGGTTTTGTTGTAGTGCTTGAACAATATTTTTAAGGGTGGTTATTATAAAACCACCCCTAAAAACACCTTTCTCATTTGTGCCCTTTCCACTACATACCAAAGAAATCTAATATGAAATAGGAAAGTAAAAAGCGGTCACTCAATGAAACCACATGGACAAGAAGGAAATAGGAATCCCTACACCTTCTAAATGGTGCATAGTGATACTATGGGAGTTCTATCACGCTTCATAAAATGAGAATGAAGGATTATCCGCCAACAATTAACTCCAATATGTGAAGCAAAAAGGTGAGGACATTTCACATCACAATGAAGATGATAATAATTAAGATCACCAAATACACACACTAAACATAAGCACATAATAGATTCACCTAACTCACACACAAAATTGACACACCAAACTCATGCACATAATAGATGCACCAATTCTATTGCAATTTGAATTTCACTAGATTAGTGCCAAAATTCTATTTCAATAATTTTACAAAAAAAAAGTCAGATTTATATGATGAAGATAAAAGATTGCAAATACTAGTTTTATATGCTTATAACCTTTAAGACTACTTACTTAGATCAAATATTTGATCATTGATCTTATAAAAGATTGTTGCGAATAAAGATGGGAAAAGAAAAACTCAAAGCAAGGGTTTCTCTACTTATGACTTAGATAATTTCAAAAGCATCACAAGACTAAAATGTAAGGATATGATACACCCTTAGAGAGAAGTGGCATTCCTAAAGAATCCATATTTGACCAAGGCTAGATGCTACTAAAGGAGAGATGATCAGTTGGTCGGATATTTTGATCCCCGGTAAAATAATCTTCCTCTACTACAAATATATGAGAGGGTCCCTCCATATGATTTTTGTTGTTGAGAGAGGTTCATACAATCAATTTAAAATCAAGCTTTTGAATCTTGGAATCTTAATCACATTCAAAAGGTTGTCTATGCATGGTCTATGTTGTGGCTTAAGTCCCCACACATGGCATGTAAGTCTTAGAGATAGATTCCATGGACTTAGAACCTAGGTTTTTGCACCAAACTATGCCCTTATCCCCAAGAAACATATCAAGTTTTTTAAACATTGAAATCACCATGAAAATATCAAACTTGGAGGTCAAAGATTATGTATTGTGGGCATGTGTTATTCCTTGAGTTACAAAACATGGCATGTGAGCCCCATAGAAATATATGTTATGGACAAGCGCATTGACTTTTATCCCTAGACCATGGCATGGGCATCAAGAAACAACCTTGGTGTGTTAATTCTCAAAATGATGGACATGTTTCACTTATATGCCAAATATTTCCTTTGTATGGCATGTGTGGTCATTTGGGGTATTACACATTACCCATGAGACCTAGAGGAAACTATGTGAAGTTAGGCCCTAGAAGTTAATCTCAAACCATGGCTTGTTGTAAAAAATTATTCATGGTGTTATACATCCCAAAATTGCCACCATATCCCACTCATAAGCCAAAAATTCCCTATATAAGGCCTATGTGATGGACATGGGACCTGTGCAAACTTAGGGGTTATTTATGGGTAATTATGGGTAAATGAAGGGTAATTAGGGTTTTATTAGTGATAAGTTAGGGGTAATTTGTGGTCAAATGTGGGTAATTAAGGGTCACTTAGGGGTAATTATTGGGTAATGATCTATGGTAATTAGGGGTTAATAAGGGGTCAATTATGGGATAATTAAGGGTTAATTAGTGGTAATTAGGGGTCAATTATGGATTAACTAGGGGAAATTAATGGTACCTATGGATCAATTATAGGTAAGTAGGGTCCATTTAAACCCAAGGGCTTAGCTAAATTAGTGGTTGTCCATGGTGTTGGGCATTTAGTTAGGTTCATGGGGGCATGTTAAGATTTTGAATCATTGTGTGTGAAGCACACTAGTCTGCATCGATGGGTTTACTAGTGAATATGTCATCTAAGAATGTTTGGAAAGATCCATTGGGTTTCTCCACGAGGTTTTCCTTGGAAAAATGTAGGGGTCATTTAGAGGTTATCAAGGGTTAATTACTGGTAAGCATGGATTATTTAGGGGTAATTACTAGTTAATAAGGGGTGAACTATGGGGTAATTAGGAGTTAATTAGTGGTAATTTGGGGTCAATTATGGGTTAACTAGGGGAAATTATGGTACCTATGGGTCAATTATGGGTAAGTAGAGGCCATTTAAGCCTAAGGGATTAGCTAAACTAGTGGTTTTCCATGATGTTGGTCATTCAGTTAGGTTCATGGTGGCATGTTCCCATTTTGAATCCTTGTGTGTGAGCCACACTAGTCTACATCGATGGATTTACTCGGGAATATTCCATCTATGAATGTTCAGAAAAATCCAATAGGTTTCTCCACGAGGTTTTTCTTGGAAAAAAATAGGGGTCATTTAGAGGTTATCGAGGTTTAATTACTGGTAAGCATGCATTAGAGGAAATTTCAACTCAAAATGGACCTCCTAAGGAAAATAATAAAATAATATTTATTAATTTTGGAGGAAGAAAAGAAAAAAACTACTTTTTTTGTTCGTATTTTTGACATATCTCCCTGTGCTTTTACTCAAATTTCGATCGGGAGAGCTCATTGGATGCGGAATTAAATTCCTCATCCAATGAGTGCCCACTTTGCATACTTTTGATGGACCCCGCTACCCCAAAAAACAAGAAATACCTGAAAAAACATCATCACATTTTTTTAGGTATTTATTGTTTTTGGGGTAGCAGGGTCCGTCAAAAGTATGCAGAGTAGGTACTCGTTGTATGAGGAATTTAATTCCGCATCCAATGAGCTCTCTCGATCAAAATTTGAGTAAAAACACAGGGACATATGCCGAAAATACGAACAAAAAAAGTAGTTTTTTTATGATACCTATCCCCAAATTTATATTAAAAAATTGTTTATGACCTATACGGTATTTCAAATTTAAAGAAATTTCATTGGCTAACACATGATGACATGGAATTCAAGTTAGGGCTGAAAGGCCCATTTTGAGTTGAAATTTCCTCTAATGGATTATTTAGGAGTAATTCGTGATCAAGTAGGGGTCATTTTGGTGCAATGAGTGATAATTGGGGGTAATTAGCGTTCAATTATGAGGTTAAGTAGGGGTCAATTATACAATAATTAGTGGTAAATTTTAGTAGTATTTGATAGGATGGATATTGAGAACATACCTAAAAATATATATTTAGGTGCGGTCCTTCTAACAACCCCCCCAAATTCATGAGAATTGAAGTTTTGGCAACAGTCTTTAAAAAGCCACCTCCAAAAGTAAAATTCTTTGATTTTTATGGGGGTTTTCAAAAAACCTCCTTAAACATATATTTAGGAGTTTCCTTTCTAACACCCCCCCCCTCCCCTAAACGTCATGATAATTTAACAATTGGAGGTGGGTTTTATAAAACATCGCCAAATGTTCAGTTCTCAAGACTTTTAGAGGGACAGATTTTTAAGAAAGACATCGCAAATGTATTTAGGGGGGTATTTGAAAACCCCCCTCCCAAAGTCATGAGAATAGAACTTTTGGGGACGGTTTTAAAACAACCACCACCAAATGTCTAATTCTCATGAATTTTGGAGGGGGTTCTAAAAACCACCTTCAAAAACACCTTTAGGGGGGGGTCTTTATCAAATCCCACCCCAAAAGTCCAATTCTCAAGAATTTTGAGGGGGGGTTTTAAGAATCGCCCCCAAATACCTATAAAAAAAATTAGGGGGGAGAGGGGGGGTTAGCAAAACTGCCCCCAATGTTTTTAGGGGGGTCTTTAAAAAAAACCCTCCAAAAGTCATGAGAATTGAACTTTTGGGGGCAGTTTTAAAACAACCACCCCCAAATGTCTAATTCTCATGAAATTTTTATTTTTTTTTGGGGGGGGGGGGTTTTTAAAAACCCCCCCCAAAACCCCCTTTTGGGGGGGTTTTTTCCCCCCCCCCCCCCCCCGCCCAAAAGTCCTAAGGATTGGACTTTTCCAATTCTCAATACTTTTGAGGGGGGGGGTTTAAAAACCACCCCCAAAGACCTAAAAACACTTTTTTGGGGGGGGGCATGGGTAGCAAAACCACCTCAATCCAAACACGCCCCCAAGTATTTTGTTGTAGTGATAGGACTAATATAAATATGAAAATTTCCTCCATAAGACATGAGATAGAGGGTTGCATGCTTCCTTCATGAGCTGTGAATATAGGACTACATGATTGGTCATAATATATCAAATAGAGGGCTTCATGCTTGCTTCATGAAATATGAATATGGGGATGCATATTTCCTTCATAAAATATGAATTTTTGAACTGATATAGGACTGATATAGGGTTTCAAAACATCACATAAGATATGAATGGGGTTATTTCAAAACATTGATTTAGTCTATGTACATAATTGTGTGAACCATTGCTAGTATGTTGAAAGTTTTCATGTGATTACATTTCTTGGTTATGTAATGTTATTAATCATTTGAATCATTTTTCTTGTAGGGAAAAACATATTCCCTTACCTACAAGAAGAGAATGACATGGAGTCATTCGGATGGTTGATTTTGAAAGAGAGCAGATTGGGAGGTTCCTATGTTTATTAGGAAGAAGACAAAATAAAAGCCCTAATTCTATTCGAAGAAGTGTAACAAATCCTAAAGGTAATGTATTTATATTAATTATATTCATATCTTTGTTATATATAGAGGAGTATGAGTCTCTGTGATGGAGGACTCAAATTTATGATTCCCACATCCTAGATGTTGAGAGGGAGAAGCTAGATTCACTATCTCTTGGAAAAACTAGTGGAACTGGTTAAATTAACCTCCTACTATGTAGAAACCATTTATGGTACTCATATTCAAAAGGAATATATATGTAAGAATATTGGATGATTCTCAATTTTAGAGGTGTAATAATCATTGGATAAGATTTTTCTTCTGTTGAGGAAAAAATTTCAGTAGATCTCTTGAAAGGATTCGAGAACAATAGATTGTAAATCCATGACCACACACATAAAGATAAATATGATCTTGTTCAGATTTATAGGATCTTATAGATGTTAGATATATATATACAAGTTCCAGGATCATTTATATGTTGTACAGTTAGTACATAGACATGTACAACAAAGCATATGTTGTGTTACCTACCTGGTACAAGAGTATGTGGAATGTCACAGTCAGTGAAAGTAAGTTTTATGGATATATGAATTCCGACTAGTACAGTGATAGATAAAGATCACATCAAATATGTTGCTCAGATGGAGCATATTGTAAAGCAATAAGACTTTAAAAAGTTCCTACTTAGTTATATCCGAGACATGGTGCAGAAAGGAGTTGTGTAACTCTTATACATATCCACGGATGAGCATAATTTCCATCATATTTACTATGCCTCTGTATAGAACAAGCTTGGTATAGTTAAAATTACCCCACTAGTTGAAGCAGGAGTGTTGATGTATCTTCACAGGAAGCAGCAGTTAAAAATCCCCAAACTAGTTAGTCATGTTACATGACTCGGGAAGCCATGGGATGTGATATCTTGTGTATAAAATCCACATGAGAAGAGACATACGGTAAAAGAATCAGAGACTATTATATACTTAATCATATTTATAGTCTAGTCTGTCATAGAACAGTTAAACCTCTTGGAGAGATAGCCATACATTTTTCTATGTGGGGTATTGTGATATGAAATCACTATAAAAGTGATCAAGCCTTGAAGAACATCACTGAGAATGGAAAACTCACTAAGAACTTCTTCAGATGGTAGAAGATTCTTGAAGTCAACAAATGTTGAAGATTGAAAAAAAAAGACTTTCTTTCTGCATGATATTACACATTTAATGTGTTGCATATGAGGGATATGAAATACATAGTTTCTAGTTTAGATAAATTGTATTCTGGATTGGATCTAGATGATGCTACTTTGAATAAGTAGTTGGTTGGTCTCTCAAAGTACCTAGCAGGCCTGTTGTATTTTTTATGCTTGTGGATAAGCATTTGTTTGAGTACTTTTGAGGTACATTAGAATAGGTTCTTTGTTGTATTTCCATACATAGTAGGCCTATTATATTTATTGGGATTATCTATGTGTATTACGGTTAGTACTACATAAGTTAAATATATTTTCTGATAGTACTACCTGCTTAGGAGTAGTGTAGCTTGGGATGCTACCTACAAGGGTGAAAAACTTAAATCCTATAGTTATTAGGTGTTAATAGTTAAGCTTTCTGAAAAATCCTGTGTGTCAAGACTAAACTTGTGAGTAATAACAAGTCAAGTATTCTCACAGAAGGTGCCCTATGAGAATGGATCTCCAATTGTGGATATGATCTTGTGTTGTATCAAGATTTAAGTCTTGTGTTGTATCAAGACTGTGGACCTCCATTTGTTGAGGTTGTTATACTATGTGATATATTTCTAGTCATGCTCGCTGAGTGTTATAATTATCCTTTAGGGCTTAACTACCCCTAGAGTGAATTACTTTAGCATATGACTATATGGCCTGGGATAATATATATGATCATCAATATCTATGGAATAATTCTTCTGAGTATGATCTCATAATATGGATAAATAATACACATATGGACTATGCATTAATTATTTAATGATAATTAGATAAAAGCATAGAGAAAGAGAAGTTCGAATTGCCCATGCAAATGCCTTATTGAACTCAATTTATAAAGATTTAGTAAAATATGAATGCCTCAATCAAAGCATCAATTGAACTATTAATGAATGTAATCATGTAAGTAAAGAAGAGCTTAATGTTCATCAATCAACATGCATCACTTAACTAAAGAGAACCATGAAAAAGTTAATAATAGAAATTGTGCATGGATGGCACTAAGAGTGAAGCACTGATGACACTTAAGTTAGCATGTTAACTAAGTGATTAGCGGTTAGTTTGTTGATGTATTTGTAACTTCGGAATGTATTCACTTGTATATTTTATGTATTATACCCCGATGTTTATTCTGGGATTTTTTTGTAATGTAATTGAGTCATGTCATGCCCCGTTGTTCCGATCGGGAGTTTCTATAATGTGAACAAGTCATGTCAAGTCATTGCGGGTAACCCTTCTATTTGTCAAGGGTTAAAGTCCCCGCAGTTATGGGGCCCTAGGGTTATTAGACTATCCTAGAGAATTCAACCCTAGGTGAGTCATTGTAAGTTGGAGAAATAGTCCCCACCGTTGTGTTAAGGATAACCCTCCTTGTTGGTCGGAGGAGGCAAAGTCCCCACAAGTTGTGGGGTACTAGGGTTATTAGACACTCCTAGAGATGTCGGCTCTAGTAAGTAATTGTTAAGTGAGGCCAACATGTTGGAGTGGGTTTCAAGTGAACGAAAGAATATAAATAGAGAGTGAGCCTCTATATTTATCACACACACACTCACTCATTGGGGCGCATGAGTGAGAGAGGAGAAGCTCTCTCAATGTGAGAGAGAGAACAAGTTGTGGAGATCATCTTTTCTGTTTTTGGATTTTACTGCTACCTTTGGTGCTCATTCTATCTCTGAGGAAGTTGCAGGGTTTTCTCCTTTATGGTTTCCCCAAGGAAAATTCTTTGTGTCTCTTATCTCTTGTGTTTTATTGTTGAGCATGTTATTCTCTCAGTTAAAGATCCTAAGATCATAATGCTAGCTTGAATGATAAAAATCTAACATGGTATCAGAGCTAACCTAAGAAGAAGACATTGTGCAGCTGTAGAAGCTAGGGATTCTTACTTTTTGGGTCTCTATCTACAATCTATCAGCAAAAGTATGCTAGGCTGACTCTCCATTGAAGGGCGCATCTTTCTGTCGAAGCGGAATTCGATTCCGAACATTTTCAGTTTTTGGTGCGGGAAATTAGGGCTTCTTACAGAAGAGGAATTTTTTAGTGAGCCCGGCATAGGATTTATCTCCTCATCAAAATCGAATTTTATAGACCTGGATCAATATTTTTGGTTGGGTGAAACTCTGGGAAAGTCAAACCCTAGTTTCACCCCGAGCTGGAAAAACCCTAAATACTAAAAATGATAAGTTTTGGTACATTCGCTATATCTCGGGATTGGAAAAGGATCAGGAGCTGAAAATTATAGAGGTCGAATATAAAATCCATATTTACACTGCATCCAAAATTAAACCTAATATTCATTATATTCTGGGAGATATGATCCCTCTAAGTTAGGGTTCCAGCCTCTTCTAGAATTCATCCCTAAACAGGATACCTGGGGAGAATTGCTATATCTTGGGCTACAAAGGTCCAAATGAAACTTATGAAGATGTTCAAAAAAGGGAACAGACTTTAATTTTTTTGGTCCAATTTTAAGAACCAGAAGATGAAAAGGTGACATGTGGAAGTCCGTACAACTTCGTTGTTTTGAACAGTCCTATAACAGGTCACCTTGGGAAAATGATCATAAGTCCCAATTGGTGAACCCAATCCTGATGAAACATGTGGTGTTGGAGCAGGGACATGCGAGGATACCTCACTACAAATTTTTAGACATATAGGAGTAGTAATTTCAAAGGATACCGCAGAAACAGTAATAGAATTTATGCAGAAGAAATTGGAAAACTAGGGCTTCCTGTTCCGGGAGCTTCCCTCCACTATTTTTAGAAAAGGAGTACATTGGACAGCTCAAATTGAAGAGACCTATCTTTTTATACAATTAGATCTGAAATATTCCAAGCTTTGGAAATTAGGGTTTCTCTGACAAACCCTAGATCAGCCAGCTCCGGAACCAAGACAAACACCTCAAATCAATAAGATCTAATCTTTTGCTATTTTAATTTGAGGTTCTCATTTCAAAGTGATCTATCACATCAGCTTGATGATAAGATTGTTTAAGTTGACAACTTCCAAGCATGGAAGTATATGATCTCTCTGAAGAAAATGAATTGGACACCTACATAAGAAGAGAGGTTCTAGTTCCAAAGGGAGATGAGGCTCAAATCCTTACACAAGAAGAACTTGGTCAAGGCCAAGAATACCATTGCTGATTCAGTCACATATCAACTTGTACCACAAGTGTCTTCCCTAAAGACACCAAAAGAGATGTTTGATTCCTTGACCAAGCTATTTGAAGGGAAGAACATAAATCGGAATATGAACTTAAGAAACCAGTTGAAGAATGTGAAGATCCAGAATGCAGAGACCATGCAGTCATACTTTACGATGATCTCTCAAATAAAAGAACAACTTGAAGCGGTAGAAGAAGAAGTGGAGAATGCAAAAGTGGTGATAGCCACCTTGAATGGTCTCCCAATATCATGCGATTCATTCATTCGAGGAATGTGTGCCAGAAGGAAGTGATTACTTTCAGCAGACTCTGGGAAGAAGAAAAAGCTCGACTCATAATAAGAGAAGAGAAGATGGGAGCAACTGAAGATGAAGCTCTCACCATCGAAAGAAGATCCCTCAAGCGATGAGGAACACGAAGGACTCAACTCTTGAAGAAACTCTTATCCATCTTAGCATTTGGATAAGAAACAATTCTATTATGAATGAAGAAGATGATGAAGCTGAAGGCTCAAGAAGGAGTCTACCCACGAAACAAATAAAGATAAGTATTCAATTGTCATTTCATGATATTGTTTTATTATGCATTTGCTTATATTCAGCTGATGTATTATGCATGATAGAATGTTTACATTAATGAAAGTATACTACTAATATGCATGTGATGGGTAAGTAGCTCATGGTGCTATACAACTCTCCATTGCTACTAATCTAGAATGAAACCTCTTTGCTGACATATTGGATTAGTGCACAATCTCAATGTTGTCCTCGTAGAGATGAAAGGCATCTAGAAAGTTTTCGTGATATATGGATGGATGTTGTATTGGCTAAAGTAGTTGCATGATCATATATTTATGCATAAGAATTTTCCATTATGAATATGCCTTATCAAATGTTTCTAACCATACAAATGCATTTGACTTGTAAGAAAGATCGCATACATAATCATCTACAAACAAAGAAGAATGAGACTTGTTCTGAAGAACAAGTGACGACAGTTCAAGATGAAGAATAATAAGACGAATGCAATGACATAATTGATGTAGAACCTTCCAGACATGAAGAAGTAACCAAGAAGAAAGGTTTAAGAAGAATGATGTCTAGGATGCAGTATCGATACATGAAGAGAAGTTTGTAGTTCCATCCTATAGTAGATGGAAACATCATGGGATACAAGGCAAGATTCATAGCACGAGGAATAGACTACGAAGATACATTTGCAACCACTAGAAATACACATGACAGGAAGAATCATGTGTGAAAATGAAAGAAGGCCTTGTATGAGCTCAAAAGACACATACATGAGGAGCTTAATGAAGACCTGAACCTTTGCTACAAGGTTGAAGATGAAATTCTATAGAGGATGACAAACTCTCAGATGGGTACGAGAAGAACTTTTGAAAAAAATCAAGATAGAGGATCTTGGTATCCAATGATCCTAGATGGATACATAGAATATTAGTAGCAGAGGAAGCTACTTGTCACTCTGGTACAAAATGTTTCAGTGCATAGAGTATGAAAGACAGAGGGAGAATGATGCTCTGCTTCAGAGGGAGTGACTACAGAAGATCCTAAGGTTCGGCATGGTACGACAGGATGGATAGATTATCGATGACTCTAGGCTTTACTGAGAGGAAAGTGAATTCCAACCTTTGCTTCAAGGTTGAAGGCGGAAGACCAGTGATGCTCATGTTATGTGGCATGGAGGTGTGGACAAGGGAAGTATGCATTAGAGATCCTGAAGAGGTTCAGGATGATGGACTGCAAGGCCATGACCACACCTATGGCATCGAAGCTAAAGCTATTGATTGTTGCTTCATCAGAGACGGTTGATGCCACGATGTATCGTCAGCTGATTTGTTCCTTGATGTACTTGACGAATACGAGACCAGATATTTGCTTTGTTGTGAACACATTGAGACATGTTCACCTGATGGTTGCAAAGCATGCAATCAGGTACCTGAAGGGTACAATTGATTATGGGCTCAAGTGTGAGGCGAATCAAAAGATTATGTGGATTCGTATTGGGCAGGCAGTGCCATTTATAGGAAGAGCACTTCGAGGTGCTACTTCAGTGTGGGATCAAGTGTGATCTCTTGGTTTGGCAGGATGGAGTCCTGCATGGCGCTGAGTACAGCTGAGGCAAAATATGTTACCACTTGCTATTTGGGAGGTAGTATGTTTCTTTTGAAAACTACTATTTGATTTGGTTAATCTGACTTGCATTTTTGTATGATGCAGAGAGGAGCAGTGATCCAGATCGATATCTCTCGAAAAAGGGATTTCTAGTATAGCTGATGAGATAGGTTGTCTGAGCATAAATCATGGCAAAGCTCGTAGGTTTCTCAGACGTAAACGGTCCCGTAGGTTTCTCTCGGATGTAATCGGTCCTGGTGAAGCTCGCAGGTTATCCTTGGACATAATCAGCCCTGATGTGATTCTATGCTAGAAATGGCCAAAGTGAAGTTTGAGTACTTCAGGGAGAAGCTTGGTGTTCTCCAGATCAAGGTTCCCTCCGAGGGTAAATTATGAGACCTAGAGCCATTCTAACATGGTGAGAGGATTAGGTTCCTTCCATGTTCAGAAGTAAGGGCTGAGCCATTCTGTCATGGTGTTCCTTCCATGTCAGATGTGAGTGCTGAGCCATTCTGATGTGACTGTAGGATTGGTTCCTACATGATCAGATGTAAGGGTTGAATGCCATTCTTGGAATGGAGGCACCTGGTCAGTTACCAGGAATACTCAGTCTGGAACTGAGGTCCATTCTGATATGACTATAGGATGTAGTCTTACATGATCAGATGTGAGCGCATGGCCATTCTGATGTGATTGAGGGATGTGTTCCCCCTTGATCAGATATAAGGGTTGATGCCATTCTCTGGGAGAATGGAGGCACCTAGTCAGTTACCGGGAATCCTCAGTCTGGTACTAAGAGCCCTTTCGATGCGATGTGTTTACACATGGTCGAATGTAAGTGCAGAGCCTTTCTGACAAGATGAGGTCAAATATAAGTGCTGAGCCATTCTAGCGCGATGTTTTTGCACATGGTTAGATGTGAGTGTTGTGCCTTTCTGACAAGATGGGTTCAGATGTAAGTGCAGATCCTTTCCGACAAGATGAGGTCGTATGTAAGTGCTGAGCCATTCTGGCGCAATGTGTTTACACATGGTCAGATGTGAGTGCTGGGCCTTTATGACAAGATGAGGTCAGATGTGAGTGTTGGGTGTGCCTTTATAACAAGATGAGGTCAGATGTAAGAGTTGGGCAGGCCATTCTGACTTAGGTTTAGATATAAGCGCTGATGAATACCTACATGAAGGGTAGGCCTACAACCAGCATGAAAAAGGGCTAGCTCTGTAGAACTTCTTATGATGAGAAGAATGAAGAGATAGCACCATTTGATTGAGATAGAAGAAGCAGTAATGATGATGATGATTCAGTGATGATCCAGCTTTGATGATGATCTAGATCAAGTGATGATCCAGTAGTGATGATATAGACTTGATGATGATCCAGCAATGACGATCCAGATCAAGTGATGAACCAGACTTGATGATGATCCAGCAGTGACAATCCAGATCAAGTGATGATCCAGTAGTGACGATCCAGATCAAATGATGATCCAGACTTGATGATGATCCAGCAGTGACGATCCAGATCAAGTGATGATCCAGACTTGATGATGATCCAGTAGTGACGATCCAGATCAAATGATGATCCAGACTTGATGATGATCCAGCAGTGACGATCCAGATCAAGTGATGATCCAGCAGTGACGATCCAGATCAAGTGATGATCCAGACTTGATGATGATCCAGCAGTGATGATCCTGATTGAGTGATGATCTAGATCCAGTGATGATGATCTAGATCGAGTGATGATCCAGATCCAGATGAAGATGACTTGAAGATGAAGATGACCTGAAGATGAATATGACTTGAAGATGACGAGAACTCGATGATGATCTATATGATACAGAGAAGAAGACTTGTGCTGATAAATTGTGTCGAGAGAATACCTTGCTAGTTAAGAGGGAGTGTTGATGTAATTGTAAATTTGGAATGTATTCACTTGTATATTTTATGTATTATACCCCGATGTTTATTCTGGGATGTGTTTGTAATGTAATTGAGTCATGTCATGCCCCGATGTTCCGATCAAGAGTTTCTATAATGTGAACAATTCATGTCCAGTCATTGTGGGTAACCCTCCTATTTGTCAAGGGTTAAAGTCCCTGCAATTGTGGGGCCCTAGGGTTATTAGACTATCCTAGAGAAGTAGATGCTAGGTGAGTCATTATAAGTCGGGGCAATATTCCCCACCGTTGTGTTAAGGATAACCCTCCTTGTTGGTCAGAGGAGGCAAAGTCCCCACAAGTTGTGGGGCACTAGGGTTATTAGACACTCCTAGAGATGTCAGCTCTAGTAAGTAATTGTTAAGTGAGGCCAACATGTTGGAGTGGGTTTCAAGTGAATGAAAGAATATAAATAGAGAGTGATCCTCTCTATTTATCACACACACACTCACTCATTAGGGTGCATGAGTGAGAGAGGAGAAGCTCTCTCAGTGTGAGAGAGAGAACAAGTTGTGGAGATCATCTTTTCTATTTTTGGGTTTTACTGCTACCATTGGTGCTCATTCTATCTCTGAGGAAGTTGCGGGGTTTTCTCCTTTATGGTTTCCCCGAGGAAAATTATTTGTGTATCTTGTCTCTTGTGTTTTATTACTGTGCATGTTATTCTCTCAGTTAAAGATCCTAAGATCATAATGCTAGCTTGAATGATAAAAATCTAACATAGTTAACATTTAGTTCAAGTCAGTTAATATTCAGTTCAAGTAAGTTAACATTCAGTTCAAGTCAGTTAACATTCAGTTCAAGTACGTTAAAATTCAATTCAAGTCAGTTAACATTCAATTCAATTCAGTTCACTTTTAGTTCAAGACAGTGAACATTCAGTTAAATCTAATTGAGAAAAGGAAGGGCGCTAATGTTTGCATGGAGGTAGTTTTAGCTAGCTCCTCCTTGTGAATGCACTATGTGGTGCTCTCAGTGTGTTTATTGAGCCTCATATGCGCTACCTTCTGCATGCTAGTATTTTTGGCTTGCTATTAATATGCTATGCATATGGCAAGTTCAATACAATTGCTTACAGTTGTTTTTGCATAGTTACCTTGGATATCTCTTCTCTATTGTGAGGTTATATCTCTTATCGGCAAATCTCCTTATGTGTTGTAACCATTCTCTGCAAATCTATCTATCATACTCAAATAATTGTTGGGTTTTTCATCCTCCGTGTTTGGAGGGTTTTCCCAGGGTATATCTTGTCTCTCATGGTTGATTGATTTATATGGATGATTTATGGAGTTGATTTATGTGGTTGATTTATTTATGAGATTCATATGTGGCTAATATAAAGATTCATATGTGGTTCAAATATAAAGATTCATATGTGACTTATTTATGAAATTCATAAGTGTTGAAATTATTTGACACAAGTTTTAAAGTTCAAGCATCTCCGATTTTACTCAAAAATCAACACTTTATGCATGATCTTGCACCAGTAACCATTTATCCAAGAAATTCTCTAGGTATGCTTTATGACTGATCAGATATGAAATCAATTATCTTAAAGTTGGGAGATCAATTTGACTAAGGGTTTGAATCTTCTCTATTGACTCATCCTGTTGTGGATCCAGATCGACAAATTTTAATTTAGATAAAACTACATCACCCAACTCAATAAAGACCTACATACCCATATTCTCCATAATATTATCTATTTGAGACCATAATTGGCCACATATATTTTGACCCTTTTCAATCAAATTAGAAGTATCATCACACACAATATCACAATACTTCAAAGAAACATTAATCTATTTAAGCTTCATCGGATCGAGACAAGGGATAGGTTCAAGAGCATTTTTAATGTAAGAATTCCAATCAGAACTTCTCAAAAGATTTATGGGCTATATTCTTATTCTCTAAATTCTCATTCAACAAATCAAACAAGTTATCTAAATAAAAGAAATCATCTTGAGTATCGTTTAATCCAAAAAATAAATATTTTTGAGCAATTCATTATTAAGAGCAATAGACTATGATTTGAACTCATTAAGAGTGAGCTTGAAATATGAAGAAGAAACCAATTATTCTTTCAGCAGATGAAGTTCTTCTTTCATGTATCTGGTTTCAATTGTTTTCTCCATGATATTATCATATGTTGTTTTATTATTCTCCAAGACCACATCAAGTTGTTTTTGAAGGTCCTCCATCTCCTTTTGGTGTTGATCCTTTATATCCTCCAATTGTTTTGCAAAATTAAAATGCAAAGATATTTTTTCTACTTCAAGAAAAGCAACTTTGTCCCTCTCCTCATCCATCATCTGGTTCAAAGTAGAAATGGTGTGATAGTTAGCTCCAACAAAGGCTCCCATGGGAGATGTTATTTCTGAAGCTTCCCTTTGCACATCCATGGATGCTCTCTTCTAAAAAAATTGGTGTTCAAGGGGACGACTGACAAAATCATCTTCCCTTGCTCTCTTATTTTCATGACTATTTTTTGTCTCTTGCTAAAGAAGTAGTCTCCCAAGGAAACTAATACATCTTGCTTTCAACACTCTTATTTTCAAAGAGTGTTGAAGAAATGGTAGAAGATTGTTGTTTGCGGGTACATGAAGAAATGGTAGAAGATTCAACAAATCATCCAATTCAACTTTCTTCCTCTGTGGCTTCCTCTATTTTTCATCAGTTGTTTTTCATGAAGATAACATATGATTTATTGCCATCAATATTGTTGAAGAGAAGATAATCCATCTCTCATCATTGTTCTTTCATGATTCTTCTACTTACTCTGTTAGTGTGCAAAAGCGTGATCCCTTGGATGTTCGGGAAGAAGGATCAAAGCTTGGAGATGTTCCTTTCCTTATGTATTCCTATATGATTACTAGCACTGATTTTCAGAGTTGCACAAAAGATGGAGAAAGGCTTAGCCATCACAGTCGCACATTTAGGGCTCATGTTCCACCTTCTTGGAGCTGATTACAACCTTCTTTCGAAGTTGATGCTTCATGATCCTAATTATTCGCTTGGGGTCACGTATTCTCAAGCACTTCAATTCTCTTTTGGACATGGCACCCTGGTTGGTTCGAAGTCCAAGTCTGAAGAAAATCCTTCGCTATCCTATCAGTGCATTTCAGTTGTTCTACATGGTACCATGATTCATCATGTAGTTGTACACATTCCTGAGTTGGTTGAGCACATTCCACTTTGTCCAAAGAAGAAGATTCCTCCAGACATATTCATTTATTTTGGAGTGTATGCATATTTTGGTTTCTCTTTCATGTCCATTTTTTAGTGAGGATTTTCCCCATGTGGTTTTTCCTCTTTCCTCAGTTCATATGGATCAATAATGTAAATGGTGACCATAATCCTTGTTGCTTGGGCCCTCAATAATTGCTCACAACAATTTTGGCTTAAGGGGGGGTGTTGGAACATATTTCCCATCTAGACCTTGGTTAATAATCTTTGCATAAGGTCCCAAGTGTTTAGTGTAAGTTGTTCCATGTGAAAATGGTTCTAGTTCCTAGTAGTTTCTTGGACCAAGAGTTTGTCCACATTTGACCCACTTAGACTAGTGGTTATGCCATAAAATCTTGTTTGTCCACTTACCCACTCCTTTCATTATTCTATGGAGTCAATGTGCCCCTCTATGCTACATTTATGGGGTAGTTATTGTATTTCATTGTTTTAAGGAGATTGGGTGCGCCCTCTTTAGGATTTGGTCAATTTGCTCATTAATAGTCCAAAACCAAGCCACTAAACCACCTCTAGCACCCTCATGATGGTTCCTTTCACACTTGTTGACTAGCCTAACCACTTCATGGTCCATCTAGGTTTATTTCACCTCATTATGGCCACTACTTGGAGTTACACTTGGCACAATTTCATAGATTGGGGGAACTAGTCAATATAAGCCAACATTAATGTGAGATACTCATATGCTTTTTTGGACCCATGGTATTTTCCCAAGGTATTGCATATAATAATGCCTATATATTGTACTGGGTTTTTTTTCCATAAACAGAGTGGAAAAATTCCCACTAGAGTGATTTTCCTCTAGTGTTCTATCCAATATTTCTTCTATATTCTTGCTATCTCTTTGTGCAAATAATTCTAAGTGAGATTGTTTTTGCTATCTAGATCTAGGTTGAATGTCACATGACTCATAACTTTTGATGTGATGTTGTGCATTTCAAAATCTTACAGTTGTACAAGAGACTTAGACTTTGTTGATCTTAAAACAAAAGATCTGTTGTTTATTTCTATCTATGTTTTCTTTCCTTGTTCCAAAGCTACAAAATCCCTAATCCTTTCTTCCAGAACCATTACTTTCTATACTTTTTGAGATTCATGGATCAAATCTATTTCTCCTAGGTTAACCACATTACTCGGAACCTCCTAAAAAATGTAGTGCCCCTTGATAAAGTGATTCATTGAGCTTTGTCTCATAAATATAGGTAGTTTTAATATGGGCTATGGAAAAATGATTTTCCACAACATACCTTGGGTCATTCTTTTAACTCCTAGGCCCAGTTTCAATTATTGCAATCTGGTAGCCATCGAGTGTGTATGTGGGGGGGGGTAGGGATACTCTTATAATGTAGTTTATTTTTGTTGAGATTACAGCATCGGGAGTCATTCTCCAATCTTGTAATATCAAGACAGTAGGCTTGTGTAGTCCTACGAATATCCTCATATGATTGAGGCGGTGATGTTGTAAAGTCTTGTGAGTAATCTCAAGACAGTAGGATTGTGTAGTCCTACAAATATCCTCATATGATTGAGGTGGACAGTAGGCTTGTGTAGTCCTACGAATATTCTCATATAATTGAGGTGGACAGTAGGCTTGTGTAGTCCTACGAATATCCTCCTATGATTGAGGTGGACAGTAGGCTTGTGTAAGTCCTACAAATATCCTCATATGATTGAGGTGGACAGTAGGCTTGTGTAGTCCTACGAATATCCTCATGTTGTGAGGTGGTGTACTTTACTATGTAAAGTAGATATATTATGTGATGTATGGCTAGTCATGGTCAATAGGTGCTACAAGTCTCCTTTAGGGATTAGCTACCCCTAGAGTGATTTACTTTAGCATATGACAATATGACCTAGGGCAATACATATGATCATAGGGTTGGAAACGATCTTATGAGTATGATATGATTAATTAATGAAAACACACATGGACCATGCAGAGATATTTAATATAAGCATAGATAGAGAGAGAATTTGAATTGAAGTTATGGTAAACAAGTTCAGTTAATTAAGGGTTCAACACATTAATTTATGCAAATGGTTATTGAAAATAAACATTGATGGAGATGCACTAGTTCTATTCAGTTACATTCAGTTCTGTTCAGTTCAACTCAGTTACATTCAGTTCAACTCAATTACATTCAGTTCAGCTCAGTCAACTACTCAGTTAGAGTTAGTTTATTAATGGAAGGCACATATATTCATGTGGAAGATAATTATGGAGTGCCAGCTTGACACCAGATCAGTATGGGGTGCATGATTAAAGATGGATCAATGTTCTAAGTGTTAACAAGTTGTTGCTACATACAACCATTCTATTTTCGTTGTAAACCCTAATTTGACTTTTTATTAAAGTGTTATGCACTTGGGTCAGATACTGTGTTCCATTCGATCTCTACTCTCTGGTGCTCTCGGTGAAAGCAATATGCTATTGTGTTGCAATCATTCTCTGTTACTTATCAATCATACTCTAATATCGTTTGCTAGGTTTTTTATCCTCTGAATCAGTAGAGGGTTTTCCCAGGGTATATACTGTGTTCTATGGTTTGATTTATGTCTTTGGATTATTGATGAGATTTATATGCACTGTTATTATGGATTAAAGTTTTAAAGTTCAAGTTTCTTCATATTTTGCTCAATCACTAACATGGTATCAGAGCAAGGGCATGCAAGAGCTTAGTTTGCGCAAGCAACTGAAGCCTACATGATCTTGAGAAGTATTGAGCAAAGAGCTTGGAGCCATGGCATCAATATCCATCCAACCGGAAGACCAATTTGAAGATACTTCCAAATTGAATGCAAGAGTGTGAATCATTCTTGAGGATAATGATCTATATGTTTACTTGACCTCAGTGAGTGATGACTCTTTATGCAGGACGAATTAAAGAACAAATCAAGATGCACTATTTCCGTCACTTTTCAGGAGACAAATTTCGTGGAGACGTTTTGATCAATCCGTGAGGAATCAGATCAAACGGTTTAAAACCCACTTCCGAAATTGGTCGATTTATCTTTAACGTGAGAATATTTCAAAAATATGCAATTGTGTGAGAGACACGATCAGGTATTTGAAGATGAAATTCTCAGAATTCGTGTTAATATGGTCGTTTTCTCAAAGTGAACCAATTGATGGAACAACCCCAAGAGTTGTAAGTTGGATATTATCATTATTCAATGGATCTTGTGTATAATGAGAGCCTCATAGAGTTGAGATATCATCCAAAGAAGAGGATCATCATTGGAAGAAGTTTTATTTGAAAGAAGAACATTCGCTTCGGGTTGCATGGGATCCAGTTTCTCCATGCAGAGATTTGCTACCTTTTGCATGCACTCAAATTTGCAAAGAGATCAAGACCGAGGGACTAAAGTAATCTCCACAAGGAAGCAGAGATCACGAGGAATCATGTAAAACAATAAAAAGATAAGTACCCAAATTTTTTATTATGTGTTATTTAGATCTATATGATTTTGAATATTTTCATTATAGTCATATAGAGGATGCATGATTGTTCATAAGGTATGAATATAGAGCATGCATGATTATTTTATAGAATATGAATATAGATGATGCATGATTGTTCATAAGATATGAATATAGAGCGTGCATGATTATTTTATAAAATATGAATATAGAGCATGCATGATTATGAATATAAAGGATGCATGATTGTTTCATAAAGATATGAATATAGAGTTGCATGTTTGTTTCATAAATATAGAGATGAATGATTGATTCATGATTGATGAATGTTGGGCTGCATGATTATTTAATTATCATATGCTTTTATAAAATCAAATTTCTGTTTTATTACAATCTGTATTCCTAGACTTGGAATTGTGTTTAACATATACATTGTTGTTCCTATCTTTATTGGAATGTTATCAATCTCATGAGTCCAAATTTTGCGAAATGATATAAGACTAATATAAGACTTATATAGGACTAATATAAGGCTGAAAACATCATTCATAAGACATGATATTTAGGGCAGCATGATTGGTTCATAAACTGTGAAGATAAGACTACATGATTGGCTAGATAGAGGGCTTCATGCTTACCTCATGAGATATGAACATGGGGTTGTATATTTCTTTCATAAAATGAATTTTTGGACTAATATAGGGATGCATATCAGTACATAAGATTATAATAGGTTATGATAAATCGTTTGTTCAATATATGTACATAACTAAGTAAATATTTATCAGTTTATTGGAAGTATTTCATGATGATAAAATTCATGAGTATGAAATGGTTCTAACCATGAGAATAATTTGTCTTGTAGGGAAAATTAATATTCCCTTACGTACAAGTAAATAAGGACATGAATGTGGAGTCATTCTAATGGCTGAGCCTGGAAGAGAACAATTCGGGAGGTTCCTATGTCTCTTGGAAAGTAGACAAAATAGATGGATTAATTATAGATGTGAAAACTCCTGAAGATATTCTATCTTATTTAAATTCATGTGTCAAATAAGAGCTTCATATATATATGAGCATGAATCTCTGTGATGGAGGACCCAGATTATGATTCTCACATTTACATGGTGAGAGGGAGTTGCTAGTCTCACTAGCTCTTGAAGAATCGGTGTAACTGGTTGATGTACCTCCTGTAAAAAAAGGAGATACGCATGATACTCATATTCAGAAGGAAGCTGAGAAGTGTATTCAAGAATCGTTTTGTGATTCTTATGATTAGTGGTGTGACAGTCACCAAACAAATATTTTCCTCAGTTAAGGGAAAATGTGCAGTAAAAGAGCCTGAAGAGTTTCAGGATGATGGACTACAAATCCATGGCCACACATATGAAGGTAAATATGAAATTTTATAATTCTTATTTCATATTTGGAGGATCTCAAGTCAGTTGAGATGTATTTGGTTAGTCACAGGTCACAGGATATGTTATGTGCTTTGCAGTTTGTACATAGACATGTACAAAGCATGTGTTGTGGTACCTACTTGGTACAAGTGTATGTGGACTCATATATGTCTTGATCGGTAAAAGAGAGTTTTAAAGATATATGAAATCTGACTAATATAGTGATCGAGGAAGATCACATGTGTTGCTCTAGATAAATCATGTTGAAAAGCAATAAATCTTTTGAGGGTTCTAGTTAGTTATATTCGAGACATGGTACATATCCATATATGAGCAGCATTGACAGCATTCTTATTAAGCTTCTGTCCGGGACAAGATTGGTATAGTACATAATAACTCCTCTAGTTGAAGAGGGAGTATTGATGTGTCTTCATAGGCGACAGCATATAAAGTCCCCACCAGTTAGTCATCGTACATGACTTAGGAAGCCAAGGTCTATGATAGCTTGTGGAGATAATCCACATGAGACTGAGAGATGGTCAAAAGTCTTAGAGACTATTTATAGTCTGGAATGTTAGGGAACAGTTAAAACCTATCAGAGAGGTAGTTGGGGTGATGCAAATATAAAGAGAAGGATCACTAAGAAAGTGATCATGACTTGAAGAACATCACAGAGAATGGCATGCTCACAAAGAACTTCTCCAGATAACAGAAGATTCAAGAAGTCAACAAATGTTGAAGAGTGAAAGAAAAGATAAGTCTTTCTTTCTGCATGTTATTACACATTTGTTTTATAATTTTGTATGTGATGTATTTAAAAAATCCATGGTTTCTAGTTTATAGAAACTTTATTCTAGATTGGATCCAGATTATGCTACTTTGTGTAAGTAGTTGATTGGTCTTTGAGCATACCAGTTGTGTTTTATGCTTACTACTAAGCATATGTTTGAGTACCATTCAGGTACATTCAGAATAGGCTCTTTATTGTATTTGATACATGGTGGACCTATTATTTGATTGTGATATCCAACTATTGTTTTAGCTTGAGATAAGCGATGTAAGTTGAGTCTAGTACTACAAAATCTATGTGTATTGGGGCTAGTACTACAGAAGAAAGATGTATGTATGAGAGTACTACAAAAGCAAAATGTGTTTTGCAGATAATACTACATACTAAGGAGTAGTGTAGCTTGGGAGGCTACCTACTATGGTGAAAGACTTGAGCCTACAGTCTTAGGTGTTAATAGTTAAGCTTTCTCGAAAACCCTATATGTGTTTTATGATAAAAACACATTTGAGATGAAGTTTTACTTCATTGAAGTCATGGTTATGAGTTCCAGTACATAGTACTGATGAGAAGATTGCAAATTTGTGACAAGCCTCTATTTGTGACGAAGTTTAAACACTTCTGAGATATTCTTGTTATGGCAGATAATGTCTCCCTTGCTGAGAGGGAGTGTTGAGATTACAGCATCAGGAGGCATTCTCCGAACTTGTAATATCAATACAGTAGGCTTGTGTAGTCCTACGAATATCCTCATATGATTAAGGTGGTGATGTTGTAAATTCTTGTAAATAATATCAAGACAGTAGGCTTGTGTAGTCCTATAAATATCCTCATATGATTGAGGTGGACAGTAGGCTTTTGTAGTCCTACGAATATCCTCATATGATTGAGGTGGACAATAGGATTGTGTAAGTCCAACGAATATCCTCATATGATTGAGGTGGACAGTAGGCTTGTGTAGTCCTACAAATATCCTCATGTTGTTAGGTGGTGTACTTTACTATGTAAAGTAGATATACTATGTGATGTATGGCTAGTCATGGTCAACAGGTGCTACAAGTATCCTTTAGGGATTAGCTACCCCTAGAGTGATTTACTTTAGCATATGACTATATGACCTGGGGCAATACATATGATCATAGGTTTGGAAACGATCTTATGAGTATGATATGATTAATTAATGAAAAAAACACATGGACCATGCAGAGATATTTAATATAAGCACAGAGATAGATAGATAATTTGAATTGAAGTTATGGTAAACAAGTTCAGTTAATTAAGGGTTCAACTCCTTAATTTATGTAAATGGTTATTGGAAATAAACGCTGATGGAGATGCACTAGTTCTGTTCAGTTACATTCAGTTCTTTTCAGTTATGTTCAGTTACTTTCAATTCAACTCACTTAACTACTTAGTTAGAGTTAGTCAATTAATGGAAGGTGCATATCTTCATGTGGAAGATAATTATGGAGTGTCAGCTTGACACCAGATCAGTATGGGGTGCATGATTAAATATGGATCAATGTTCTAAGTGTTAACAAGTTGTTGCTACATGCAACCATTCTATTTTTGTTGTAAAACCTAATTTGACTTGTTATTAAAGTGTTATGCACTTGGCAAGTCAGATACGGTGTTCCATTTGATCTCTATTGTTTGGTGCTCTCGATGAAATCAATATGCTATTGTGTTGTAATCATTCTCGATTACTTATCAATCATACTCTAAGATCGTTTGCTAGGTTTTTTATCCTCTAAATCAGTAGAGGGTTTTCCTAGGGTATATCATGTGTTCTATGGTTTGATTTATGTCTTTGGATTATTGATGAGATTTATATGCACTGTTATTATGGATTAAAGTTTTAAAAGTTCAAGTTTCTTCATATTTTTCTCAATCACTAACAATTTTCTATTATGATTGATACTTTCACTTAGCTCATCCATGTGATTTTTGAAATTTAGAATTGCAAAGGACTTTCGAAGAGATTAAGTCATTATCCAAAAACTAGAGTTAAACTTATTGAACAATCAGGGTTTTTAGAGAACAAACTTCATTAGACACAACCTTCAAATGGAATAGGCAAAACAGATTCTACCAGTATTTTGTTTAGCTTCAATATCATTGGCATAGCCACTACTGCCAGCAAGCATCAATAGCCTCGACAGGGTTGTCTTTTGTTTATCCAATTTTACTCGAGTGGTCTAGTCCCATGTACTCAACATAAGAGGAGTTGATACTATAGATAATAATGTTGATCTCAAAATATATTAGATAAAAGATGGGGATGCAAATCTAAAAGTCCTTAAGAGTATGGGATGATGTAAAGAACTTGTAGTTAACTAGCTGCATCAACTCCACTTATCCCTTTTCAGGTTATTTCTTTAAAAGTAAATCCATTCCCCAATGTTTAAAATTATGTAGTATTATCAGTATTTGGATAATGATCAAAAAAATTCTTCAGTCAAATATAGATTCATTGTTCAATAATAGATTTCACAGAGCTTAGGGAAGCATGCCACCAATGAACAAATCGTAGACTAATATTTCCCTTATGATATATCTCAGATAAATGAATTCAAATGATTTAATAAGGGGAATAAAATAAGCCCAATGTAATCTAAAAGTAACCACTATTATTGATAGGGAAAATTAACAAAATAAAACTTAAAGCAAGCTAAAAATCACAAAATTTACACTAAATTAAGAAAGAAACAGAAACTGAAAGCAACAAAAATAAAGAAAACTATATACATTTGCATCCAAATAGACTAGGAGAAGTACTTCTTCAATATTTTTGCATTTACTAGGTAAGTTTCAAAGTGTCCTTCCATTGTTTGCAAATAAAAAGTGATAGGACCAAGTTGTTCAGCAATAACAAATGTCCTAAGCCACATGTTGGAATTTTGTATGCTCCCCTTATCTTCATGGGATTTATCCTATTTAAGGACAATGTATCCTATTTGAAATTTTATATCATAAGAAGACTTTGGTAAAGTTTCTAATCAAAAGAAGATGTTGGTAGAGTTTGTGTTTTGATTTTTCCTTTTCTTCTTTTAATTTTAACAAGGTGCAGATCCTATGGTCATAGCAAGACAACCCTCTTCATGTACAGATTGGGATAATTCTAAAGAGGGAAGGAATATATTGGGAACGATAATTTCTTCCTTTCCATACACTAAAAATAAGGGTTTCCTAAGGAAGATTTAGGGGCTACTCGATCCTCCCACAAGGCATTTGGAAGTGCATCATGCTAGTTTTTGTGATTATTTTCAAATTTAAACTTCCAAGTTTTTGTTTTATGATTCAGCTAAACCCTTCCCCTGGGGGTAGTAGTTAGCTTGATATTTAATTTTAATGCCTTTATCTAGAGAAAATCCAATAAGGTCAACATAAGAGAAATACGAAGCATAATAAAAAACTAGACACTCATGCACACCAAACCTGGTTATAATGTGAGTCTACAAGAAAGAAGTCACCTGGTTTGTGTTAACTAAACGAAATGGAACTACTTCCACCCATCTAGTAAAGTAATCTATGGTGGTAAGAATGTACTTATGCTAAAGTGAGGAGGGAGGATTGATAGGACCAACAATGTCCATCCCCCACTGTTGAAATGGAAAATCAACAGTAATTGGCTAAAGTGGAAATGTTGCCTTTTTCACTCTACCATAAGCTTAGGCTATCAAACTTGGATCTATGTGCAAAGGAATGAGCATCTCTGAATAATGTTGGCCAATAGTATCTAGAACTCAAAACGTATGGACTGTATTCTCACCACCAAAGTGGCCTCCACCTAGACCTGCATGTGATTCTAATAAAACTTTGTCAGTGTCATTCTTTTCAACACAACGTAACAAAACCTCATCATAGTTTTTCCTAAATAAAACATTATTGACCAATTGATAAGGATCATGTTTAAGCCTTAATGCTCTCATTTTTCTTGGTTCAAGGTTTTTGGGAGTAAAACCATGTGTTAAAAAGAATTTAATGTCATGATACCATGAATTAGAATCTACAGGTATAAAACAAATTTCATTTTCTATAGGAGATTGTTCATTTTCCCATTATGATATCAATTATGGTGTTTCAACAGATTTAGCTGCCAATCAGCACAAGCCTTGTCCCCTAACAATTTTATAAGGCTTAATTTTCAAATCGTATTCTTTTAGAGTTATCATCATGTGTGCCCACTTTTCACCTAGGTCCTTCTAAAGTAGCAAATTAAGGATAGCTAAATAGGGAACTATAACTTTTTTCCTCAATTTAAGTAAATAGGATCTAAAATGTTTCACCTCTTTGCAAACAACATAAGCATGTTTGTCTACCTCTAGAAAATTGATCTTAGTACCCTTTAATCCAGAGCTCATAAAGGAAATGGAAACCTCATCCTTGTCTTGATTCTGCTAGGTCAAAACCGTAGCATATGATTTTATGAATCAAGTTACAGCTATGGCTTAGACATGTCATCCCACGATAGATTTTGGAATTCATCCCTGAATTTATGAATCAAGTTACTAGATGTAAGAGCATTTTTTAAAGAAATATCTTTTACTCATACTTATATAGAGTTCAACTCAAAACTAATTAGCTATATAAGGAAGCTTTATCATCGCATGAGGGGATCCTATGTGAGCTAGGTTCATAGGAGGGTACCAAATTACAAGCTCAAAAAGATCAACTATATTGATGTAGGAGCTAAAAGGAGCGTTAATTATGTGATCTTTTGTAAAGATATTTTTCGAAAAAAATGTGAAGGCTACCCTTGTGAAGTCTTGGAAGATTGTAATATGTAGGTATATGATAGAGAAAGAACGTACTTCAAGAAGTATATATCAGAATTTGCATAATGGATCTAGAATCAAATTATAACTTCACTTAGAATTACAACAGAGATGATGATACAATAGAGAAGAAGAGAGAGCTAGAAACATAAGAGAGAGAACTCAATTTGTATAAACTTTGTATGTTTATTATTTCACCAATATGGAGGACACCATCATTCGCTTGCACCTGATCTTCTGTGCAACTTTGAGAACATATTCCATTCAAAATCATGCAGTGGACAAGAAGCATGACAATGAGAGTAAATGCAATAACTCCATACTAAAATTTAGGCTTCAGAACATTCAATGAAACACCAAAATGTGAACCAAAGAAAGGATCCAAGTGAGTTGCATCAACTAGATTATTGTCTTCAAAATTCGAGGAATGATAGGAAAACAAAAGAGTTTGGAGATCAACTCCAAGAAGGTGGAACAAGAGTCCCAAGAGCACCAAGACAATGGCAAATGCACAACATTCTCCATATTCAAAGGAACGTTGAGGAAATGTGCCAGTCATCATAGAGGAATAGATAGGAAGCAATGCAACAGTGAGACTGAGGACGCAACCAACAACTATAGTCTGTGATATATCCTCCAAAACATCCAACTGATCAAATAGTACTCCATCATCCAGTGAAGTATGCACAGAATCAAGAACAACTGACTTATCATCCTCAAGATCAAAAATTGAAGAGTGATTGAAGAACAATGAGAGATGGAGATCACTGAGTTCTTCATAACAATGGCAGGCCGAATGCCTTCTTCATGTAGATTAACTTCATGGGAAGCCACAAAGGAAGGAGACACTTCAAGGAGACTTGCACCATTTCGAACTGAAGTTGAGATTTATGTCATACTCTTCTTGTTCTTGAATAACTTCTGAGAAATTGTATCTACAAACAACACTCTAAATGTCCGTATGGAAGTTTAATTGATTCTATTGAGCTCTGCTTAAGATAGTAGGCACATTTGGGAGTGCATCACACATGTGTAGGCTCCACTGGATAAATCAATGGCTTCAAGGAAATTACCCCATGACTTATGTGGTAACTCCACTACTTCCGATGCATTACTGCAAGCAGCTATGGTCAACCTGGAAGCTCCGATACCATATTAGAATTTGCACAATGGATCTAGAATCAAATTATAACCTCACTTAGAATTGCAACAGAGATAAGCAAAAAAGAGAGAAGTGTTACCACCTAAGTTGTACTTAGGTCGCGTTATCAAGTGAGCCTGGTGAGCCGAACAAAGATTATTTGTTCAGACTTTAGAAGACCTTCAGAGTTGCTTCTGGGAAGTGTTTTTTTTATCTACCACATGTTCATACCCCCTTGGGGGAGTTGTAATAAAATGTTTTAGCATCGTAATGTCTGTAAAAGACTCGGTCTCTTAGACTTTATTTGTCAATCCGATCAGCCCAGAGTGTTTTTTCCCTTGGTTATTATTGGTTGTTGAATAAACGACTGATAATTTCTGAGTTTTTCACTCAATACCTCCAAAGTTGGGGTGGTAGGCTTGACATTTGGGCCTATTAAGGCTATTAGAGTCTGTGTGCCAATGTATAAACATGCTAGGCATTATGGTCGAGTCATATGAACATGTGCTAAGTCTGCCTAGGTTTTGTTTTTTTTTATTTTTAATTTTAATTTTTCCACAAAACTTAGGCTATTTTTTAATAGTCTAAATGGAAAAATTGGTCTTGTAATAAAAGTGGGTTTAAAAGTCAGTTTCAGTCATGGGGGTGTTCATTTTCTAACTCGGAGTACCCGGTAAACCCATAAACCCACTTTTCCTAAGTTTTGAGTGATTTTTCCATAACTCAGGTAAGAAAATCCAAAAAATTCAAATATTAAATAATTTAATTAAAAATTAATTAAATAATGGAGCAAATCCAAATTCCTAAATCAGTGGATTTTGCTCTGATTTGATTGAAATCAGTCTCATCGGCTTTAGATTCACCGGGAGTTGTCATTCCTTGACTGAAGGCATGGATCAAGGCTGAAGAGGAGCTTAACAGGCTCATGCAGATCTAGGTGTTGTGCCCTCCTTTCTCTCTCCTCCACACGTGTGGATCAATCTGGCAGTGGTTTGATGGATGGTTCAATTCACTGAGTGAGGTGTTACTCCGATTTGTAGTTCTAGTCCAGTTAGACTTAGTTCATCATCAGATTAGGCTTGGCTTAATTCTCTGTCAGCTGCAGTCTCTCCTTCAGTTAGGCATGCGCCCCTCTTGGCCAGTCTAGCTATAAATAAGGCAGCCTTTTCCTTCTTGAAGCTAGTTAGAGATGGGAAGAAAGGCTTTCTATTGTGTAATATTGTATTGATCATCATTTTTGTTGATATAAAGAGAAGCTTTGGAGGCTAAATTGTGGAGTACTTTTCATGTGTGGATCATCATTATCATGCTGCTTTTGAGGTGAACTGTTATTTTTTTAATTTTTGCATTAAACTGTTGTCTGCCTGAATGATTATTGGAATCATAGGAATAGATCATTGTAAGTAAGTTTACTTACTCCTATTTTGCTACATATGTTTGAATGAGCTAATATTTGCATGCTAAATAAGATTATTTTCATGCTATGTCATCTATTTCTGATATGTACCTTCATATTTAATGGTTTTGTTTGCAGGATTTGTTGTTTAGCTTGCAGGTTTCCCGTGATTGGAAGAGTTGTGGTTCAAGTTTGATTCCACTAGTTTTCCAATAAATATTGCAAAGATTATGCCCCTCAGTGCTTCACTGACAAGTTTCTTTTGCAGATCTGTTTTAGCAACAAGCACTTCTATTTTCCTCTTCCTCCTTCAAAATTTAAATTTTCTTCAAATTTGGTTACCATTTAAGAATCTTATTGCTTAGATATGTCTCATTAAGATAATCTCATATAGATCTAATTAGTAAGATTCTTTCTTAAGTTTAGATCTCAGTTCTATTTTGCATGCAAAGTTATATTTGAAAAAATCTAGCTGAAATTACCCTCTTTTTTGTAAGCATTATAAAGGAAATTTGTAGCTTGCTAATAAGGTAGTTTCCTTTTTTTGTTCTTTAAAGTTTCAAATTCTGCAAGAAAAGTACATATCTTATTGGCTGCCAAAACAGCAAGCCAAGATCCCAAGGAAATCTTGCTTTCCTTGGTTCCTTTTTTAAAAAACTAAATTAGCCCTTTTTAACAATTTTTTAACTTAGTTTCTTTCTAGTAATTAGTGTGGTGACCCAAAACACTTTCAAAGTGTTTTTGAGCACATTTGATTTTAATTGCTCGTTTTTTTTTAGCAGGTTTAACAAAAAAGAGAAGGAGACTCTGCCCATTTTCTGACTCTTGGGCGAACCAAAGCTTCCCGGAGGCTTCCCCCACCGATGTGCTTCTTTTTAAAGCTTGTTGTAAGATTGTTGTAAGCCTTTGGATCCCATATAACAAGGACCAAAGTGAAATTTAATTTGCTGATTATTGTAACCCTTAATAATAATAATAATAAAAGAATAACTTCGAGTAGGCTCTTTCGAGCCCACTCCCCATCCCCCCAGGGGGGATCCTGCGTTTTGTGATATTTGCACTTTTTCGTTTTTTTCTAGTTTTGTCTTGTATTGCAGTATTGTATACTTTGAATCATAAGCATTTCAATATATTTTACAAATTCAAAGTAATCATACTACTTACCCCACGACTTCCTGATTGACCCGAAAGGGGAAAGAGAGGCGTGGTAGGACTAATTAGATAACCTGTGAGTTGTGTTTTGATGTTTGTTTGTTTTTTTTTTTTTATCATCTAAAATTAACCCCTCCTCACTTTCCCGATTGAGGTCCACTTGGACCGAAAGAGATTCTTGGAGGTTCTCATTTTTTAACAAAGAACACAGCTTAAAATTTACTGAAATTGATAAGACTCCGGTGTGTATGCTCTGCACTTGGCTGCGGTTTGTCCGATTAGTCAAGCTGCATCAAAAGCAACGCGAGTGACTAGAATAATTAGGATTCACTTTCTCCAATTAACCACCTCAAGCGAAAATCCAACGCCTCGATAAAACCGTAAACAGTGGAAAAATACCCAAAGGAAGTGGGAACTACTGGACAGTGACCTCGAGGCGTCGATCTCTGTTACATCCTAGCAGGTGTATTATAAACACAGTCTCACAGACTCCATTCAGCCCACACATTCCTTGCGAGTAGCCGTAGCGGTTGTTACTTTTGGACATACTCCAAGTACCCCCTTGGTATATCTAGAGTCCCCTCGCCTAATTTAATTCACTCAACATACAATAACTTAAAATTTGACCAAGAGCACTTGTAACACCCATTTGTATTTCAACAGCAATCTCATTTGTGGACTCCATTATTGGCACTGATCTATTTGATATTATCATATGTTTCTGCATTACTGCTTATCAAGTTTTGATTTCTATGTTGTTGTGGTATAACAAATCTTGCAAATATCTTGTGTCGAATGCATTTGTTAAAACTCCTAAAAGACGTACTCATTTAATACCATCATCATCTAAGTAACCGCCCTTAGTAACTCGTAGGGTCTACCCCCCTTGGCTTCGTTAGGAGTTTTCCTAAATGGAGGAGTCAAGAACAAGGTGACAGCCTTGACTCGAGACTTTCCCCCAAGGACACACAGAGTGGCTTGAAGATTTCTGCTACGTTCCCCCCCAAGTGTATGAAAGGCAGAAACAAGAAGAAAAGAGAAAGAGAGCTCAATTGGTATAAACTCCATCTATTTATTATTCATCAATATGGTTACATTTATAATACATCCTCAAGGGGGAAATTCGATAGCCAAAGAGGCAATTCAAATGGCTCACAATAAGATAAGGCTTAGATGTTACTAATTCCCCAAAACTGACAAGTGTCAATCCAACTCAAAGCTAGAGCTCACGAATGGGAAAGGTTAGACTTGGTAGGTCATGAGTGACATAAAATCAACTAGTGAGTGGCTTTTGGGAGAAAAAGAGGAAAGTGGTTGAGGCTAAAAAATGGCAAGCTTTCCCAAATCATCCTATTGCAACTTCCTAATCCTAATCCAGGAGAAAAGCAGTATAAAGTTGGTATATCCCATAAAAGATGGATAAAAGCAAGTTAAAGCACGAAGCGCGCTCTAGCCAGTAAAAGCATGAGCAAAAGCATACTAGTCTATGATGGTCAAAAGAGGACAAATGGAGTCCAAGACTCAAGACTACGTAATAGGAAGCATGAATATATGGAACAACTTACACTAAACACTTTAGAACTTAGATGAAAGTATTTTAACCTATGGTTTAGATGGAATTATGTTCCAACAGTATAGAGTCCATGTCTTTTAATCCATTTAAAGCAATCAAATGTGTATTTTAGTATCACACTTCGAAATATCAAATATAAAGATTGTTTTCTTGAATATATATATATATATATATATATATATATATATATATTCTTCAAAGTTGATCAATCCCATCCATCATGACTGAGTGTGAGAAAGTGGGTGTTTAATAGATGTTGTGAAACAGTTACATCAAGTTTGATGGATATAACCATGTATTCAGTATATGATTTGTTTGATTATAGGCAAAGGCCATAACCTGGATAAAATCATTTCACTATTTTGTGTGTTATGGTCCAAGCCCGTGTATCAACCAGGCAAAAAAGGGAATATCAATACTTGCATGGGCAATATAGAGAAGGGAAATTAGCAAAAGGCATGTGACATTTTGAAGACATGTGGAGACATTTTTGTTGAGAGTAGTAGTTAAAAAACATTGAAGAAGAGTTGTAAAATGTGATGGAGATGACTAAAAGACGATATTTAGCCCATGCAATGTATGGTATGCACTTGACTCGTGAGTTCAAAGCTCCAATAATGAGAAGGCTTGTGTGAGATTTCTTATAAATGTTTCAAATAATATCTTGTTAGTTTTAGTATCACATTATTGAAAATTAAAATCACCTTGTTATTGGGTTTCTTGTTTTCACATGGATAATAATGCTTAGCAAAAAATTCATGGTTGTTTAACAAAATGGATTTGAAACATTACCTAAAGCCTCTACTTTTTTCATAAAAGTGTATTTCATTCTTATTAGTCCATGTTAAAGAATACTTTTCATTTGCAAGTCAAAGTATTTTCATTTTGCATTAGTTCATTCTCATCTTACATGTTTTCATAAAGTTTTTCAAAATTTTCAAAAAAATAATTTATTAAATTGATTTTCTTGAAAATTAAAAAGATAATTTCAACATTTTTAAGTTTCACTGATATTTTTTAATTGCTCCAAAAATATTGACAAAACATACCATGAGACTTTATTTTTAAGCCTTGGAAAATTAATTTAAAAATACATGATATGAAATTTTCCAAAAATGTCATGTTACAACCTTTACATGCTATTATTGAATTTTGGTTACTAAACAACAAGATTACGATGTGATGGCTGGATATTGATGTAATCAATTCATGTTAGTATGAAGACAAATAGTATATACAAATTTTAAAATTTATTTTTATGTTTTTTTATTTTAAATTTACTTTTTTAATTTGCATATTCAAACTATATCTTTATTTTAACTTTTGTACTAAGAAAAATAGTTTATACAAATTTTAAAAATTATTTTTATGTTTATGATTTCACATTTATTTTTTTAATTTGTATATTCCAATTTTTCAATCTTAAGCATGTTAGCTTGTTAATTCATTTTTTTTATGTTGTTGAGATTTACATATTTTAATATATGTAAAATAGGTTCATTAATGTCTTTTCAATTAGTTCTCTAAAACAAAACAATCAATATTTCTAATTTCAAACATCTAATAATTTTAAATAGTAAGTGTTAAAGTTTCATCATCAATATATCTAATTTCAAACATCTAATAATTTTAAATAGTACTTTTAAAGTTTTATCTTTGATTTAATAGGAATAGCAAAAGAGAAATCTAATTTCAAACATCTAATAATTTTAAATAGTACTGTTAAAGTGTTATCTTTGATTTAATATGTTATCTTTGATTTAATAGAAATAGCAAAAGAGGTAATCTTTTTTCAGATGATTTGTCTTTTCTTTCTAAAAATTTTTATTCTATATTAAAAATGTATCACTACTTTATGCATCTTTCCCAAGATAAATATATAACTTTTAAATTAAAATAGAATCAATATTTTAAATCTAATCAAATGCTATCTAGTAAAAAAAATATGGATATTTAATAGATATCATAAATATATAGCTTTCAGATTAAAATTAGACCCAACCTTTTAAATCTAATCAATGCTTCTTAACACAATCTAATGAAAAAATGGGTGTTTAATAAATATGAAAAATAAGGGATCTCTATGTAAATCAGAATTGTGTTTAATAAACATAAAAAAAAAGACCCTTGTACTACATCTTCCATTCTTCTATTGTAAATCAGAATTGGACCACTAATTTTTTTTTTCAATTTTTCATTAGATGTATACTTTTTAATATGAAATTAAACTTTCAAATATAGTATATACCTTTCAAAATAAAATTAGAAGTAACAATGCCTCCCACCACAACATGTGCCTAATAAATATGATAAAACAAGGAGTTACATCAATTTTGATAAATGGAAGCATGCAGAACTATAATAAATATGACAAAACTAGTTGCATCAACTTTGATATATGGAAGCATGCAGAACTATAATAAATATGACAAAACTAGTTGCATCAACTTTGATATATGGAAACATGCAGAACTATAAGGGCAAGGCAAAGGCAGACCCTTTGGATTCAAAATTGTTTGTTTGTTTATGGTGAAAAACCCTGTTTTGACCTCAAAGACAGAAAATACAATTGCAATATCAGAAAAAAACAATTACTAATTGCAATATCAGTATGGACCTTTGAAGAGATGACACATTGGCAAAAGACATGTGGCCGTTAGAGATACAAGTGATGGAAACACAGTGAAGAGTTGTAAAATGTGATAGTGGTGACTCGGTGAGTTCAAACCTCTAATAAAGGACTCGGGGATTTGTGATAGATGCTTAAATTAATGTCTGTTGAGTTTTCACATCACTTTGTTGAGATTGGATTGCACTTGTCTAGTTAGTTTAAAACCTCAATATTAAAGACTTTGAGCGGGATTTGTTGTACGGATGTTTATAATAACGTCTGTTAAGTTTTCACATCACTTTGTTGAGATTGGACTAGACACACAGTTGAGTTCTTATTCCCACAGCACTAACATCACTTTGTTGAGATTGGACTAGACACACTGTTGAGTTTTTATTCCACAGCACTTGGGCAGCAGCAGTGGTCAAAAATAAAAAACTGGTTGGTGTTTACCAACATAATAATTCGATTTGGTTTTCTTATGTTCTTGATAAAGAGCAACAATATCCCAATTCACCTCTATGTTAAAGTTGGAAATGTATTTGTTTTCACCACTAAATTGTATACAGCATATCTGTCACATATGATTACTGTAGAGATGACTTACATGTACAATTACTGACCACCGAAAGCAAGAACAAAGTTCATCTTCTGAATAAAAATTAAAAGGAAAGCCCTATTTGGAGTTGAAGACTTGAAGCCAAAATGTATTTGCTATCTGCCTTGTGAATTCAACTGGGGATTTCTCACTTTATGGTGAATGAAGTGTGTGGAAATCATGTTCAAACAAAATTAATAACAACCCAAAAGAAACAGATAAAATCGACAACCAGCCATAGGATACAATGTCAGGTTTGAAAACTCAAGTTCTGCCCAATATAATGGCATCAGATAGATGCCAGTATATGCCATCGTGCCTCAATCAGTATATGTCAAGACTCAAACTACGTTTATTTCATACATATATTTTTGCATAAATGGAGGTCTACATTTCTGAAGTACAGAAAACACTTTCAATGAATGCACCAATTCCTGTCTCAGCCTCCAAAATATTATTTGCGCCTATATAAACGAGGACATGAGTGAGAGCTCCTTGCTTCTTCCAGCATACTTGCAATGAATGCACTAATTCCTGTTTCAGCCTCCAAAAGAGTATTTGCGCCTGTATAAACACGAGGACATGAGTGAGAGCTCCTCACTTCTTCCAGCATACTTGCAATGAATGAACTATTTCTGTCTTAACCTCCAAAGGATTATTTGCGCCCATATAAAAATGAGGAAGATGAGTGAAAGTTCCTCACTTCTACCAGCATACATTAGATCTGCACTTATTTAAATTACTACAAAGAATATTACAGCCTACCAAAAAACAAAATTAATCACTCTTAAGACTCTGCAGATAATATCTCGGCCATCAAGGCTGGCTCATTAAGAGGGCTACTTGGCCAATACTGCTACTGGCATCCGCACATTGTGGCCTCTGTCTCCTTTCAATAGTATTTCACCAAAGCTATAAGTACCAGTGGGAGATTTGGAAGATAATGTCACCCAAAAAGATTTGGAATTCCCTTCTTCCAATATCAGAACTGAAGGTTTTATGGTCACAGACACATCTGGTGGCATTGTGCTGGAAATCGTATATCTTTCTCTTTGTGCTACACTGGTAACCCTTCTCAATATATTCATTGATCCAATAAGATTTGATACAATAATGGATGGAGTGTTAAGATCTGTTGGATGCCCAATTTTGGGGGCACAGGTTGAACTGGTAATGCTTGCAACAACATTTCTATCAATACCTGGAACTGAACAGAGAAAGCTTACATAATCTTCATAGCCTGCAAATCAATAGAATGTGTTAGATATAAAAAAATAGACAAATATCTATGGATATTAAAAACTTTGGATAAACCCAAAAGCAACCATACCTGCATCAAAAATGAGGCCTGGATCAAGTGCAGCCTTAGGGTTTACTGCACCACTTCCACAATCAAAGGGTGTGGCGGCTTCAAGAGTAGGCGGAGTATCTTCTCCAGATTGAGTCTGTGCTTGCAGGGGCTTCCCCATGTGGTCAACAACTGTAGATGTTGTTTGCAATGCTGACTTGATGGCAGTGGGGCTCCAATCAGGATGCTTCTGCTTCACCAAAGCTGCAATGCCAGCTATATGTGGTGTTGCCATGCTTGTTCCTGATATCATAGCAAATCCTTCCCCTGCTCGAAGAAAAGCAGAAGCTCCAGATGATTATTAAGCTTGTCAAAAGCCACCATTTTCAAACAAGTGGCTTCAATTTTCGAAGTTCAAAATGTATTCTTCAACTTTCAAATTTACAGACTTCTAGGTCAACAATATTAGAATTTAAAAATTAGGCCTATCACGAGCTACCGCCATAAACACAAAATAATTGTAGGGAATGTCCCAAATATTGTATTGCCAACCTATTCTAAAACTCAAAAAATCAGTACTATTCTTACCTAAATAATCAGCCTCGTCGGTGCCATTAGGAGACCATGCTGCCCATATTAGAGAACCAGGAGCCAGAATATCTGGCTTTAAAACATCGGTGTCCTGAAAGTTTAAATCCTTAACGTCTGGACCTCTAGAAGAATAGAATGCTACCTGAGGAGCTATACCTTGATATATGGGCTTCAACCCATTTCCAATGGAAGCTTTTGATTCAAGTCTTGTGATTTGACCTGATGGATCCCTTATTGTTGATCTATTATAGTAATCAACAAGAACCTTCAGCCACAAACAAAGAAACACTCAGAAATATATAAAAGCGCATGCTAGAATTAGTCTGCACAGTGCAGACAAGTACACTGATTGCTTGAAAAAGATAAAACCTAGAGAGACTATTTCCTTCATTTAAAGGAAAACTACAACTATTATTTGCTAGGGACTCCAGAATACCGTCTCCATGTAGTAGCAGTTCAATCCAAATATGTTTATATTGTAAATTATACCTGTGTTTGATCTACATCTTTTATAACAATTCCTGGAATTCCCACTGGAACTGGATCAAATTTAGCTCCTGGAGATGGATTCTCCACAGCAAGGATGAACCCAACTGCACCTAAACTCTTGGCAGTTTCTGACAGGCGTCTTACAGATGCAGCACCATATGCAAAGTTGTATGAATATCCACAAACTAGAATGTTACCCTCAATCATAGTCTTGTTAAAAGCTGCAGGGTTTTGGCAGTCAGATGGACTGGATATCACATAAGAAGAGTTTAACATTGCATCAGTTGCTGCAACGAGAGCATAAGACCGATCTTTCTTTGTCGGGGCTGCACACAGTATCCATTTTGACACGTCAGAACTTGACTGCAGCAATTAATGGGTGCTAGTCCCAGCAATATCGCTAAACAATTTTTCAAACAAATACTATGAACGAGATTATATTTCCAAGTAAAGAATGTAGAATCATACAGGCCAAGCAAAGGTTTCATTGGAGCAATGGAAAGGGAAATCTCATATTTAATTCTCGTGAAAAGGCAAAGAAATGTAATTTCTCAATAAGGAGAACTTACGTGAAATTCCAATCCCTGTAAGAGATTTTCCATTTCCTAGAAAGAGCGTATTTTGGTAGGTCCGATCATCTACACCAGCTGCTACAGAAGTTATCCATGGACTAAACGATACCATTGTTTTGGGAAATGGACCACCGTTTCCTCCAGCTTGTGCTACAAAAACTCCTGCCTTGACAGCAGAAAGAAGGGCGACTTCAAAAGGATTGAGAAATGTCGCACTTTCGCCACTTGAAGGAGGAGTATTTGGTCCAACGGAGAGGCTCAAAATGTCAACGCCATCTTCGACAGCCTGGAAACAAGGCATGGTAATATTTTATATCTGTGACAAGTGTTTGTCCACTACTCCAAAATCCAGCACCTCTTGCCTGAATCTCAAAACCACTACTATATTGTCTATGCACCTAAATTTGAATGAAGGATTAGCGAGAGAGCATCAAACCTGATCAATAGCAGCTACCACATCTGCAACAAGACCTCCAAATTGCCTATACAAGGCCTTATAGACAGCAATACTGCATGATGGCAAGGAACATATCACATAACAGTGAGATCAACCAAAACAACAATCAACCTACCTAATTTAAGTCAAATGTCCACAGTTTTATTGGCTAACAATGAAACAAAATGAGCAGGCTTAAACAGTTTAGCTAGCTTTTTTATGAGGCCTCACCGAGCACGAGGAGCCATGCCACTTGCCTTCCCAAATTCGTAACCATGCATTCTCACTGGCACTCCATAATTCCCTGCTGCTGTTGCAGCTGTATGACTGATGATGGAGAAAACAAACCAAAACAAATAAGTCATGGCAAACTAGAACCAGAGATCCATTTCAGAAATTCAATGTAGAAAATGATTAGTATTCAATTTCAATAAAAAATGGGGCTTTTCTACTTTTTGAAGAGTGTTACACATATTCGATAAACTATAATATTTCTAAATGCTAGGGGGTCTGAATGACTTGGCATTTTAATTTTAAAAGTGAGAGACACTTCTTGTTGAAAGGTATGCCCACCTTCTCGTTGAAGGGTATGCCCATACACTACCAATTTGATCATAATAGCAATTATTAAATAATGCCCGTGACTCCATTCACTACCAAATACTACAATTCACTTTTTATGTAACAAAATACCTTTCATCATTATTACAAAACCCATAACCGTACCTTCCATGCCCATCCCCGTCCAAAGGAGAAGCAAAATCATAAGCTGGGTTAAATGACCCCGCTGCAATTGCAGCAGCTGCAAAATGCTGAGCCCCAACAATCTTCCCATTACAGAAATTCCGAGAAGTATCAGGATCAACCTCACATTTTCCTGTATAGCCAGGAACAGGCCCATAATGTGGAGAATTGTGAACTGCAAAGCTTGGATGCTGAGGGTAGATCCCTGTATCAATAATGCCAATCACAATCCCTTCCCCTGCTCTCTCTTCGCCTCCTCCACTTGGCCATACTTGAGATGGAAGACCCAAAAACTCTGGAGTATGAGTAGTCAACCTTTTAACTTTCCAGTCCTTTTGGACATGTGTTACTCGTGAGGTTTTTCTCAATTTTTCAGCCTACAAACAAAACAATGAACTTGTTGTCTGTCAAGAGAACATGGCCAACAAAAGCCCATCAAACATTTCATTTTTGGCATGGAACCGACTAAAACATGTTAAACCAATGAAAAAATGCTGAATGGACACAGACAAAGTCCTTGTACCTGATCTGGAGACATTTGCACAGCAAACGCATTGAGAGTATTACGGTAGCTGTAAAGTTTCTTATAGCTACCAGTCTCAAAATGCTCCTCCAGAAGCATGTCATGCTGCTTTTCCAAGTGCTGAGAGTAGGATTTAACAGCTTCACTGTGTACAAACAAGATTAAACAATGGCTCAGTCCTTGAATACTGGATCACTAAACCCAATACAAAGTGATAAAAAATTCAGCCTTAAACTAAACACTTTGGTAAAGGTTCTCTTCACATCAACCGAATGCATTAAGAAATCAAAGGCAATTTGAAAATAGATTTGGCTTGGCCCATTCTCTTCACATCAACCGAATGCATTAAGAAATCAAAGGCAATTTGAAAATAGATTTGGCTTGGCCCCTTCCCTGCTGAAAAAATGCTCAACTCTCAAAGTGCAAAATGATTTCAGTAAGTATGCTACTTCTAGTTAAAGCTACTAAGGTCCAACATATGCCTGGTAGACTTAAGCAACAAAGGTTGGTCCAGACCTCCCAAACCACAGAGAATGCTGGTGCCCAATAAATATGGACTTACATTAAGCTCTGTTCCAAGCTCTGCCATCTCAAAATTAAAAGAAAAAACTCCTCTTCCAAGTTTTTCATCCATTGAGACAAGGAAAAACAACAGCTGTGAATCGTGATTTTATCAGTGATTCTCTCAAATCTAGGATTTCCTTTTTATTTAAATGTGACCTAAATTACCTCAAATATGCCTCCGAGATACAACAGATAGACATAAGAGTTACATGAAGATCTTCTTCCTATGAAAGCTAGGATTTCTCTTATGAAAGTCTAGATCACAAACATCATTTTTTAGAGTGAATCCTAGTGAGTTAGGTTCAATATAGCATTTTTTATATCAGTTGATAGAGCCCTCTTTCATCCATTGGTACCACACAGGTCTATCGGACAAGTAAAAACAACTGTTGTGATTTATTAATGATTCTCTCAACTCTAGGATTTCCTTTTTTTAAGGCACTTAAATTACGTCAAATATGTATCAGAGTTGCAACAGATAGACATAAGCGTTAAATGAATATCATCTTCCTGTAAACTCCGGGAGTTCTCTTATGAAATCCTAGATCACAACCATAATTTTAATTGCTGTAGTGTGTTCGATATAGCGATTTTTTACCATAGTTGATAGATCCCTCGAATATGGATGATATAAAAACTAAGGATGAAATCATGAGTGGGCTCACTTTTACACTGCTCCTATTCCCGTAACTGGTTAGGCTCTGTCAATATCGCTCATTAGTCATATTTCACAAACAATACATCTACTGGACTTGAAAGCGCAACAGGGTTTAACATTCCAACAAGGGCATGCCCCGGTCTTGATAGGAGGAATGAATAGGGGTACTCCTTCTCTTCAGAGAAGGCAAAGAAAGATTAAAGGGCTAAAAACCCTGAACCTCCATCATCCCCAGGAACTTTGCACAATCTTTCTCAAGGAGAGAGATATGGATGGTGCCCTAGCTCATTGGGACTACTTCATAAGTAGATAAACTATTATGGTATTAAAACTCGTCAATGGGCAGTAAAGACCTCCTAAGCCACAGTAAGAGAGTTGGTGCCAGCAAAATCGGAAAAAAAAAACAAATTTATTCTACTTCATTCATATAGCACTGGTGTTCAAAGTTAAAAACCCACAACAGTCGTTGCAGGCACCCAAAATCGAAAAGGACAAGAGCTTCAGTTCAGGAAGAGAAAAATAGAGATCAGTTCCCATACCTTTTACTATCAAATTTCTGTCCAGATACAGCAGTGGCCTCAAAGCCTGGTATGGAGCCTCTGTACCCAATCACAGGATCCCCTTCCACCGTCACTATATAGACCTCTGCCTCCACTGAACTCACAACAAAAGCAGCAGCAATAAGTGCTGCCACTACCATTTCCCCAAATCTCATTCTTCTGCTCCACTTCTCTGCCATTGCCCTACCTGAGAGGGTTCAAAGGGCCGAAACAAAACTAAGTCTCAGTATCCCAACGAACAGAGCTTACAGTTCAGTTATCGGGATCCTACTGAGATAATAAGAATCTGTTAGCCAGTAACAATAATAATGAGCCTATGCCTTCTTCTATGAATTTATGTAGGCAGCAGTACAGGAAAAGTAATCCTAGTCTCTTCACAGTATAGAAATGAATAGAGCGTAGAAAAGCTCACGAGAATGGCACATGGCAGCATAAACACAACGCCACTCGCGTACAGATTCTCTCCACTCAACGGTCGTCAAATCTGTGCACAGTGGGACAGACCAACATGTTGGGCCACTCTTCGTCCTCCTTCACTGAACCCGGCTTTATACCAATACCATCTTATACGTGGGACAGTCGGTCTCTTTCTATACTAAAGGCAGGCACGAAATCCAAAATTATTTTAATGCCACCATGTTCCTGCCATCCTGAATGTATTCCTTGTGTCAAGAATGAGAAACAAAAAGCCGCTTCATTTCCAACAATTGTTCAGATTAAAAATTCAGTGAAACCCGTGAAAATACAAATAGTTCTATAAAAAGTTGGTGTTTCTTTCACAAGGATTTCTGGATTTAATATAGGGATCCAGTTCCATAAATTTTTTTTTTTTTTTTGAAAATATCCAACAGTATATGGACAATTTTTTTGAAAATATCCAACATTTAAATGGAGTAGTAAATGGGCAAACCAAATCGCCGGAATTCGGTAAAGCGGAAATGGTTGAAAATGGCTGAAATTTTAGTTTTTATTACTCAAATTGTAATTCTGATGATTTGGGTCTTTTAAAATTCAGGCAGCAGAAATGGTTAAAAATAGCTGAAATTTTAGTTTTTATTACTCAAATTGTAATTCTCATGATTTGGGTCTTTTAAAATTCCGTATTTAGCCTAGGAAAGTCTAAGGTGATTGCTGGAATTGTAGATTGACAAAAATTACAATTTCCAGAACAGTTTTTTTTACTGAATTTGATAAAACAAACTTGTTTTAATGGTTATTGATTGTAGACTCATTTAAATAGCTTTTAGTTAATATTATTTTTAATTATTTTCACATATATCAGTTTTTTTATAACAAAGTTTTTATTAATTTGAATTGATAAATTTCTATCCAATTTGAAAAACAAAATTTTTGTTGACTTTTACTTGTGTGAATTTGGTGAGGGAATTTTGTTAAAATTACTATTGTGGTAGCTGAAATTATAATTTTAGTTATAAAAATGGATTCAACAGTTTCAACAAACTTAAATTACAATTTCAACAATTTTTACCGAATTTTAATTAAAATATTAAAAAAATAATAATACAAATGATCTATCACTCCATAACATAACCTCGTAATCTTAAACATCGAAAACCTAAAAAAAATCCAACCCAACTCGTCACATATATGTATCCACTAACCGTGGTTAACCATTATCGAATCCCGTGATAATGGGAATATCTGGAACTTCAAATGCTTTTAGCCGTTGGATTAGTCAGGGGCTTGGATCAATTTATTACTCCGGGAAAAGGCGGCGGTGCAATTATCACAGCCAATTCACGACGCCCGTGAATTGGGGCTTTCGGCCCATTATTCGATCTTGAACCTGTAATAATATTGGCATAGTTACTATTGGTTTTGACCTTTATTATCGTGGAAATGATTTCTTTAAAAGGAGATGTTGAACAATCCATTTCACTTGATATGAGAGAATCCAATGTAGTAATTAATAATAATTAATTAATGACTCAACATGCACCTCCTTTTTCTTTCACATGTGTTTGGGCTGTGACCTTTTACTATTCCTTTCCAATGTCTTTGACAACAGGCGTGAGGGTACTATATTCCACGAAAGTTCTTTACTATAAAAGTACTGCATCGAATTGTAGAATTTGCCTCGGAATTTGATATTTTACAGTTTATTAGGTTTTTGCGTTAAATAAGTCAATTTCCAACTTTTTATTCTCAAATATCAATAAGACAACCTAATCTCTATGACAATATAGTCAAAAACATCAATAATACAACTAAATAATACGTTTATAAGATCCAATCTATATATATAATGATTAAATAATACGTTTTATAAGATCCAATGAATATAGTTAACAGATAGATTGTTATTTTGAGTGAAAAGATTTAATAAATATAATGATTATATGGTAAAAAAACATTAATAATACAACTAATATATCTGATTTTACAGTTAAAAAGAATGATTATATGCTTAAAAACATTAATAATACAGTTAATATATTTAATTTTATTATTAAAATTAATGTAAATATAATGATTATATAGTAAAAACAACATTAATACAACCAATATATGATTTTACAGTTAAAATTAACATATAAAAGTACTTTCCAATTTTCTAAACTAACTAAAAAGAATTAACAAATAGACAAATTCAATATATTTTAAAATATATAATAATAAATTTTAACATTTTATATCTAAATATATAATATAATCAAAACATAAATAATACAATATAGCCAAAACTAAATAAATAATAATACAATCAATACATCTATATCAAAGAAGACTATATGGTCAAACTTAACATTTACAACACAATCAATATATCTCAATGTACTTTTCAAATTTCAAACCGTGTCAATCTTCTGTTTAAATTTCAAATACATGTCAAACTTTTTTTATATAACAATTAATAAGTGTATCACGGAGTAAATTAATAAATGGATAAAATTTAATTTTGAGTTTTTAAGTGTATTTTTCAAATTAAGAAAAGTTATATTTTAATTTGTTTTCTTTTTCCAATTTTTAATGATATGAGTCATTTTGAAATGGAGTAAGTTAATCTAATATAAATGTAATAGTGTAAATGTAACGTTTTCAACTTTTTTGTTTTTTTTTCTCGTTTGTTTTTCACCTAATATAGTAGAAATTTTAGATTAATGCTTGAAAAAGCATATGATAGTTGTTAAAATTGCATAATATTGGTGCCCTTGGGGTATTTGAGGCTATTGAATCCATTTATGCATTCAAAAAAATGATATGGACACTTCATTTTTCAAATTTTGGAAGAAAAAAATTCCGATTATAAATTCATGCTCTTTCATGTTTTAATTTTCTCCAAATCATGCCCAAATGGGTTGAATCTATCAGTGAAGAGTGATGAGTTTTTCACCAGTGGGTAAGGTTCAATTCCAATGAGGGCCTAGCCTTGAGCCATGGGGCCAGCTTGAGGTAGTGGTCAAACGTCTAGTTCCACCGAGAGATATTGTATTAAATGATCTTGTGACTCGTGGACACATAAGTGGATCAAATCCCACACCCATGTCCTCCTAACATTTGGTGCCCAAATGGATTGGATCCATTGGTGAAGAACAAGGAGTTTTTCACCAGTGGGCAAGGTTCAATTCTAATGAGGGTCAAACCTAAAGCCATGGGGGCACCTTGAGGTAGTGGTCGGACGTGTGGTTCCACCCGGAGAGATTGTACTAAATGATTTCATGACCTGAGGTCACATAAGTGGATCAAATCCCACTTGCATGTCCTCCTGAAAAAAGAAAGCACAAAGAGGTTGGATCCATTGGTGAGGAGCGAGGAGTTTCTCATGGGTGGGAAAGGTTCAATTCTCAGGAGGGTTGAGCGTGGAGCCATGGGAGCACCTTGAGGTAGTGGTCGAACGTGTGGTTCCACCCAAAGAGATTATATTAAATGATCTCATGACCCATGGACAAATAAGTGGATCAAATCCCACCCCCATGTCCTCCTTCAAATAAGTCCCCACGACAGTTGTCACTGAAATGATAACATGAATAGGGAATAGGGGCACTTGGATGGATGATTAGTGTGATTGGAAAGGTGGGATGGCAGGTGGAATTATGCACCTCCCAAATCTCCATGCAACAAGCACAGCTATAATGGACTAGATCTTGGATGAATACAACCTCCAGTGAGGTGACGGGGTCTTGGTACATATCTTAGCTAACTCACTTGTGTGGGCATTCATGACTCTTCATGACAGTTTCCTCCATGATGGGTTGGGAGCTCATGAGGTGGTGGGCCTCTTTCATAGGAGAGGCCATTGTCAGCATCATCTTCGCATCTGCGTTATTGATTTGGGCTATCGTTTCCATTCCTGGAGGGGGGTCCTTCCTAAGAAACTATTTTTGTATCATCTCATTGAAGCGCAATGGCTTTCATTCAACTTAGTTTTATAGTATTTGCAGCTTCAGTATGGTTTGAACCAAGACCACCAAGTGCAAGACGATAAATGGCCCTAAGTGCTCTCACATGGCACTGAGGGAGATGGAGAATGTGAAAGTCTTTTTCAAAGCCTATGTTAGTCACTAGGCTCACAACCATGCTAAGTGTATAGAGAAACAACTTTGCTAGGAAAAGCAACTCCCTAATTTGCATAATCTCAATGATGAATTTGGGGGATTGGTCGAAGGATCGGGCTCCTCTAGAACCCATGAGACAAAGCATACCAAAACCCTAGGCATGTATGGAATCATAAAATCTCTCTTCAACATAGATATGGATGACTATGTACAAGGAAAATTTCAAGAAGAAATGTAGGTTCCCTCAGTTGCAACCAAACTGACTAATTTGGGAGAAAACGTCGTTGTCTTACCCACAACCAAGCTATTGTTGATGAGCATGTGAATAGAAATCTATATGCATTGGCCTACTAGCTCACCAAGAAAAGCTTCAGCAAGCCGCCTCCATCCTGGCCTTCTCTCCCACAACTCATGTTTCGTCATTGCCCAGATGTTGTTGCATGTGCTGCCAACCAAGAAGACCCAAGTGTTGGCCCTTCCTATGTTATCATTTCTTATGAGGACTAGGCTCTGTTATGTCTAATTTTATATTTGTCTTATGTTTTATGATGTCCCCAATTCCATTTTTGCAGGTCATAACCCCCAACATGTGGGGAGTCCTTATGCTTATTTAGTTGCCAGTTTAAACTTGGACTCTCAAAGTTAACTAGGCTTAGAGGTTTCAGACATGAATCTTTGTTGGATACAGTCTTGGATCTTCTAGTTTGATCATAAAATCTAGACTCTGCATGTTAAAGACTTCCTTGATATGTATATATTTTCTCTTTTTTAGTTGAATATAAGCACAAACTTTACAAAAAAAAAATCTCCAAACCAATAATAACTTTGTTGGAAGCTATAGTTCTATTTTGATTATAGGAACTTTGACCACGAATTTTGCCATTATGTACTTTGTCCCATTATAAGATGATCGAATCCTTGTAATTTCCAAAAGAAATTAGCTTTCCTCATGAGAAACAAATAAACTTAGTGAAAATGTTGAGTTTTCCCACCTATTAAGTAGCTTCATTTGAAAATGTGCCAACATCCTAAAGGGTAAAGTTCCATTATCTAAGTTTCCATCAATGAATTTATGGAATTACACTATATTGAAGTTTATAAATATTCCAACATTTCAAGTGGACACTCCACCCATCATCAAGAGACCACTCCACCCATCATTACGAGATGAAACAAAGCTTTAGAAAAATAAAAAAAAATAGTAAAACCTTCAATCAATCAAATAGGAAATGATAAAACTGGTTGTTGAGAGTTATGATTAAAAACAAATATTGTACAAGATTAGGTCAAATTTAATATAGTTTAAAAAAAATAGTAATTAAGAAAAAATATTAAGATAAAGGAGAATTAGGTCAAAATTCATAACAAATTGAAAACTAAGATATTCTATTGGTGGGGCTAGATGGATTTAATTCCATCCATTTGGGTTCAATTTCGTTGAGACATGTTTTGGCTTGGATGTCCAGCTGGCGGTTTACTTGACCTACTATTATATTATATTATAATAATAATATATTGGATGATTGATAAAATGTACAATAAGCTCGCCTTTTATATGGCTTGAGCCAACATAGTGAAGGGTTACACCCTTTCACTAGTAACCTAATAGTCTAATTAATATTGTATTTTATATTTGTTACATTGCCACTCCCTTTAAGGAAGCTTTGTCCTCAAAGCTTAAGTATTTTCCTAGTGTCGTTCTTTATTCTAACTCGGTGTCGGTATTAGAATCGGACGAGGTCTCTTGTGTAGAGACTTGCACTTCCTTTCCATTGATGATTTTGCACTGTATTGTCTCATTGTTCCTACATTTATTACCAGGGGCCCAATCATCACCGCATAGATGACATTTATTTTTCTTCTTTTTCTTTTTATTATCAGAGTAACCGTTAGATGACTTCGATCTATTTTCCATTTCGTAGGCGTATGATTGAGGTTTGTGGCATTGATGGCCGGGAGACCAAGTATCTGCACAGTACCTACATTGTGTCTCTTTTTCTTGTCGATAATGGCTATCGCCTTTTGTTTTTATTCCTTCCAATTTGTGTTCTGCGGCTTTTGCTTTACGTCTTGTTATTTCTACGTTAGGTATGTCATGTAACTTTAACTCTTTTTGGAGGTGTGGTTTAATACCTCCTAAATAGGTTTCGAGACTTTGCTTGTCAGACAACCCAAATACTCGTGTTGATAAGGATTCCCATTGATGAGTGAATTCCTCAACGTTTCCGACTTGCTGTAGTCTTGTAAGTTTACTGAAAAAATCATCTTCTTTGTTTCCTTGAAACCTATTAAAAAAATCATTTTTGAACAAGTTCCAGGTGTAGGTAAAATTATCTCTCTTCCACCATAAGTACCAATTATAGGCGTACCCTTCCATATGCATTGACGCATATTTCACCTTCTTCTCGTCAGATTGAATGTTGTAAATGTCGAAGTATTCTTCTGCTTTGTTTAACCAAGCAACGCATTGGTCTTCACTACCATTGTATTTCGACAACTCTATTTTTGCCTTAGGTGGGTACACTTTGTAAGGACGACGTTGATTTCCTTTTACCTTATGGTTTGATGGTGGCTCGAAACTACTAGACGATGAAAGTGACATATCTGAATTGCTTCGTTGTTGGTGGTGATTTTTAGTTTTTCTTTTCTCTACTATTTTACTTATAGCGTCTATTTTGTTGTTTAATCGTGCCTCCATATCTGGCGGTACTTGTGTTTCTATCTTTTGCTTAAGCGTCGCATTGTTAATCTTTATTTCTTTTTGCAATTCTTCTTGATTCTTTGCGAGTGTTTCCTGGGTGGCAACATGAAATGAGGCATCTAGCATGTGTGGACCGCTGACTTGGTCCGGACTGGGTATGAGCCTTTGTAACATCTCGATTAATGTATTATGGTTCGGTGTCATGGTGCTCATGTTCTGTGTTAAGGTGTTTATGTTTTGCGTTATGGTACTCATATTGTCATCCAAGTCTTTTTGTTTTTCATTCAAGCTGTCAAGTTTGTCGTCGAGCCTTCTTTCTAGTACCAAAACAAGCTCGTCTTTGAGTAATGTATTGTTATTTTGCATCTTTTCCTTCAAGCATTTTAGGTCAACGACAAGGGACCTGATGTCCTTCTCCATTTTTCGATTTGCTCTTTTAGCTCCGGCATGGTTTTGGACCTTGTATGTGGAGGTGTGTATTTCAATGCTATTTTGGCTAATAATATATTAATTAATTAATTAATTAATATTATTATTATTATATATTTTTATAAACTATATATATATATATATTTAATTTTTTTTTAACAAATATTATAATATTATAATAAATACAGTATTTGATTTTTTTAAATATATTATATTACAATATAATTGAAATAATATAATATTATATTATATTATATTATAGTATTTTTTTTTTTGCAGGTTTAGGTTAGCGTTATTATAGTTGATTTTACCACACCGGGTGAATCACACTTGTATGGCCTTCCCCTATCCCTCTGCAAACTCCTTAGACCCCTTGGACCATTTTTTGTCCTTTGATGTTTCCTAGACCATCCCTAAAAACATGTGAAAATTGCTATACGCAACTTTTAAACCCCTTATCGCGTATATACGCGGGTTTGACCCCTAAAACCGTGTACATTGGGATGTGTACAAAATCCAAATCCTTTTGGAGCTTTCTTTGACATGGATCCGACTCACTTGTCTCCTGGCCTTCCATATGCCTTGAGATCGCTCGGATTCAACCTTTCATTACCCCTTTGAAAAGCTATATAAGGAACTCTTTGGATACATTGAAGGCATAAGAGAATTGAGAGCAAAGAAACTATAGTCCATTGTTGCCGAAACTTGTGATTGAGTCTGCATCCCTTTGTCCCTTGGAGCACTTTTATGTTCTTCCCAAACTTGCCTTTTGCTTGTGAGCTTGCTATCAAGAGATGGAGGATTGAGGTGGTGGAGGCCCAAGTGGGGGATTCAGTTTCTCTGATTCACAGATGTGCCGACAAAGGTTGTATCCATTGTAATCTCTAATTTTATATTAATAGAAATATCTTTTCCTGTCCAATAATGTATGTTTAAATGAATATTTTATCCATGGATGATTTCAAATGCTTATACATTGTTGATTATATATGCTAGAATAGATCTAACACCAATATATATAGTATGCTTGTCTTGTTTACTTGTTGTTGAGGAAGTGATTCATCAATTCAAGCTAAAGTTGGAAAGCTCAACAGGGATCTACTTCAACCGTCTGGAATAAGGTACAAGGTCTGATCCTTTAGTGTTAGATATTTGATTTCTATTGCATATTGGAAAGGATTGATTTCTGGAGTCAAGCTGTCTGTTGTGGTACCCCAAGCCATAGGAATTTCTCTCCATAACAGAATTGGCGACTCCGCTGGGGATGTTCCTTGTTTTTATTTGGGGGTTTGCGGGCACAATGGGCTTGATATTCTTGACTTGCTCTTTGTTTCTCCTTGTTTCCGTGTTGCATTTTATAGGATGTTCATCCATTGACACTCCCCTCTATTTGTTTGACCCTTGGACTGCTTTTTACCACTATCTTCTCTATATACGCAGGTTTTTGGCCAAAAGTCACGTACATACGCGGATTTTTGGCCAAAAGTCGCGTATACACACAGGTTTTTGGCCAAAATCCATGTATACACGCATGTTTTTGGCCAAAAGTGATGTATATACACGTCTGTTCTTTAAATAGTCACGTACATCCTCCCTTTTGGTGAGTTTGATGTTGTGGGAAGTTCTTGGGTGGGTTGTGAGTGTGGTTGGGTCTTCCTTAGGTTTGATGTTGTCTGTTGGATGCTTCTTTTGTGACCAGAGACCGCTTTTTCATTGATTTTTCTTTGAAAGTAGTTTTAGTCATTTATCCTTTTTGTTTTGCCATTAATGAATTACTCTTTTTTCTCGGTGTCTTGCTGGGCTTGTGTTTTATACTTACTGCAGAGACTGAGAGTTTTAGATGACTTTTAGTGCATTTTTCATTCTTTTATATTGAAAAATACAAGGTAGTTGCATTTTTTGCATATGGATTTGAGGAGGTACTTGCATTGGATTGCTTGGATGAGAGTTTTATTTAGGCTTTCATATAGGAAGGATTGCATTGACATTCAGAAAGGAATATATATTTTATGCATCTCATGTAGTGGCATACCCTATTTTTCATTTGACAAAGATTGCACTTAGCATTGTTTGTTATGGTGTGCATATTTATTTCACTGCTGAGTCATAATGTCATTAGTTGCATGGCCATTTCCCTTTGAGTAATTACAGCCAATTAAAATCAACGCATAATAAAATGAATTACACTCTTTTCTTTTATAGGGTGCACCAACAAGAGTAGGTTTTAGGGCCTTGGAATAGTTCATTGTCAGTTAATTCTCCAAGACCACTAAACAACAACATGTATGTGTCTGTCCAGGTGAGAGTGTGAAATTCCTTGGTATAATTAGTGTTTCTCAGGATCCTCCTCTTACAAGGGAGTTAAGCATGAGGCAGTGTGAGTGGTTAATGATTGGGATGACCCCTGGTCATAACTGAGTAGCACCGGAGATATTTCCAGGATTGTATTCGTATCTAGGGGCTCTTTTGAGAGTTTTGGGCTTTGCTACCCTACCCATAGGGTCGATCCCGCCTGCGACTCTCCGCCTGAGCATTGATTATATTGAGGTGACCTTAGTTGCCTTACCTAGGTTATCGAGGGGGTACTTGCAGAGGTTATTCTGTAAGTGTCCTGGCCAGGTAGAGGTCGGACAGCACAGTCGCTTTATGCGTTGAAGCTGAGGGCCGCTATAATTGGTTACGTACCTCCGCTTGTAGTGTATGGGAGTTTCAAGCCTCTCCTAGGCGAGACATACCTGTTGCATTCGGGAGCTCACATATCCTCCCCTTGGTTTGCTTGTATTTTGGTTGTAGATTTTCTTAAGAGTGTGCTCTTTATGCGCTAGTTGGCCTTTGGGATCGTGGTTACTTGAGTATATTTATGCTCTCTTGAGTTCGGGTCCTTTTATTTTTGGCATGCCTGGTATTCTATCACCTGTCCTTAGTCCTAGTATGGACCCTGGTGTCAGACTTGGGGGCATCACAACCCCTTACCGTGCTCATAGATTTGTGAATGGTCATATTCCATCCTCTACTCCACTCGTGGAGGATTTTTATTCCTTCCGCTCGGTCTTTACACCAGTGGTCACCCTCATGGGAGTGGTAGTGGATGCATGAACGTTGGGTCTACACCTTACTTTCCTTTTTATATCCCATCGTTCACCGCATTGTTTCCTTTGGGTGCAGTTGTCATGATCATTCCTCCCTATATCCTATAGTTTGGATTCTTTATTGACTATTTTGGGTTGTTTTGGACTAATATGGTTGTCATGTAGGGTCTAGTTTTTGTACACTCTCTCTGAGGTTTCGAACCGTTCGTTCCTATCACAGGTATCATGTCTAAACTGGCATATAGGTTAGGATTTCACATCCGCTTGCATTTTGCATGACCTTATGACTGTTTCATTTTAACCTTAGGTACGAACCCATTCCATGGTATCACAGAACCTTCATGCTGTTGTTAGAAGTGATATTATGTGAATGGTAGAGCTTTCCTATACATGGGTGTCCTAGTTAGCTCCCTTTTGCATTTGGTACCCATGTTGTGAGTCCTCTCTTAGGTCCGGGATTCCTTTGTATAGTACCACCATGACATTTCGCAAGAGCCTCATAATCCTCTTGATCTTTTGCTGGCCTGTTTCCTCAGGACTCCCTTATGTCAAGTTGTAATTGCATTATCATGAGCTTTGCCTGCCTTCTTGAGCCTTACGCCAGCTTCCTTGACTTTGAGTTTCAGCCATATAGCTCAAGCTTGTCTCATGTCTAGCCATGCAGAGCCATCTTTTATATCCTTTGCAGCTTGATTCCCTATTTTTACCGGGAGGGGACTTTCCCCCAAGTGTCGCTATCCTACACATGTATCCTTGCATTGAGCATAGGTATGTTCCACTGCTTGGAACTAGTTTGTTCGCCCATATGACACTCGTCTCCTCCTAGTCTGTAACTATAAAGCAGTTTTATTCTTTTTCAAGCTTTTTAAATATTTGAAAAAGTCCAAAAAAATAAAAAATAAAAACCAAAAAGTCGGACAAAGAAAGATGTTATCTTTGGCAGCTGTCGAGTCATGTCGCCTTCGAACAGAGCACTGTATATCACATCCATTGGTTGGTTTTATAGTTTGACTTTAGGAGTTGTATTCGTTTATCTGAGTTTATCTCCACCGATTGGTTAAGCTTCCAGTCCCCATGGAGCCTATGTCGATGCCTCCTGTGTCGCAAAGATGTCCCAGTTTTGTATATCGAGTCTATGCTGCCTTTATTCAGTCACCATTCACCATTATGCTCTTCTTCAAAGGAAGTTGAAACTTGAGTCGGCCATTCCTCAGTTATCTTGACTTTTCATGTCGGCCATTCCCAGTACAGATACTGGTTTGTGCACCTTATGATCGAGTCCTTCCACATTATACAGCTTTGCTGAGTACCTCGTGTTGGATGATGGGGGATGCCTTAATGCCTTCCTTCCAACAGATTTCATCCCATCGACTTCAGATCATTTATTCTGGGATTGGAATCTAGAGTCATTTTTGAATGCCTTGAGACTTATAGTCATTAGTGGCAGGTTCTCTCGCCATCGACAGTTCTTTGGGAATACATCAATGTCCCTTGATCGATGGATCCTCTCAAGTGTTCGACCTCAACACATCTATTCGCACTTGTTAGTTTGCACTCTAGTACCTTGATTCCCATTATCATTATCGGTGGGTGATCTCGCGTCTGTTAACGGTATACATCAATGACAGGTAATCAGACGATGGACTACTATGTTAGACCTCGACACCTCTATTCACATAGTAGGACTTGTACTCGGAGCGATTTGTGTAGAAAACCTTCCAGATTGGTGGCATCTCTTATATGCTACCTCCTTGATTGTGCCAGTGTTCATGAGATTTCAGCTCTCGTGACTTGATTCCAGTATATGTCAGACATTTCCAGCTATTATGGAGATCTTGATCCATTGTATATCTTCAGCCATTATGGAGATCATGATCCTTTGTATATCTTCATCATGGAGATTCTGATCTATGTATATTGTACGTGGCGATGACCACTTATGTCATATTTTGTATCATGCCTATTCATGACCATTGTACTCTTATGTATCCGGGACTGCTATATGTATTTGCAGTTATGTGCAGAGTTGTATCATTGTACTGTGCTGATTGGGTGGCTAGTCTTCCATTTCGGATTCTTCATCACTCTACTTCTAGGATGGACTTATAATGTATCTCGGCCATCATATGACCCCTCTGACCTCACACATTAGGGGGCATCTGTTATAGATGATTTTACCACACCAGTTGAATCACACTTGTATGGCCTTCCCCTGTCCCTCTGCAGACTCCTTAGACCCCTTAGACCATTTTTTGTCCTTTGATGTTTCCTAGACCATCCATAAAAACATGTGAAAATTGCTATATGCGACAGTTAAACCCCTTATCGCGTATATACGCGGGTTTGACCCCTAAAACCGTGTACATCGAGATGTGTACAAAATCCAAATCCTTTTGGAGTTTTCCTTGACATGGATCCGACTTACTTGTCTCCTGGCCTTCCATATGCCTTGAGATCGCTCGGATTCGACCTTTCATTACCCCTTTGAAAAGCTATATAAGGAACTCTTTGGATACATTGAAGGCATAAGAGAATTGAGAGCAAAGAAACTATAGTCCATTGTTGCCGGAACTTGTGCTTGAGTCTGCATCCCTTTGTCCCTTGGAGCACTTTTATGTTCTTCCCAAGCTTGCCTTTTGCTTGTGAGCTTGCTATCGAGAGATGGAGGATTGAGGTGGTGGAGGCCCAAGTGGGGGATTCAGTTTCTTCGATTCGCAGACCTGCCGACAGAGGTTGTATCCATTGTAATCTCTGATTTTATATTAATAGAAATATCTTTTCCTGTCCAATAATGTATATTTGAATGAATATTTTATCCATGGATGATTTCAAATGCTTATACATTGTTGATTATATATGCTAGAATAGATCTAACACCAATATATATAGTATGCTTGTCTTGTTTACTTGTTATTGAGAAAGTGATTCATCAATTCAAGCTGAAGTTGGAAAGCTCAACGAGGATCTACTTCAACCGTCCAGAATAAGGTACAAGGTATGATCCTTTACTATTAGATATTCGATTTCTATTGCATATTGGAAAAGATTGATTTCTGGAGTCAAGCTCTCTGTTGTGGTACCCCAAGCCATAGGAATTTCTCTCCGTAACAAGCGTGGAGGTTGGAACGATGATGCGTGGGGGCAGCGCAAATGGAGCAGCGAATAGGGATGGAGCGCGTGGATTTCAGAGAAGATTTGGAGGGACGAGGAAGCAATAGGAGGAGAAGAGTGGAGCGTTGGCTGGAGAGGGCATGAAGGAGGGAGGTTCACGCAGTAACTTGGACAGTGGAGAGCGAAGGGGTTTATGGAGAGCAGAGGATAGCGGTGTATGGCGAGCTGGAGATAACGGATGGCACTGTGGAGGCACGGTGGATGGAATGTTGAGGCTCGGTGGACTGTGGAGGAATAAATGTGTGGAGAGGAGCTATAGATGAGCGTAAATGCAGAATGGATGAGCAGGAGTGGAAGATGGGGTTGGTGTTGGGGGAGTGGAGTAGGGAGAACTCGAGATGTGTCTATGTGCAGGGAAGAGGAGGTGGATGTGGGTGATGGCGGTGAAAGCAAGTAGGTCACGGGGGAGTAGCATGAGGAGAATAATGGTGGAAAGAGGTTGGAGCACGAAGAAAGGTGCATGGGAGATGGGAAGGGAGAGAAGCTTATGCAAGAGGGGAACGAATAGTGAGGGCATGTGTGGAAGAGTGAAGGTAGCGGAAATAAAAAAATGGAGGTGGCAGGAGTTTAAGACGAGAGAGGGAGGATGAGCCGAATCCAAGCTCAGATCGAAGGAGCGAATCCGCTATGATACCAAATCGAGCAACCAAATCCAATTGTCCATTAGTCGAGTCCGAATATCATTGTAATAATGAATATGAATAATAATAATATATTGGATGATGGATAAAATGTACAATAAGCTCACCTTTTATATGGCTTGAACCAACATAGTGAAGGGTTACACCCTTTCACTAGTAACCCTAGTAGTCTAATTAATATTGTATTTTATATTTGTTACACCTACCATCCACAGAATTGGGGAATTTGTTGAGATCTCTCGTGCATGTGTGAGCTTTCCTTGATTCCCTCAGAATAGCGGGAAGGTGTTTTTTCCACCTGGAAAATTGAAAACTAAGATAATCATTAAAAAAATATTGCATAAATTAAAGAGAGTAAGATGAGTTCACTAATAAAAGATATATAAAATATAATATAAAGATCAAAGAGAGATCTAGGTTAATAAAGATAAAAATGAGGATATGAAATAATAATTAAGGTTAAAAATGAAGAAATTGATTAGCAAACATAGTGATGATTTGTAACTTAAAATAAAAATAAAAAATAATTTAATTAATAATATTTGGAATTAAAAGTTAAATTTATTTGAGAATAATGTAAGTTTTAAACCTGTGAAGCAGGCAAATGCATATAGATTCTTAAGCAAAACAAAGATTAAATAATGGCACACACATAATACATAAAGATTTACCTTGAAAACTCTTAACGGGAAAAACAAACAAAACTTAGAGCCACACCTCTATCTTCCTTATTGTGTTTCTTAACAATTCACAATACAATATTTAGGTACTCGTGGCATCCAAAACCCTAATCCGTTAACCTAGATTGGATTACACCCATCCCTTAATTGAGATTAAATTACATATTTAAAAAAAAAACCAGAAGTTTTGCCTCACCTTCAACTCATAACGACAAGGGGCTATCCGACCCCTTGTCGTTGTCTACTTCGAGGAGTAAGGGAAAGGTATTGATGCCCCCCCCCAACCTATGACCCCCCCTGAGCCAACAATCGATGCATACAACAGAGCACTAGATGAAGGTGGATTATAAGGTGATACACCCCACACCCACATGCAAAGAATATAACACATACCTAACACATAAAATGTCAATAAAGATATATACTAAGAGAGTAAGCAAAAATGATGATGAGAAGAAACAAACAAGGGGTTGGGAACAATAACAATGAATCAAATTAATAATAATAGAAAGGATAAAAGAGAAGCAAGGGAGTGAAGTGAAATAGGTTAACAATAAAGATGATGGATTATAGGTTTCAAGAAAGACTAAGCTTATAAACATCTTCTTGACTAAATTTGTTTGGGTGTTTTTCAATTTCTAGGACTTCCTTACTAATGCACGGAAAGTAATGGGGGGTTGACGCTAATTTTATTATTGATTGAAACACATGAGGCCTTTGGTGTTGTGGGAATGCTTCGTCATAGATGATTTAGTAATATGGTTGTGAAATGTGTTAGTAATATGCTCTTTGAGCCAAATTTGAATACACCTACCAGTTTGGCCAATGTAGGATTTACCATAGGGACAAGGAATTTGGTAGGCACCTTGAGAAAGAAGAGGGTTATATTTGTCTTTAACTCTTTTAAATGACTGTTTGAGTGTTTTGTGAGGCTTAAAGAGCATTTTGAATTTTTTATACTAAGATATTGGAGATTTGATCAATAATACCATGGATGTAAGGGAGAAAAATTAGAGCTTAGGGTGGTGAATTAGGGAGGGGTTTCTTGTATTTTGGATGGAGGGAAATGCAAAAAACTTTGTCAATTTAGGATAAAGAATATCAATAAGCTAAGAGGTAATCCTCTCTTTGTTTAGATGTGGGGGGTCAGAGATGCTAACAACTTAAGGGACAAGGGTTTTGAGAACAATGCATTTTTGAGATGGGTGGTGGTGGTATTGAGCATGAAAGTACCTATAAATATTATTCTTTTTATGGTACACTTGGTGGGAAGGAACATCTAGTTGATGGGTAACTAGAATGTCAAGGAAGGAGGGATTTGTCCTACTAGACTTCCATGGTAAATTGAATGTAGGGAAAAATAATATTGAGATGTTCATGAAAATCATAGAGGGAAGAATGGAAATATGGCCATGTGACAAAAGTGTGGCATCAACAAATTGAGACCAACATTTGGGCTTCAAAGGAAACATATTAAAAGGCTATTGCTTCAAAGTGTTCCATGAATATGTTGACCCCAATAGAAAATAAAGATGATTCCATGGTTGTATCTTAACTTTGTTCATAGAATATACCTTTCAAACCAAAAAAAAGTAAAAGTAACACAATCTTTTATAAAATTTAAGATTTCATAATCGAAATAATTTTGTTTTTAAAAGTCAAATTATTTTTTTCCTTGAAAAAAAACCATTGTTTATATTAATAAGATAAACCACATTATACAGAGATTTGATGATCTTTCTAGCATCCAATACCTCTCCCAAAACATAAAAGGGAAAGTATCCACCAACCTTACATTTCATAAAAAAGAGTTAAGAGTATGTAATCCTCTACAAAGAAAAGAAACAATCACTGTCCTCAAAAATATTATTGCAAAACTGCTTTCTTATAAGGACCACAAAATTTTAAATGAAATAGTTGTTTAAGTTATCCCAAGTGTAGGCCTAAATCAAAGACTGTCGCCAGATCATTGACCATCTCCCATTTGTGCCAAATTCCTTCCTCCACTTGAATGCCTATCTTTGACAATTGATCTGTCTAGGAGTTTCTTTCTCTATAAATATGAGCAAAATTTATAGTCTAGTAGAGATCCACCGGCTTGATTATCTCTTCATATAAAGGGAGAAGGTAAATATTCTTTAGAGGCATCTTCTTATTAACCCAATCTATCACCAGCTTTGAATCCCCAAATACTTGTAATTTATGAACACCTCTCAAAAAAGCCAATAAGAGTGGCGGATTTAGAGCCATCAACACTGACTTCTTTTTTTTACTTGGGCCCACTCCACTAGCGAACTTAATCTAATGATGACTTGATAAGTAAAGAATGCCTCCAGGTCCCCCAAAAAGTGGGGTACCTTGTGATGCTCCATCAAAATATATCCATGGGATGGATCTATCAATGTGTTCTCCCACTGTTACTCTTTTATTGGGCTTATCCTCTTGGGGAAAGTGACTAAGAACAACAAGTCCTTGTGAAGCACATACCACTGCGGGTATATGAATATCCTCAAAAGTTTCCTTATTTCTGGAGAGCCAAACCCCCCAAGAGAAAATAACTGGAAGCACGATATAATTCTTGAAATTCGCATTATAGTTCCAAGTCTCTAGAGCATGATCAAATGATTTCCCCTCCCAAATGAAATGTATCTCACTTATTAGAGAAGCATGATCCCACATCTTTTTGGTAAAAGAATATGATATAAACAGGTTCTCAATGCTCTCTCCATTGACTTTGCACAAATGACATCAACTAGACCCACTCCAGAATTTCCTGAGCATAAGATCCCATATAGGGACCTCTTTTGAGAGTATAATCCATAAAAATATCTTGCACTTTAGTGGGCACTTATACCTCCAAATAGTTGAATGCCACCAGAACAAATCTGGATGCTCCTACTCTTCTCTAATCACCAAGTATCTAAGTTGGGAGAGTATGATCCTCCTTTTGCATTGCTTGACCAGATCAAGACATCCTCACAATATTTAAATCTAGTGTGACTATATTTTAAATCCTTTTTATTCCATGTTTCCTTGTCCTCCTCATCCCCAATAGCCACATCTTTTGCACTAAGCCATTCTTGAGACACAATAGTAGACTTTTCTCGATCATGATTCTGCTCTAAGAAGATAAATCCATGTTCTCTCATATATTCCACTAAATATTGAGGGAGCTTGTAGTCACCACCCAACCTATCCAAGGGTCCTGGCCCACTCTAGCCTTCCTTCCATTACCAATATGCCACTCCAGCCAGTTTCGTATTATTGTAAAATCTTGTAACAAATCTTTCCACATATCAAATGCATTTCTATGGGATTTATCTCTAATTCTAAACCATTCCTCCATATATAAAGGAGCAATGTATTTAGTGTAGACAATTGACACCCATAACCCTTCTCCTTTCAAGATTCTCCAAACCCCTTTTGCTATTAAGACCTTTGAAGGGGTTCTTTAGGCACCATCCACTTAATTCCTTTGGCCAAGCCAATTTGCTCCAAGCTTCCAAATGAAAGGAAAAAGCCTCTTTGCACCCCTTCCATAGAAAATTGTAGCTGAGCTTCCCAATCTGATCCAAAGTACTAATGGGCACATAAGTCAAGGATAACTAATAAACTGGATTTGCTTCTAGTGTAGATTTCAATAAAATCAAGTGACCCCCTTTTTTGAGCCACTTATTGCTCCAAAATCGATATCTCTTCTCTATCTTACCAATTAACCAAGCCTAATCTCTTTTCTGATAAGCATTTGGCTTTAAGATAAATCCCAACTACTGTTGGGTCCTGAATTTACCCCTTTTTGTCCTACTTTGTTTCATCCTTTCTCCCTATTTTTGTCCCCATTTTGCAGCTGAATTCTTATCTTTCTCATACAAAGAAGCATGAAAGTTCCAGGTATAAATCATTATTCATTACTTTGTTTTATGCTTTGTTTTAGTTACAATTATGAATTTTACCTTTCATATGTGTTGATATGTTAATGATTTGAAAGAAGGATTCAAAATCACCAAGTGGCACAAGTACAAAAGCTCGTCATATCTAGAAGTTAGTCCCGCTTGGAATCAGCTACATGTTCAATGACGCGGTCAACGTTAATGCAAAAGGAATCTCGGATACTCCTTCATGACTGCAACTGAAACTCCCCGAGAATCTTCCACATTCCACTGGGAATGTCAGTGCACGGAATAGCTCGAAGTAAAAGTCTATTTATTCCTGAGCTGGTTTTATGCAAGGGATTGTTAGCTGTAATTGTCTTGATGATTCGACATCCTGAAGATTAAAGATCTTCATGGTTGCCAAAAAATGATGTAACATAATAGTTTTTCTCTTGTATAAGTATGTGCAAGCAGGGAGAGCCAAGGGTTCGCAAATTGTAAGAGATATAGTAGAGTGACTGTAACTGTAACTACAACTTTATCAATTTAATAAAGGAGTGACAATTCTCAGTATTTCTCTGTTGCATACTTTGTGAGCTTTCGACGGCATCTTTGTTTGAAGGCCAGGGCCCGCCTTCTAACAGAGTTGTTGGTAGTTTAGATGCTTTAGTGTTTTATTTCTGTTTTGTGTGGAATTTCATATTGATACATATTTATGGTTAGCTGCAACTGCTTTTATTTAGTGATTGCGTTATTTGGTTTCCCTTTGGCTTGTTGTAGGTGGTTTGGTATGACAGTCGACTGTGTAGTTAATATTTCCTTTCATGCAAAAGTGGGTTAGTAGTTGTTACAGACTCGCTCAGCTCCTGTGTTGTGTGTTATTTATCTTTCTAGAGTTTGCCTGATTAGATAAGTCATTTTCTTTTATGAATTTGTTGTTTGATTAATGAGTAGAGATCTTTCTAATTTGGTAAATTAGACTTTCATTTTCTGCAAAAGTAATTCTAGGTGGATTTCTTCTTAGCTCATAAACCTTAATATTAGCATGATAGGAAATAGAAGTTCTTGTCAATTCCTAGATGGGTAATGTTATTTTGGTTTCTTATAGGGAGATGAGTTGGCTGAGCAGTAATTAGAATTGAGTGGTTTTCATTTTACTTATCAACTACTAAAAATGTTTATGCATATACTTTTCTAATTGCCTTTGAAATAATAGACTTCCCTGGGTTGACAATTAAATATTAAACACTCTTCTTGTTAAGTAATTAATGAGTATATAGAGTGCCCAACATTTTGGTGTTGTTGTCAGGGAAGGTAATTGATAGGCATAGTTAGTAGTTGAATTGATTCATTTTCTTTGGTAGGCATGATTCTTAGGTGTAGGAGTTTTAAGACACGGTGAAAAGTTGTGCATCCTTCAGCAAACCAAACGAGCTCCTAACCCGAGGATTAGGTATGATTCATAAGCTTGCATGACTTATAGGTTTGCATGAATATGAGAAAAACTCAACAGGATATTCTCAGAAGCCCCCAAAATACTAACTTGGCAGGTGGAAGAGGTTGTGGTTGTAGCCTAGGCTTAGGGAGAAACACATTCGTTGATGAATTAGTTTTCAGGGTTAATTCTTCTAATGGGGCTCAAAATCAAGGACCATCATCTATGAGAAGAATCTATGTTTCTCCTAGGCTTGAAGCATCAGTGTCAACTGTGGAGAGAACAATAGGAGCTGTGACACCATCTGGTGTACCCATGGAAGCAACTCCAGGAGATAGGGGTAGTTATGTGGGATTAGGTGGACCAGATTAGGTCTATTGGATCAACGGAGAGGAAGTTACAAAAGAGGAGTGGTTACAGTTTCGACAAAAGTTTGAAGATCATAAGAATCAAGAAAATCTAGAGGAACAGACGATCTTGAATAACGAGTGTCACCCTGACGATCGTGAAGAAGAGGTAGGGGACAACCATAATGATAATGGCGACCTCTAGCATGAGGAGACAGTCGCCACTCTCCAGTTCCCTATTCAGAAACCATCTGGATAGGATCCCATGAAGAATATTTCACCCTCAGTGTCACCTCACTTTCATGGGAAGTCCACAGAGGATCCAGATGAGTTCCTCTTTGAGTTTGACATTCTCTGTTAAATTTATGACTACACCTCCAGTGAACAGAAGCTGAATCTCTTTCCTGCTACCTTGAAAGATAATGCCATGCATTGGTTTATGAGCTTGGGTGGCGAAACTGTGGCAACTTGGGAGCAGATGAAACATGTGTTTTTGGGGAAGTATAAAGAATACTATAGGACAAAGGATAAGAGAGAAGAGTTATTTATGATGGTGCAAAAAGATGATGAGAGTTTGGAGGATTTTGTGGAAAGACTTTTGTATAATGTGCAAAGGTCGGGTCAAACCACCATTGGAAGGGATGTCCTCAAGATCATTCCACTGCAAGGAATAAGAGAAGAATGTCTGGAAATGCTTAATCTATTAGGGAAGGGAGGCATCTCCAAGGAATATTTTGATCACATTGTGGACTTATGTCGACAATACTTGAGGGGATATTCCAAAACCAGCACAAAGGATCGAGATGTTTTCTCACAGGAACATAAGTCAGTTGGTGGAGGAGCTACTCGGCAGAGATTGGTAATCTCCTCGAGAATTTTAAAACTGACATGTTGAGTTCCATTTCTTCACAACTGGATGTTATGAGAGCAAAACAGAAACAAGTGGTTGAAGATATGGTACTTGGGGTGTTCTGCCCTAAGTGTAGGAAGAAGCACCCTATGAAAGAATGTCCATTTGATAAGGTGGAGGTGCGTGGTCTATGCGAATTAGAACATGATACCAAAGATTGTCCCTCACTTCCAAAAGGCAAAACAATATTTCAAGCATCCACTGTAGACACAGAACATGCATGTTTTATTACGCATAAGAAGTCGTGGCAATCTCATGTTCCATGTATGCATTCTGAGCCTACTCCTTTAAATTCTTGGAATAATGATAATAATCAATTCCCTACATCATACTCATATCCTAACACACAGTGGAACCAACCTTTGCAACCAACAACACAATATCAGAACCCTCGGACTTCATGGGCACCATATCCAAACCAACAAGCTCCTTGGTCTCCAGGATGGAGAAATATGTATCCATGAAACCAGTTTCCTCCTAACCAGTTTCCTCATAACCATCCATCCTATCCGTAGTATTAGCAGCCTCAGCTACAACTCCCAAATAATGCTACACCAATGGGTGCACTACTCGATCCTCAATTGCCTGCTCAACCTAACCCCAATCCTAACAATAAGGTAGTGCAACAATTCAAAATTTCCAGCATGCCATCTTACTCCATTTCCCCTCTCCCTTGCAATAATTTACACCTACGATTGGGGAGGGTGGTGGAACCAATAGTCATTGAGGATGTTCCATCCTTTGTGACTGATGAAGGAATGAATCCATCATTTGGAAATTGATTTAGTTCAGCAATCCCCATCATTGAGGACGTTGAAATACCAGCTAAAACGTCAATTGAAATACATGATGAAACAACAACTGAAACACTTGTAGAGACACGTAATAAAACGCAACTTACACAGTCTTCGAAAGAACCATCGTATCCTGAATTATTAACCTTCCAAAAGGTCGTGGAACAACCTAGTTTCAACTTCCTAGGAGAGTTGAAAAATCTTTATGTAAGAATTCCACTACTACAAGCCCTACACGACATACCAATTTATGCCAAAACTATTAGAGACCTGGCTGTAAAAAACCAGAAAGGAAACCGAGAGATCCCCCTACAGTGCATGTGATAGGAAAGTTATCTGAACTAATGATGGGAAAAGTCCCATTGGCCAAATACATTGATCCAGGTAACCCCACTGTCACAGTATGTATTGGGCATATTCAAATCTCTAATGATTTGGTCGACTTAGGCGCATCAATAAATGTTATGGCTATTGAGACCTTAAAACAACTAGGACTCGCTAATCTTAGGCCTACCCCAACCATACTAGAGATGACTGACATATCTACTATTAAACCAGAAGGAGTTGTGGACAACCTAGTAGTCTCAATTGATTCATGGGAGTACCATGCAAACTTTTTTGTTTTACAGCCCAAGTCACAGTTGGGGGGACACCCATTGATCTTGGGAAAACCATGGTTGTCTACAGCGGATGCATACATCAGCTGTAGATCAGGATCCATGACAATTTTTGATGGAAGTACCATTAAAAATATGACTTTATATCCTCCAGCTAAACCAATCCTAGTCACTGAAACTTCGTTGTGGATGGATTTAGAGGAAGAAGAAGATATTCAGCCTTTATTAAAAATTGGGAGAGCCTTGACCTTCAAGACAGAAACTGAAGATGATACCATCTGTAATTTCATTAGCGAGCCTACATTTGTCACTAAAAGAGCATATCAGATCCTGGATAGCACACTAAAAGAACGAAAACATGAAGAAATCACAGAGGAAACCTTAGTCAGTAATGTTGAATTGATTCCAGTAATTGATAATTCCAAGAGTGTTCTAGTAGAAGTCAACTTAGGGAAAATATTAAACATCAACCCTAATCTCAAAGATGACAAATTGGAATGCCTCGTTACACTTCTAAAACAACATAAGGGGGATTTTGCATGGGAGTACATAGATATGAGGGGAATTCCCTCAACACTGTGCACCCATATATTTACATTAAAAATGATTCAAAGCCTGTACGACAACCTCGGCGTCGAATGAACCCAAACATGAGAGATATCGTGAAGGAGGAAATCCAAAACATTTTAGAGGCAAGTTTCATTTACCCAATTTTAGATAGCAAGTGGGTCTCCCCACTTGTGATCATACCTAAAGAGAACGGGAAGTGGCTAGTTTGTGTAGATTACAGGGAACTCAACAAAGCAACACAGAAGGACCATTTCCCTTTACCTTTCATCGATCAGGTTCTTGACACCCTATCAGGAAAATAGTTATTTTCTTTCCTGGATGGTTTCAGTGGGTATAACCAAATACAAATTGCCCTTGAAGATAAGGATAAACCCACCTTCAACTGTCCTTGTGGAACCTTCGCATACACTGTGCTTCCTTTTGGGTTGTGCAATGCGCCAACCATGTTTTAGTGGGTTACAATTTGGATTTTCTCTGAAATGGTGAATGATTGTATGGAAGTCTTTATGGACGACTTCACTCATTATGGCAATAGTTTGATGAAGCACTAGAAAACTTGGAAAAAGTTTTGAAACACTGTGAACAGACACACCTATCTCTGAGCACTGAAAAATGCCACATGATGATGAGTGAAGGTGTGGTTTTGGGACATTTTATCTCTGATGCAGGTATTCAAGTAGATCCAGCCAAGATAAGGGTAATCTCAAATATCCCTATCCCTGGGCCACAGAAAGAGGTAAGAATTTTTTTTGGTCATGCTGGTTATTATAGGAGTTTCATAGAATTTTTTTCCAAATTAGCATCTCCCTTATTTACTTTACTAATGAAAGATGCCCAATTTGTGTGGAGAGATGCATGCCAGGCAACATTTTCAGAACTAAATAAGAGGCTATCTACAACACCCATCTTAAGGGGGCCTAATTGGGCCCTGCCTTTTCATATTGCTTATGATGCTTCAAACACAACCATTAGAGCAGTTCTAGGACATCAGGAAGGTCACAACCCGTACGCTATCTACTATGTTAGTAAGAATCTAGCTCTTGTTGAACTAAACTACACAGTAACAAAGAAAAAATTCCTTGCTATTGTTTATGCCATCAATAATGTAACACCCCGGTTTTGACCCTGTTTGCATTAAAATGTATATGATGTATATATTGTAATTAATCGTGGTGTGGAGCTAAAGGAAAAAGCACCACCATCAATTTAGCGTTTTATGTTTCGGTGATTAAAATCGTTGTTGATGGTATTTTGTGCTAGCCAACACATTATAATATTTAATCATCATGTAAATATGCAATTAATTAAAAACCCACAACCAACTATGTCAATGCAATAAATAATGAGATGGGGGCATGATTTCCTATGGATAAGGGGGGGAGGAAATATTCAACCTTTCGGGCCAATGGGGAAAAGCCAAATGTCAGTAAAAGAACCCAAGAGAGTGGGCAACTACCTTTCCTTGTCTTATTCACCAACCAATTTAATTCCCATGGGTTAGTTGGGCAGTTATTGCCTTGGGAACGTATGCATGGGCAGCCTCCAGTTCCAGCAGGGCTGCCAATCCTTGACCACACGCATGCCTAAAGAGGGGGAGGGCATTTTTCAGTTCCCTCATGTGGGCAGAAAACCCATTTTGCATTCACGCAGGGGAGTTGGACAGAGGTAGTCACAGCTCACTACTCACGCAGGAGAATTTCCTTATGTGCTCACGTGCAGGCAAACAATTGCCGGATGCACTCACGTGGTGGAGATTACTACCATTTTTGGTTGCCGTGTGTTTCCCCTCATGAGGGCAGTCGTTCTCTGCAATTTCTTTAAGCATGAATTCATTTTTGGTAAAGCCATTAAGTGGGAGGAGAGACCCATGATTTTTCTAGGTGTTGTTGAGTCTGTTTTGGCCACGTTAGGGCCACAACGTCCCTGGGAATCGGATTTGCTGCTAGGGGGTTGTTTTCACCTTCTTGGCAATTTGTTTTGGTTACCAAACTATTTTTCCCCAACCTAGAACTATGTATCTTGCTGTGGATGCCTCTGCTATTCTGATTTGGATTGTTTTGGAGTGGAAATGGGGTTTGAGCTAGCTTGATAAACCTAGTGGAAGAAGGAACCTCACAGACAGAGCTAGAGGGTCGGGTTTCTTCTTTGCACACCCTGAATAACACTGGAAGGGAAGGCATGGCCCGAGGGAATGTGTAGCAACGAATGGGATGATTCCTTGTGTTGTATGTGTGGATGTTTTAGAAGTCATGCTAGATCTTGTGCAGGTGTCCATGGCTCTTTAATTGATCTCACTAGCTTAGAAGTTAGCCTTTCCAGCTCCTATTTAGCCTGATAAACCCAACTGTGTTGGCTTGGATGTGTTTTGTGTATCCTTGGCTACGTGTGAGCCTGCTAGCGTTCCCCTTATTCCTTGTGGGAATCATGCCCAGCTCGGGGGTGGCAGTGTTGTTGAGAGATTGATGAGCACACTAGGATATGGTTGGGTGGAACGTTGCAGTGACGTAGCTAGTTGCGGGACAAGCTTCTTCTAAGATAAGTTTTCTTGTGTTTAAATCCTTACAACTGTGTTTGTTTTATAAATCAATATGAACATGTTAAATGTTGTGAATGAATTGCTTCTATTGTTTAATGAATTAGACATCTGTATATGTATTTCATTTCATTGCATTTTATATTGTGTTGATGGGGATTAGTTTGCCCAGAATAGCCAGCAGTTATGTCATGGTCGTGTCCTCTCTACCGAGTAGAGGGGTGGGGACATGACAAATAAATTTAGACATTACATTACTGAATACTCTACATTTGTACATACTGACCACTCATCTATTAGATATTTGATGAACAAACCCATTACTAATGCTAGAGTGACTAGGTGGTGGTTGTTACTCCAGGAATTTGACATCACTATTGTTGACAGACCAGGGAAGGAGAACGAAGTTGCAGATTTCCTTTCTTGACTGACTAATAACAATGATGATACACCAGTCAAATGTTCCTTTCTTGATGAACATTTATTTGCAGTCTTAGCCTTTTCCCCATGGTACGTTGATATTGCCAATTACTTGGTTGCAGGTAAACTTCCATCGCACTTATCAAAACGAGAAAAGAGGAGAATTATACAGCAAAGTGCTAGGTACTGTTGGATTGAAGGCCACCTCTTTTACACAGGAGCTGATTTGGAAATCAGGTGATGTGTGAGAGAGGATGAAATCCACAGTATTTTGAAGGCCTGCAATGATGAGCCTTGTGGGGGGCATTTTGCCGATAAAAGGACAGGCCATAAAGCATTAAGGATGGGCTATTTATGGCCAACTATATTTCAAGATGCGAGAAAGTATGTTCAGTCCTGTGACAACTGCGAGAGAATGGGTCAACAAAAAAGATTAGATGGAATGCCACTTTAGCCACAGTTGGTGGTTGAACCCTTTGATATATGGGCCCTAGATTTTGTAGGGCCTATCAACCCTCCATCAAGACATAAAGTTTACATTCTGGTTTGCACTGACTATATGACCAAGTGGGTAGAAGTTGTGGCCTTGGTATAGGCCAATGATCGGGCTGTAATAGACTTTTTATATGCAGAGATCTTCACCCGCTTTGGAGTGCCCATGGAAATTGTGATAGACAGAGGACCATAGTTTGTGTCCCAAAAGAAGGAGGCCTTGTTTTAGAAGTATCTCATTCAACATCAAGTAACCTCTCCATATCATCCACAGGCCAATGGGAAGGTGGAAAGCATGAATAAGGTGATCAAGTCAATCCACACAAAAACAATGAAGAGTCATTGCAAGGATTGGGTTGATAGGCTTCCAAAAGCATTATGGGCCTACTGTACAACATGGCGCAGCACCACATGATTCTCCCCATACGAACTGGTGTACGGTAAGAGTGTTTTTTTTCCTATTGAATCTGAAATTAAAACTCTAAGAACAGCCATAGAGGAAAACCTGGATTTAACAGAGGCTCAGAAGAACCGGCTGAATCAACTGAATGAACTAGAGGAAAAGCACACCACTGTTGTACATCATACAACTGTAATTCAATAGCAATGCTCCAAATGGCATGATAGATTTATAAAGAAGAAGTTATTATGTGAAGGAGATTGGGCTTTACTGTATGATTCACGGTTTAAAAGGGGTGTTAAAGGCAATCTACACACGAGATTGTTGGTACCTTACAGAATAGATTGGGTATTTGACAATGGAACCATTCAATTGACCACCATTGATGAAAATCAGACACCTCTGTTTGCAAATGGTCATTGATTACGGCTTTATCATAAACCTATCTCGAAGGAAGCATTTATCTCATAGGTCGCAGCAGATCCATACTGTCAACTGGTACAGGAGCAGGGTTGTTCCTCTGTTTCTAAAACTTTTTAAGTCTGCTGCAAATTCCATAAAATATGTATATAAATAAAATCTTTTCATTTTCGCTATGTACTACTTTTTTAGCTATGATTGGGTGTGTTTTTTGAGAATTATGAACATGTATTCATGAGAAGGTTTAGGTAGAAGCACTTGCGACGGGCCAAGCAACTGCAGATCATGGACGATCCTTCTTCATTGTACGACTCCTTGAAAGAATGTATGGATAAGATTGTAGATCTTTGATGGGAAATTTATCATTTCTTAGATTTTCACCAAGCCCTGTCAAAAAAAATTTAAGCGAAAATTATGTTAAACGCTTAATTTTTACTCGCTGCAACTCCACTATTTTTTGCCAAGTTTCGCTGCAACACCACTAATTTTTCTGTTGTTTTTTGTCCAAACTCTGCTGCAACTCCGCTATTTTTGGCCAGTTTCCACTACAACGCCGCTAATTTTTCCATTTTTTTTAGCCAAACTCTGTTGCAACTCCACTTACTTTTCCACTATTTTTTGTCAAATTCCGCTGCAACTCTGCTATTTTTGGCCAAATTCCACTGCAACTCTGCTATTTTTTCCACTGTTTTTGGCCGAATCCCATTGCAACTCAGCTAATTTTTCTGCTATCTTTGACCATTGTCCACTGCAACTTCGCTACTTTCCCATCAAAGTTGGGTATTTTGTGCTGCAACTCTGCTATGTTTCCGCCAATTTTTTCGTTGGTATTTTACTGAAAATATCACGGAAAATCTGTCGTGTTTGGGGTGGATTTCCAACTGAATCTCATTGTTTCATGATGAGATCTTTTTACACTCTATCCACGCGTTCAAGAAATCAATGCTAATACGAGCATGCTCCATCTGACTAATGATTGATGGAAGATTTATCCTTAATTGACTATGTTAAATCATCTCCCTCGTGATTACTTGGCATCGAAAGTTTGAATCATACCGAGGAATTGACGACTCGAGTAACAATGATCAAGTATGGATTCTGATTGTAAGTATAATCAAGTATTAAATGATGTAATAATAATGATTATACCTTTTTTACTCCTAACATTACTCCATAATTAATTAATATTTCTTTCAAAATCATCCCGCCTGTACTTCCAAACAATCGTCACCCTATCTCTGATAATCTGTAACACATCATGTTTCTAATTTTGCCAAAGACTTCAAAAAATCCATACAAACCCCTGCTATCTGGTTACTATATCCAACTGCTGCAACTTAAACGACTGATTCTGTCAGTTACTATACACATCTATCATAGCTAGTAAAGAGAACGCATTATATGTCCTCCAATCAGGTATGAACCTAGCAATCTAGACGCTCTGTTTGCAAATGGAGAGAGGTCTATGACATTTTTCATGAAGCTGGTTGGATTGGTTATTTCCAGAGATTGAACGGATTCCATGAGGAAACAACACTCCAGTTCGTTATGAATCTAACTGGAGAATACTCAGAAATAAGAGGATTGAGGATAGATGCATCAGAACAAGCAGTAGCAGAGGTAACAGGACTGCCTCGGACTGGAGAACGTTGGTTTTTCAGGAAGAGGCACAATTTGAGAGCAACTAAAGAATTTCTAGCACCAGGGGAGCAAGTACAGAGAAGGGCTAGAGGAGTGGCACTGGAGACACTGCCCAGACCGTGGGACCAAGTCACGACCTTCCTGAAAAGGTACAATACTTGTGAGGGAAGATATAAGGTTGTTTATATTTATGATTTTGTCCTATTGTCTCACTTACACCATCACAAACTTATCAATATGCCATTTATCTATCACAAACCTTACAAAACATGGCGCATTATGCTAAGAACTCCAGACAACCACTCTCTTCTCTCACAAATCATGAGTTGATTAAATTATTGGTACATAGACGTTTGGCACAAAATAATTTAACATGGGAATAGTATGTTGGAGCTGCAATGCATCAGGCACCTGCAGTAGCACACATTGGGGATAGAGAAGTTGAACAAAGCTCCTTAGATTCAGCTGGGGGGAGGGATGAATAATTGGAAGAAGGTGAAGATGAACAAGAGAAAAATTCAGGGGGAGTTGCAACAACAGATAACCCTATAGAGGGAATGGTTGAAGCAATAGAAGAAAATGAAGGAGTAACAACAGAAGAAATAGAAAGGGGAATAACTGCAGGAGCAGTGACAGCAGAAGATGGAGCTGCGAATGCAGTAGGAGAAGAAGGAGTGGTTGCAGAAACTAAGGAAATAAGGCCTCAGGTTGTCATGATCGAAACCTCCTCAGAGATAAAAGGAACTATAATTGAGTAGGAGGGACCTTTAGCAGGAATTGGAGAAGTCTCTACCCTTCTCACACCAAACAAGAAGAGGAAAAGATCAAGTGTTGGGGAAGAATCATAAAGGAGATTAAGAACTAGGGATTCTTGGACAACAGAAGTGGTAAGCATTGAAATTCCCATTTTACCCACCTAAACACAAGAAATAGTGGATATTTTACCAATGGTTGCCACTGTCACACAAGAACCTGTTGAAACATAGGGAGAATCATCTAGAAGAAGAAGAACTAGGGCTTCTCGAAAAACAAAAGTGGTAAGTATTGAAATTTCCATGTTACCCACTGAAACATAAGAACCAGTGGGTAATTTGCCAATGGATGCCACTATTACACAAGAACCTGTTGGAACCAGAAGAAGAAGAACCAGGGATTCTTAGGCAGTAGAAAGGGAAAGGATTGAAATTCCCATTTTAACACCTAGGGTACCCACTGAAACACAAGAACCAGTGGGAAATTCACCTATGGCGACCACCGTTACCCAAGAACTTGTGTAGCACCAGTTATAAATGTTGCAATATGAAAATGAACTATTGAAGGAAGATGCACGAGCACTGAGGGAAGAATTGGAAAGGTGGAAGGAGGTAAGCAAAAATCAAGCAGCACGAGGCTTAGAGACCTTGGCAGAAGCTTCCAGTAAGTTTGAAGATCCACTTTCCATCCAGGAAAAAGAAGAGATTATATGTTCTGAATGTGGAGTTTTATTTAAATTGGCAGGATATAAGGTTGATAAAATGGAAATAGCAGCTTGGATATTGGCTCATTCAGGCCAAGGAGGAAACGAGACATTGAATGAGGAACCAACAGAAGAAAAAGGGTTGAAGATGGATACGATTCTTGAACAAGAATTACATGTAGATGAGGCACTGCAGCCTCAAGATTCAGGGAACATTGAATTGCTTTCTTTTGGAAGCAGTTATGGGGAATTCAATTCACTTCTAGACCAAGAGCAACAATCAAGTGACACTGATATTATGTAGGAGGAAGTTCACCAACCTGAAGATATAGAAATAGAACATGAAACTGCTACACAAGAACCAATGCCTTTAAAATTGGTTGTTTAAACTGTTATGATGGAATTGAAAGAATCAGACACTGACACACAAGAAATAGTGTTTCTAAGAACATTTGTTGAAACAACAGTCCAAATTGAAACTGCTAAAACACAAGAAATAACAGTTCAGACTGAGGCTGAAACACAGGAAATAACAGTTCAGACTGAGGCTGAAATTGCTGAAACACAGGAAGCAGCAGTTCAGACTAAAGATGAGGAAGCAACATACCATATTCTAGATGTTCAAACATAAGAAGCAACAACACAGGTAGAGGTTGCAAAACTTCAAGAGACAGAAGAGGTAACACTTTTAAAGATTGAGGTAAGTAAATGGAAGTGCCATGCAAGAAAATTTGATGAAGGTATGATTTCCCTTACGAAGCACAAAAAGATCATTCAAGAGTTAAGGGAACAATGGGCTGAGTAAATCTTCTTTCATAAAATTCAATGGGAAGAATGAGGGAGAAGTTAAAGGAGTTAAATAAATATGAGTCTATGGAGAAGAATAAAGAACAAATGCTCACTTTAACCCATGAGTTATTGAGCTGTAGAGCCCCCTCCCTGTCCTACCCTCTATTCCTATTTGAACAGATGATTCTCTTCCAGATTAAGGCTTTAAAGGAAGGAAGACCCTGATAGATTGTAACACCTTCTCAATTTTTGGAAACTTTCACCCAAAGTGAATTCTTTGAGCATAATTTTCTATGTGATTTATATCTGCACGATAGGGCATGCATGATGGATACTCAAGCTAACCTAGCTCCCCATATTGGGGATATTCATTTGAGATCATTTACCTTTTTTGTCACTAATCATGTGTGCTGGTTAAGGGCCTCACAAACCATTCGTTGAAATGAGGACAACTCCACCCTATGGATTCGTGGAGAACCTAGAGGCCCTTTCTTTCTGATTGCTAGGCATAAGATAAACCTTACATTTTTAGATAAATTCAATTAGTTGGCTATATTTCAACAGAAGGTTATCTCTACTTGTGTTGATATGATATCTCGGCAACAGGACATTGTTATGCAAGGAAGCAGTTAGAGATGGGAATTTTCCCCTGTAGCCCTAAGGGCAAAAGACCCATTTTGTTTTGAAAATTTTAAATATGCCTTGTCAAGCGTACCTGGCTATGTTAAATGTATGGAGTCTTATGGACTAAACTGGTTGGGTTTGAGGTTCAGATTCCCACTTATTTGGTGGCCAGATAGAAACTACAAGGGCATCTACAGGATGACAAATAAAGTTGAAAGAGATCGTTGGGGTGCTCTGGTCACGAGAAATGGGTTTTTGCAACCGAAGGAGGTACCAGAACCTACATTTAACCTCACAAATATTCATAGGAGGAGTCTTGATTCAGATTCAGACTCAGACTAGTTCAAATTGTTGCATGAGGACATGCAATCGGATAGATGGGGAAAGATTTTGGGTCTTGAATTTACCCCTTTTTCCCCTACTCTATTTCATCCTTTCTCCCTATTTTTGTCCCCATTTTGCAGCTAAATTCTTATCTTTCTCATACAAACAAGCATGAAAGTTCCACGTATAAATCATTATTCATTACTTTGTTGTATGCTTGGTTTTACTTACAATTGTGAATTTAACCTTTCATATGTGCTGATTTGTTAATGATTTGAAAGAATGATTCAGAATCACTAGGTGGTGCAACTGCAACAGCTCGTCATATCTGGAAGTTAGTACCGCTTGGCATCAACTACCTATTCGATGATGCAGTCAACATTAATGCAGAAGGAATCTCAGATACTCCTTCACGACTGCAATTGAAACTCCCCGAGAATCTTCCACAGTCCGCTAGGCATGTCAGTTCGCAGAATAGCTCGAAGTAAAAGTCTATTTATATCTGACCTGATTTTATGCAAGGGATTGTTAGTTGTAACTATCTTGATGATTCGGAAGCCTGAAGATCAAAGATATTCATGGCTACCCAAAAATTATGCAACATAATAGTTTTACTCTTGTATAAGTATGCACAAGCAAGGACAGCCAAGGTTTTGCAAATTGTAAGAGATACAATAGAGTGACTGTAATTATAACTGCAACTTTATCAATGTAATAAAGGAGTGACAATTCTCAATGTTTCTCTGTTGCGGACTTTGTGAGCTTTCAACAGCATCTCTGTTTGAGGTCCAGGGCCCACCTTCTAACAAAGTTGCTGGTAGTTTAGATGCTTTAGTGTTTTATTTCTATTTTGTGTGAAACTTTAGTTTGATATATCTGTATGGTTAGCTGCAACTGCATTTATTCAGTGATTGCATTATTTAGTTTCCCTTTGGTTTGTTGTAGGTGGTTTTGTGTGACAGCCGACTATGTAGTTAATCTTTCCTTTCATGCAGAATTGTGTTAATAGATGTTACAAACTCGCTTAACTCATGTGTTGTGTGTGTTATTTATCTTTCTAGAGTTTGCATGATTAGATAAGTCCTTTTCTTTTATGAATTTGTTGTTTGATTAATAAGTAGATATCTTTATGATTTGGTAAATTAGAATTCCATTTTCAGCAAAAGTAATTCTTGGTGGATTTTTTCTTAGATTGTAAACCTTAAGATTAGCATGATAGGAATTAGAAGCTCTTTTCAATTCCTATATGGGTAATGTTATTTTGGTTTCTTACAGGGAGCTGACTTGGCTGAGCAGTAATTAGAATTGAGTGATTTTCATTTTACTTCTCAACTACTAAAAATGTTTATGCATATACTTTGCTAATTGCCTTTGAAATAACATACTTCCTTGGGTTGACAATTAAATATTGAACACTCTTCTTGTTAAGTAATTAATGAGTATATGGAGTTCCCAACAACTACCTGATCCCATTCTCCACATCCACCTGAGGGAAAGCTGACTATGCACAAATCCATTCTATATCCACCTCTTTTATGTTAAGGAAAGAAACTGAAGATTTCCTAACATTGTAACACATACCTATGGCATCTATAAACAATTTAAAAAACTTTGTCAGAGAAACTTTCCTTTGGGAACAATATGAGAATATCAAAGTATCATCAACAAAGAATAAGTGTGAAACTCGAACATGACCTCCAATAGAAATGCCTCTAAAAATATCGTTGAGCTTTGCATTATGGATGATTCTACTCGACCATTCTACCACTTGAATAAATAAGAGGGAGGGGAGGAAGTCTTGTCGAATACCTACACCAAGTCTTAAAAAGGCAGAGGCAAATCCATTCATAAAAACAATGAAAGAAACATAAGTGACACAATCCATGATCCAATTAACAACCTATAGATCAAACCCAACTTGCAACATCATCAATCTCAGATAGTGTCAGTTAATTGTGTCATATGCCTTTGATAAGTCAACCTTCACAATCATGGTCAGAGCATGTGTAACCTTAACTAGATGCATAATGTTTTGAGTTGTACAAATGACATCACAAATTTTCCTACCAGCCAAAAAACCAAATTGTTCCAATAAATAATACATTTATAAGACATGTAGATTGTTGTTTTGAGTGAGAAGATCCAATAAATATAATGATTATATGGTAAAAACATCAATAATACAACTAATATATATGATTTTACAGTTAAAAATTAATGATTATATGCTAAAAATATCAATAATATAGTTAATATATTTAATTTTATTATTAAAATTAATATAAATATAATAATTATATAGTAAAAACAACATTAATATAAAGCTATCTTTTTCCATGTGAAAAAAGCATTAATACAACCAATATATATGATTTTACAGTTAAAATAAACATATAAAAATACTTTCTAATTTTCAAAACTAACTTAAAAAAATTAACAAATAAACCAATTCATTATATTTTAAAATATATAATAATAAATTTTAACATTTTATATCCAAATATTATAATATAACTTAATAAATATAACAATATAATCAAAATATAAATAATACAACTAATATATCAATATAGCCAAAACTAAATAAATAATACAATCAATACATCTGTATCAAAGAAGACTATATAGTCAAACTTAAAATTTTGAGTTTTTAAGTGTATTTTTTCAAATTAAAAAAATTATACTTTAATTTATTCTCTTTTTCCAAATTTCAATGATATGAGTCATTTTGAAATGGAGTAAGTTAATCTATAATATAAATGCAATAATGTGAATGTGAGAAGTTTTCAACTCTTTATGTTTTTTTTTGCCTTGTTTTTCATTTAATATGGTAGAAAGTTTAGATTAATTTTTGAAAAAAAACATATGATAGTTGTTAAAATTGCATAATCTTGGTGCCTTTGAGGTATTTGAGGATGTTGAATCCATTAATGCATTCAAAAAAGTGATTTGGACACTTCATAATTTAGATTTTGGAAAAAAAAATTAACCGGATTCTGATTAAAAATCCATCCTAAAATTTGGGTTATAAATTCATACTCTTTCATGTTTTAATTTTCTCTAAATCAAGCCCAAAAGGGTTGGATCCATTCCTGAAGAGTGATGAGTTTTTCACCAATGGGCAAGGTTCAATTCCAATGAGGGCCTAGGCTAGAGCCATGGGGGCAGCTTGAGGTAGTGGTCGAATGTGTGGTTCCACCCATAGACATTGTATTAAATGATCTCGTGACTCGTGGACACATAAGTGGATCTATCCCACACCCATGTCCTCCTAACATTTAATGCCCAAAGGGATTGAATCTATTGGTGAAGAACAAGGAGTTTTTCACAAGTGGGCAAGGTTCAATTCCAATGAGGGTCGAACCTAGAGCCATGGGGGCACCTTGAGGTAATGGTCGAACATGTGGTTCCACCTGGAGAGATTGTACTAAATGCTCTCATGGCCTAAGGTCACATAAATGGATCAAAACCCACCCCCGTGTCCTCCTAAAAAAGGAAGCAGAAAGGGGATGGATTCATTGGTGAGGAGCAAGGAGTTTCTTATGGATGGTAAAGGTTCAATTCTCAGGAGGGCTGAGCGTGGAGCCATGGGGGCACCTTGAGGTAGTGGTCGAACGTGTGGTTCCACCCAAAGAGATTATATCAAATGATCTCATGACCCATGGACACATAAGTGGATCAAATCCCACCCTTATGTCCTCCTTCAAATAAATCCCCATGATAGTTGTCACTGAAATGATAACACAAATAGGGAATAGGGGCACATGGATGGATGATGAGTGTGATTGGAAAGGTGGAAGTCTGCACCTCCCAAGATTCCATGCGATGAGCAAAACTATAATGGACTGTATTTTAGATGAATACAAGCTCTAGTGAGGTGACAGGGTCTTGGTACATATCTTAGCTAACTCACTTGTGTGGGCATTCATGGCTCTTCGTGACAGTGTCCTCCATGATGAGTTGGGAGCTCATGAGGTGTTGGGCCTCTTTCATAGGAGAGGCCATTGTCAGCATCATCTTCACATATGCGTTATTGATTTGGGCTATCGTTTCCATTCCTAGAGGGGGATCCTTCCTAAGAAACTGTTTTTTTATCATCTCATTGAAGTGCAGTGGCCTTCAACTTGGTTTTACAGTATTGGCAGCTTCAGTATGGTTTGAACCAAGACCACCAAGTGCAAGACAATAAATGGCGCTAAGTGCTCTCACATGGCGTGGGCATTAAGGGAGATGGAGAATGTGAAAGTCTTTTTCAAATCCTTTGTTAGTCATTAGGCTTGCGACCGTGCTAAGTGTATAGAGAAACAACTTTGCTAGGAAATGAAACTCCCTAATTTGCAAAAGCTCAATGATGAATTTGGGGGATTGGTCGAAGAATCATGCTCCTCTAGAACCCATGAGACAAAGCATACCAAAATCCTGGGTATGTATTGGACCATGAAATCTGTCTTCAATATAGATATGGACGATTTTGTGCAAGGAAAATTTCAAGAAGAAATGCAGGTTCCCTCGGTTGCAACCAAACTCGCTAGTTTGGAAGAAAACATGTGTTGTCTTTCCCACAACCAAGTTATTGTTGATGAGCATGTGAATGGAAAGATAGATGCATTGGCTTGCGATCTCACCGAGAGAAGCTTCACCAAGTCGCCTCCATCCTGAACTTCTCCCCCGCAACTCATGTTTTGTCATTGCTCAGATGTTGTTGCGTGTGCTTCCAACTAGGAAGACCCGGGTGTTGGCCCTTCCTATGTTATCATTTCTGATGAGGACTAGGCTCTGTTCTATCTAGGTTTAGTTTTGTCTTATGTTTTATGAAGTCCCCAATTCCATTTTTTTGGGTCATAACCCCCAACATGTGGGGAGTCCTTATGCTTATTTAGTTGCCAGTTTAAACTTGGACTCTCAAACTTAACTAGGCTTAAAGGTTTCAGACATGAATCTTTGTTGGATACAGTCTTGGATCTTCTAATCTGATCATAATATCTAGACTCTACATGCTAAATACTTCCTTGATATGTATAGATTTTCTCTTTTTTAGTTGAATATAATCACGAACTTTACAACAACAAAAATCTCCAAACCAATAAAAACTTTGTTGGAAGCTATAGTTCTGTTTTGATTATAGGAACTTTGACTACTAATTTTTCCATTATGTACTTTGTCCCATTATATGATGATCGAATACTTGCAATTTCCAAAAGAAAATAGTTTTCCTCGTGAGAAAAAAATAAACTTAGTGGAAAGGTCGAGTTTGCCCACTTATTAACTCACTTCATTTGAAAATGTGCCAACATCCTAAAGGGTAAAGTTCCATGATCTAAGTTTCCATCATTCAATTTATGGAACTACACTGTATTGAAGTTAATAAATATTCCAGCATTTCAAGTGGACACTCCACCCATCTTCAAGAGATCACTCCACCCATCATTAAGAGATTGAAACAAAGCTTTAGAAAGATATAAAAAAAATAAATAGTAAAACCTTCAATCAATCAAATAGGAAATGATAAAACTAGTTGTTAAGAGATGATAAAAAATAAATATTGTACAAGATTAGGTCAAATTTAATAAATTTAAAAAAAAATAGTAATTAAGAAAAAATATTAAGATAAAAGAGAATTAGGTCAAAATCCACAACAAATTGAAAACTAAGATATTCCATTGGTGGGGCTAGATGGATTTCATTCCATCCACCCGGGTTCAATTTCATTGAGACATGTTCTGGCTTGGATGTTTGGATGATGGTTTTCTCGACCTACGATCCACAGAAGTGGGGAAGTTTGTTGAGATTTCACGTGCGTGTGTGAGCTTTCCTTGATTCCTTTGGAATAGCAGGAAGGTGGGTTTTCCTCCTGGAAAATTGAAAACTAAGATAATCATTAAAAAAATATTGCATAAATTAAAGAGAGTAAGATGCGTTCATACAAGATATATAAAATATAATATAAAGATCAAAGAGAGATCTAGGTTAATAAAGATAAAAATGTGTAAAAAAATGAGGATATGAAATAACAATTAAGGTTAAAAATGAAGAAATTGATTCACAAACATAGTGATGATATGCAACTTAAAATAAAAATAAATAAATAAATAAGATTTGGAATTAAAAGTTAAATTTATTTGGAAATAATGTAAGTCTTAAACTTGTGAAGCAAGCAAATGCATATAGGTTCTTAAGCAAAACAAAGATTAAATAATGACACACACATAGTACACAAAGATTTACCTTGGAAACTCCTAACGGGAAAAACGAACAAAATTTAGAGCCATGCCTCTATCTTTATCATTGTGTTTCTTAACAATTCACAATACAATATTTAGGTACCTGCAGCATCCAAAATCCTAATCTGTTAACCAGATTGGATTACACCCCTAGTACCTTATTCGAGATTAAATTACATATTTAAAAACAAAATTGCCTCACCTTCAACTCATAACGACAAGGGGCTATCTAACCCCTTGTTGTTGTCTACTTCGAGGAGTAAGGGAAAGGCTTCGATCCCCCCCCACCTATGACCCCCCCTAATCCAACAACCGACGCATACGACATAGCACTAGATGGAGGTGGATTATAAGATGACACACACCCACACCCACATGCAAAGAATATAACACATACCCAACACATAAAACATCAATAAAGGTATATACTAAGAGATTAAGCAAAGATTATGATGAGAAGAAACGGATAGGGGGTTGGGAACAATAACAATGAATCGAATTAATACTAATAGAAAGGATGAAAGAGAAGCAAGGGAGTGAAGTGAACTAGGTTAACAACAAAGATGATGGATTATAGGTTTCGATAATTACTAAGCTTATAAACATCTTCTTGACTAAAGTTGTTTGGGTGTTTTCATTTTCCAGGACTTCCTTACTAATGCACGGAAAGTAATGGGGGGTTGATGCTAATTTTTTGTTTGATTGAAACACATGAGGTCTTTGATGTTGTGGGAATGCTCCGTCATAGATGATTTAGTAATATGGCTGTGAAATGTGTTAGTAATATGCTCTTTGAGCCAAGTTTGAACACACCTACCATTTTGGCCAAGCTAGGATTTGCCATAAGGGCAAGGAATTTGGTAGGCACCTTGAGAAAGAATAGGGTTATATTTGTCTTTAACTCTTTTAAATAACTATTTGAGTGTTTTGTGAGGCTTGAAGAGGATTTTGAATTTTTTTTACTAAGATCTTGGAGATTTGATCAATAATACCATGGATGTTAGGGAGCAAAATTAGAGCTTAGGGTGGGGAATAGGGGAGGGCTTTCTTGTATTTTGGATGGAAGGCAATGCAAAAAACTTTGTCAATTTAGGATAATGAATATCAATAAGCTAAGAGGGAATTCTCTCTTTGTTTAGATGTGGGTGGGGGTCAGAGATGCTAACAACTCAAGGGACAAGGGTTTTGAGAACAATGAATTCTTGAGATGGGTGGTGGTGGGATTGGGCATGCAAGTACCTATAAATATGATTATTTTTATGGTACACTTGGTGGTAAGGAACCATCTAATTGATGGGTAACTAGGATACCAAGGAAAGGGAGGGAGTTGTCCTATTAGACTTCCATGGTAAATTGAATGTAGGGAAAAATAATATTGAGATGTTCATGAAAATCGTTGAGGGAAGAATGGAAATATGGCCATATGACAAAAGCGTGGCATCAACAAATCGAAACCAACACCTGAGATTCAAAGGAAACATATTAAAAGGCTATTGCTTCAAAGTGTTCCATGAATATGTTGACCCTAATAGAAAATAAAGATGATTCCATGGTTGTACCTTCACTTTGATCATAGAATATACCTTTAAAACTAAAAAAAGTAAAAGTAACATAATATATTATAAAATTTAAGATTTTATAATTGAAATAATTTTGTTTTTAAAAGCCAAAATTAGTTTTTTCCTTGAAAAAAAACCATTGTTTATATTAATAAATTAAACCACATTATACAGATATTTGATGATCTTTCTAGCATCCAAGAACTTTCCCAAAACAGAAAAGGGAATGTATCCACCAACCTTATATTCCATAAAAAAATAGTTAAGAGTATGTAGTCCTCTGTACATAATTGAAACAATCATCGTCCTAAAAAATATTATTGCAAAAATGCCCTCTTATAAGGACCACAAAATTTTAAATGAAATAGTTGTTTAAGCTATCCCAAGTGTGGGCCTAGATCGAAGACTGTCACCAGATCATTGACCATCTCCCATTTGCGCCAAAGTCCTTCCTCCACTTGAATTCCTATCTTTGACAATTGATATGTCTTGGGGTTTCTTTCTCTATAAATATGAGCATAATTTATAGTCTAGAAGAGATCCATCAGCCTGATTATCTCTTCATATAAAGGGAGAAGGTAAACATTCTTTAGAGGCCTCTTCTTATTAACCCAATCTATCACTAGCTTTGAATCCCCAAATACTTGTAATTTCTGAACACCTCTCAAAAAAGCCAATGAGAGCGACAAATTTAAATCCATCAACACTGACTTGATGTTTGTACTTGTGCCCACTCCACTAGCGAACTTAATCCAATGATGATCTAATAAGTAAAGAATGCCTCCAACTCCCCCAAAAAGAGGGGTACCTTGTGATGCTCCATCAAAATATATCCATGGGATGGATCTATCAATTTGTTCTCCCACTATTACTCTTTTATTGGGCTTATCCTCTTGGGGAAAGTAACTAAGAAAAACAAGTCCTTGTGAAGCACATACCACTGCGGGAATATGAATATCCTCAAAAGTTGTCGTATTTCTAGAGAGCCAAACCCCCCAAGAGAAAATAAATGGAAGCATGATATAATTCTTGAAATTCGCATTATTGTTCCAAGTCTCTAGAGCATGATCAAATGACTGCCCCTCCCAGGTGAAATGTATGCCAATTATTAGAGAAGCATAATCCCACATATTTTTGGTAAAATAATATGATATAAACAGGTTCTCAATGCTCTATCCATTGACTTTGCACAAATGACATTGACTAGACCCACTCCGGAATTTCTTGAGCATAAGATCCCATTTAGGGACATATTTTGAGAGTATATTCCATAAAAGGATATTGCACTTTAGTGGGAACTTATACCTCCAAATAGTTGAATGCCACCATAACAAATCTGGATGCTCCTATTCTTCTCTAATCACCAAGTATCCAAGGTTGGGAGAGTATGATCCTCCTTCTACATTGCTTGACCAGGTCAAGACATATTCACAATATTTAAATATGGTGTGACTATCTTTTAAATCCTTTTTATTCCACGTTTCCTTGTTGTCCTCATCCCCAATAGCCACATATTTTGCACTAAGCCATTATTGAGACAAAATAGTAGACTTTTCTCGATCCTAATTCTGCTCTAAAAAGATAAATCTATGTTCTATTAGATATTCCACCAAAGCTTATGGGAGCCTATAGTCTCCGCCATACCTATCCCAGGGTCTTGGCCCACTCTAGCCTTCCTTCTATTACCAAAATGCAGTCCAGCTAGTCTCGTATTACTGCAAAATCTTGTAACAAATATTTCCACTTATCAAATGTATTTCTATGGGATTTCTCTCTAATTCTAAACCATTCCGCCATGTATAAAGGGGCAATGTATTTAGCGTAGACAACTGAAACCCATAACCCTTATCCCTTCAAGATTCCCCAAACCCCTTTTGCTACTAAGACTTTTGAAAGGGTTCTTTAGGCCCCATCCACTTAATTCCTTTGTCCAAGCCAATTTGTTCCAAGATGCCCAATGAAAGGAGAAACCCTCTTTGCACCCCTTCCATAGAAAATTGTAGCCGAGCATCTAGATCTGATCCAAAGTACTAATGGGAACATAAGTCAAGGATAACCAATAAACCACAATTGCTTCCAATGCAGATTTCACTAAAATAAAGCGACCCCCTCTTTTGAGCCACTTAAAGCTCCAAAGTTGATATCTATTCTCTATCTTGCCAATTAACCAATCCCAATCTATTTTCTAATAAGCATTTGGATTTAAGATAAATACAAACTACTTGAGCCCATTCTCCACATCCACCTGAGGGAAAGATAACTATGCACGGATCCATTATATATCCACCTCTTTTATGTTAAGGAAAGAAACTGAAGAATTCTTAACATTGTAACACATACCTATGGCATCTACAAACAATTTAAAAAAGCTTTGTCAAAGAAACTTTCCTTTGGGAACAATATGAGAATATAAAATTATCATCAACAAATAATAAGTGTGAAACTCAAACATGACCTCCAATAGAAATGCATTTGAAAATACCATTGTGCTTTGCATTATGGATGATTCTACTCAACCATTCTATAACTAGAATAAGTAAGAGGTGAGGGGGGGGGTAGTCTTGTTGAATACCTATACCAAGTCTTGAAAAAGAAGAGGCGGATCCATTCTTAAGAACAATGAAAGAAACATAAGTGACACAATCCATGATCCAATTAACAACGTATAGATCAAACCCAACTTGCAACATCACCAATCTCATATAGAGCCAGTTAACTATGTCATATGCCTTTGATAAGTCAACCTTCACAATCATGTTTAGAGCATGCTTAGCCTTAACTAGATGCATAACTTTTTAAGTTGTACCAATGGCATCATGGATTTTCCTACCAGCCAAAAAAGCAAATTGTTCCTGAGAGACAAAGGAAGATAGAATCCCTTTGATCCTTCTAGCTATCATTTTTTCAATCACCTTGTAGGTACAGTTTCAAAGAGAGATAGGTCTATAATATTTCAAATTGTATTATTTATAAATTTTAGAAATGAGAGTTATAAAAGTTGTGTTGAAGGCTGCAAAAAACTCCACAGGCCATCCATATGGGCCTATACATTTCTCCTTTTCAAGGATCTAAATTGCCTCCTTTAGCTCCTCCAAAGATACATGTTCCAAAATTCCATTATTGTGTTCCTCATTTACAATTGAAGGATAATAGGTTGTTACTCTCATCATCTGAGCAACCACATCAACAACATCTTCCTAGTAATTTTTTCTAAAATGGTTGACACTGGCCTCTACTAGATTACTGAAACTAGAAACTTGAACTCCATTATTATCCTCAAGCTGGCATTTAGAATTAACATTCTTCCTATGATTCACAAAATTATGAAAAAATTTTGTTATCGTCACCATTTTTTAGTCATAAAGATATGCTTTTTAATATCTAGACTACCTTGTTTTCTTCTAAAATTTTCCTTTTTGTTGATTCTAGGTCCATGATCTCCTTCTTCTACTCCTAGTTCCTAAAGCCTTCCAAATTATTCGAGGAAAAGGATTCCAGAGATGATTCTATATTCCTCAAATCAGAGTGCATAGTCTTCCTTCTCTCATCTACCCATATAGTGGCTTCAACTTTAATCTTATTGAAATTATGAAGAAATTGGATAACAACAAATTCTCTTCGAGATCCATCATAGAGATCCATAGGTTCTTAACGATCTTATTAAAACCATCATCCTCAAACCATGTAGAACCATATTCAAAGGGACTAGGAGTCTTTGAATGACCCAAAGCCACCTTCAGCAAGATGGGGAAGTGATCATATTCTCCTCCAGAACCAACCCACTGCTAAATGCTAGAAGCCGTGACTTGGAGAGTGACATCATTTACTAAAAATATGTTGATCCTTCTTGCAATACTCTCATCCCCTGCTCTCATATTCCTCCAAGTAAGACTTAATATTCAGGGGAGGATGTCATATAAGGAATTTTCTTCCAAACTCCTAGTAAAAAAATATGATAAAGAGTTCCTTTGTTTTTATTTACCCCAAATTTTAGCCTCCTCGAGAGTGAAATTTAGATCCCCCCCAATAATCATCTGGGACTGAGATAGTAAACTAGAATTGAATGATTTCTCCCAGTAAGATGCCTTGTTTTGATCAAGACCATAGATGTTAATAAAATTAAAAGCTTGGCCAAACTCCCTAGAGAAGAGGCATGAACCAAACTTGTGGGCATACCCCAACTATTAGTTAAAAAGTAAAACCCTCTTTAACCATCTAGTTATAAGCCCACCAGATCTACCTTGGGCATCTAAACATATAAAGTTCCAATGGGTCAAAATAAGTTTTAAATTGGTTAAGATATAATCACTACCTACAATCGTCTCTTACAAGAAAAGGATATCATGTTTATGAACTTCCACGAGTCTTTTGAGGGTTTGTTTCTTAGAGGGAAGTCCCAACCCTCTGTAATTAAAGGATTATACTAACATGGGGTAACTACCTTCATTGGATAACTCACTTTAAGAGTCCCTTTGAGAGTCTTTTGCATCCCTACCCTGATATCACGATAGGCTTGATCCCTCACAGAAGCTAGGGATGATCTTCAACCCCTTAATATGGACGATTGCATAGCAAAATCCTAAACCACCTCTCATTCCTTTCACTTGGCCAATATTAGAGGGTCTTTGGGTCCTAAGAAATAGCGAGATCCACTAGGAGTATGATCAATGGAAACAGGTTCATCACCCTTTGAATCATAATCCACAATGGGTACCATCCGACGTAACTAATCACTAGAACAAAAGGGACAAAAAATCGGATTGATGGCATGGACGACCTGAGATTCTGGTGATATAGGTGAGTCTTCTATTAATACAGAGACAATCAATAGAAAACCACCTACACTAGAGACTTGTGGATCCCAACTATCCTTTATCAAAGGAGAAGAAACTGAAACCGGGGAGGTGGAATAGTAAACTAAAACAGGAACCATGGGTAAAGGGTTATACACATCCTTCATTCTAAACCCTCCAGAATGAGGTAAAAGGATAGACTGGGGATTCCGTTTTGAAGAAATAGCACCCCATTAGAAAAAAGAGAAGCATAATCAACATTCCCAAAATGATTGACTCCCTTCCCACTGAGATTAAATAGGAGATAAACATGCCTTCTCAAAGAAATATTCTTGTAAAAAGGGATGGGGGCTGGACTCCACTTACCCCTGGACCCCCTAAAAACCAAATAAAAAGGTCACGTGCTCTCCTGAGAGGGAAATATCAAACAAACCCCATCCATCGACTCCAATTCCCCACCCAAACCCAATATAGACAAGGTATCTTTAGGGGAATCATATTAAAAAAAACTACTAGCAAAAAAAGGATTTGAAACGAGACTGTGCACTATCTCAGGATTGAAGGTATTTTCCATACCTTTTTCCAAAATTCGACAATCCAATATGTGTTGTGGATAGGAACACCTGGGTCTAGAGGGGTCTCTTCAAGAATGGTAAGCTGTAAATCCATATCAACAATAACACTAGGAACACCAGGATTTGGAGAAGAGATCTTGACTACAGGGTATAAACCACTACAAGAAACATTTCCATCCTTCTAGTCCCCTCCAGAAAAAGATAGAGAAGGCAGAGAATCCTATAGAAGAGGTCCCTCATGGGAACCCGACGGAGAACTCTTTGAAGCTGATGGAGAAACCTTCCTTGAAAAAGGAGACACTACACTCTCCTTCAATCGAAAGTGTTGAGCATAACTCTTAAAAGGAATGTGACATTGTTGTGAAATATGCCCATGAGCGTGGAAATGGTTGCACTGGAACATCACACTGGAGTAGTTGAGAACTTGAATATAGGAAGCATGCCCTACTGTAATGTTAGGTTTCGATTAATTAACCTTCTCAAAGATCAATATCAACAAGAATAGGACAGGGGGACATAACACCAAACTCCTTGAAGCTAAAAATCCAGTGAAATGTAGTCACCTAAATCCTCACCGATACTACAATAAATGGTAGAGGTCCACAACTTGGCCAATAGATTTGACAACTTGACCCATATCAGCCTCTTGAAATCTCTTTCGGTCCAAGCATCAAACATGGGAAACCATCTCTTCACTTGAAAAGGAATGAAACCTCGCATCCAATTTCCCTTAAGAATGTTCATAGAGTCCTCTGAAGTGTTAAGAATGAGTCCTTTCCAAACTTTTTCCAGGGAAAATAACCTTAGATAAAACCCAAGAAACCTTACCCAATAGTCATTGACCCATGCTTTTCCCTACAAACCTCCCCACCAAGGCATTGTTTGATAGTTCAATCACCTCATTCATGGTAACATCGACTCCGAGAGCAAGTTTTTTTAGAGAATACTTCTTCCAAATACAATGCTTAAGCTTCATGGATTGATAGGGATGTAGTCTTTGGTCGGTTGACAAAAGGATAGGGCCATCTCCTTCTATGACGAGACTCCCAGAAAGACAAGGAGACTTGTGACGAGGTGCACATCCAACATGAGGCTTATTTATAGGTGACTTGGAAGCAGTGGTCTCATTAACTTACTACTACTGACAAGAAGAGAAACCAAATCCTCTTTCCTCAATGGAAGATATACAATTTCCATCTTTTTTACCTTCATGAACATAAGTCTTGTGATTCGTGGCCTCAAGGGGATTATCATCCTTTTTGAGGCCCTTGTGGCGATAGAAATCTTAGCCCAACTAGCCCACCTAATTATTAAAAACCGCAGTCATGACCAAAAAGTAGGGAGATGATTCCTTAAAATAGGAGCAATTTGTGAGGGGAGTTGGTATCGGTACATATCATGAAACCTGATATGAAATTTTAGGATCTTTTTTTAACCAAAAATTGCATGTGAAATTTATATGTTAAATACTCATAAACATGCTTTAAAAGCTGAAATTTAAATGCTTAAGTATCCACACATAAGCAAATAAACAGAAATCAAACCATGAAAATGATAGACAAGAACTGATATCAGACTTCACCCCTCCTAGGCTACATCTTCGGGCCACTTCCAATGGGATGGTCGATATTATTAAGTCTTCAAAGCTTACAATAATGGGAATCTAGAACCACTTCTATTTTTTTCAGACACCAACAAAAATAGACAACACCATTGTGATCCTCTCGAAATTTTGAGAAAAATGAGTATAAACTCGACCAGGTTTGCCTGAGGCCTTCTCTAGCACGCAAAACGAGACAACCTATGCCTATGTTGTACATATATGTATGGAATGTACTTTACCCACCTTGGGAATTATGCACATAAATGTCTGTATGGACCTCGAGAACTGTGCTCTGAACCTTCTTGGGATCTGTTCCAAATGCGCATTGTACTGCCCTCTGCACCATGGCTTCTGTCTCGAATACTGTGTAAACAAAACTTATTTTCGTGGTTCAAAAATCATGGTTTAAATAGGTAGAGGTCTCGGGGTCAAACCCGTGGGCCTCTCCCCTCTCCTCGCCATTTTGATATGGTATAATACTATGGAAATATATTATTTCAAGGTTTGGTGGAGTATTAACTTGGTATTTGGTGGATTTGTTGGAAGCTACATTGTCAATCAACTTGGTTATCGTGGCAATGAGATATGGTTTGAACTATGGATAAGATTTGGTGGATGGCAATATAACATATGGTTCCCATGAGGGGGTTCTTGTTGTTGACAATGGGGTCGTGGTTCAAAAATCATGGTTTAAATAGGAAATAATGGTGTTTTTGGGACGCGAGACAGAGGGCCACACGCCCTTCCCCCTCCCCCCAACTTTGCGTGCAAACTCTTAAAAGAAATCCACCGAAATCCACCCAACAAATTGGCGTGGTGGTAAAATTGTTGGAATATTGGGGAAGAGGTCCTAGGGTCAAACCCGCGGTCCTCTCCCCTTTCCCCGCCATTTGGATATGGTATAATATTGTGTAAATATATTATTGCAAGGTTTGGCAGAGTATTAACTTAGTATTTGGCGGATTCGTTGGCATCTACATTGCCAATCCACTTGGTTATCATGGTAATGAGATATGGTTTGAACTATGAATAAGATTTGGCAGATGGAATATAACATATGGTTCCCATGGTGGGGTCTTGTTGTTGACAATGGGGTCGAGGGATAACCCCCCACCCCCCCCCCACCTTCAAAACTATTGTCGACTAAAGTTTAAATATAACCTCAATCCTATGGTTTACAAGGAACATCAGTCAGAGCTTGGCTAGGGGAAATTTGTGAAGACTTTGGGCTATATGGAGGTCTTGGGTTCAATTCCCATAGACTCCAACCAAATTTTTAATAAACCATTGCATTAACATTTTCCTCACATACTCGTTTTTTTGCCATTTTTGAACCTTTTTCCGAAATTTCAAACACTGATAACTTCTACATCCGGACGTAGTTTCATGTGAAACGAGCATTGACGGAAAGATGTTGATGAGATATTTACCCTTGTAAGAATTGTTTTGTTGTTTCAAGACTTCTTTACTGATTGACCATAGTTGATCCTCCTAGATCAAACCTTCCCACTTAGAAGATTTTGGACCACCAAAAGCATGGAATCATTCATAAAATAGGTGAGGGTACAACTCCCTCACTCTTTTGGTCTCTAGCCACCTTACTTTGCCTGGATGCATTTCTTTCATCCCCACACAAAGAAATTCCATGTCTCCTCTTCGTGAAGATCTGACCTTCTTGTCAAGTATTACATCTTCATGAAGTTCATTGAGTTATTCAAGAGAAAATTCGTCCACAAAAGGTTCTTAAACATGTACATCTTGGAATACAATCATAGGTGACCCATACAAATTTAAGTTTTCCATATTAACAACTGAATACATTTGCATATAAGGAGTAAATTCTAACCAGAAAGCGTTATTACCGACTTTATTCAAAATTGTAAAAGGTCCATACTTGATAGGTTTCAACTTTCTACCTTCACCTTGGAGTCAATATTTACTGATATGAAGCCATACTCGATCACCAATCTATAAATGATAATCTATTAGATGCTTGTCATGTTGTTCTTTGTATTTGGATTGACTTATTTCCAACTATTCCTGCACTGCTTGATGAATTAACTGGATTTGTTGAATAAACTTCCGAGCTTTATCCGCATCAACCTATCCACATTCCACTATATCTTTCCCAAAAACAAAGTCTAAAGGAGACTTTGGCAAGTATCCAAAACATGTCTCAAATGGATACTTCTGAGTTGAAGAGTGTATAGCTATGTTGTAGGCATGCTGAACATAATGTAATTGTTCATCCCAAAGCTTAAGATGCTTAGCACAAAACCCTCGAAGAATATGTACCACGGTTTGGTTGACCACTTCAGTTTGTCCATCGATTTGTGGATGAAATGATGTGCTTTTCTTTAGCTTTCTGTCCATAAGTTCCCATAAAGATGACCAAAATTTCCCAAGAAAGTGGGAATCTCGATAAGAAATACTAGAAGTAGGAAGTTCAAAATGGACCCATACATTTTGAAAGAACAAATGATCAGTCATCTCAGTTGTGATCTGCTTTTTACAAGGCATTAGTATCCACATTTTACTGAATCGATCCACAACAACATATAGATAATCATATCCCTTTCTAGACATTGGCAAACCTCCTACAAAATCCATCGAAACACTTTCCCATGAACAAGAAGGAACTGGAAGTGGAGTGTACAAGCCTAACTTTATGTTACTTGGTTTACTTGTTGCACACATAACACAACCTTTTACATATTTGGACACTGTGTCATTCATTCGAGGCCAATAACAAAACTTTTGTAATTGTGCTACAATTTTACCTACTCCAAAATGTCCTGAAATGAGAGAAGTACGAGCTTCTATTATCACATGCACTCTTTCACTTTGTGGGATACATATTTTACCAAGATGATACAACAACTTGTCATTGATATGATAGTTTAATTCTTCATTTTGATAGTCATGCCTTAGTGATTCATATGCTTCTTTAAAGTCTTCATCCTTACTATATTTTTCAACATAACTTGCATGTACTAGAAGACTTTGTTGAATGACAATCGAAGCTTTTGTTGGAGGTATGGATAACATATCTGCAACTTTGTTCTGAATACCTTTCTTATACTTAATAACCAAATGAAATTGTTGTAGAAAACCCATCCACCTGAAATGCCTTGATTATTGTATCTTAGTTTGTGATTGTAAATATTGTGGTGGTTGATGATCGGTATGTATGATTGTTTCTTTACCCATTGGGTAATGTTTCCACTTTTTAACACTCTGTACTAATAAATACAACTCTTTGTCATTGGTTGGATTGTTGATTATTGTTTTAGAGAAAGTTTCAGAATGATAGCATATTGGTTTTTTATGTTGCATTAACCCCCCCCCCCATTGCATAATCACTAGCATCAGTTTCTATCTCAAATGGTTGTTGTAGATCCGACAGTGCAAGTACTGGAGCTGTGTTGATCTTTTCTTTCAGTGTGTCGAAGGATTTTTGTTCCTTGCCTTCCCACTGAAAGACTTTTTTCATGCTTGTCAAAGCATGTAAAGGGGAAGCTATGAAGGAAAAGTTCGCAATGAACTTACTCCAGTATTGGGTTGCTCCCAAAAAGCTTCTTACATATGTTACATTATTTGGCTTAGGCCAGTTTACAATGACCTCCACTTTAGAGGGATCAATCTTTAATTCAACACCCCCTACAATGTAACCTAGGTAAACTAAAGATGTATTTCCAAACTCACATTTGGACATATTTAGGTACAATTGTTCCCTAACAAGTACATCCAATACCTATTTTACATGCTTGACATGCTCTTCCCAAGTTCGACTGAAAATCAAAATATCAGCTAAGTAAACTATAACAAAGTCATCAATGAAGGGCCTAAACACCTCACCCTCATAAATGTTGCTATTGCATTACAAATCCCAAAGGGAATTACCATCCAGTCATACAATCCCTATTTAGTTTTAAAAGCAGTCTTCCAAATATCATTGTCATGAATACAAATTTGATGATAGCCACTTCGTAAGTCTAACTTAGTGAAATAAATTGCATTCTTAAGGTGATCTAAAATATTATCAATTCGAGGAAGAGGATACCTGTTCTTAATTGTGATTCAGTTCAGTTCCCTATAATCAACACACATACGCCATGTGCCATCTTTATTTGGCACCAAAACAATTGGTGAACCACATGAAGAGGAACTTTTCCAAATGCCCTCTCTTTCAAGAAATTCCTAAACCTGTTTCTTTATATCTGCATTCTCAATAATAGAAGACTTGTACATACCAATATTAGGAAGAGGTGCATCATGCTGTAAATGAATTTCATGTTGAATTTCCCTTTTAGGAGGTAAGCCTTTAGGTTCTTGAAAAAAAATATCATAATCAGATACCATCTTTATCAAGTCCTTTTTAAGTTTAGGATCACAACCTTTAAAGGATTCGGTTTGTTTAACATCTTTTGCTTTCACTATCATAAAAACAAATTTCTTACTTGCATTTATTAACCTCTTCATTTGATTTGTAGAAACTCAAGAAATATTAATTTTCATGTGATGTGCACGAATGATATATTCAATACCATCTTTAGTGAGCCGATACCTGTTATCTTTCCTGTAAAAGATAGCCTTCCTATCATACATATATGGACTATCCAACACAATACCACATATATCCAATGGAACCACATCTGGATCTACCTCATCAACAAATACCTAAGTGATGGAAAACCTCTGAGTCTACATTGTTTTGTGACTTGTAATTGTGCATTATCACATACCAATCCAAGTGGATATGGTTTAGGATGTAATTTAGTTTCCAACTGTAATTTCTTAACAATTTATTTTGAAATGAGGTTTTCTTGTGATCCACTATAAAAAAGAGTATCAATTTTTGTATGTTTGGAGATTACTCTAATATGAGATAACTCACTCTTGTTTCTTTCATCAATAACAGGTTCATTTCTTGAAACATAACAAGAAGGAATTTTACCTTGAATGCTTGTAGCAAGCACCTTAGTTTCATCCTCAAAATCTGATCCCAAATCATGTTGGATTGTTGGTGCAGTAGTCTTTTTGTCTTCTTTATTCCAAAATTTCTCAGGCTTGAGATCTGGATGAAGTTTCCAACAATTGGAAGCATCATGACCTTTCTTCTAACAATGAGTACATGTAGGTTTATCTCCTTCCTTCTTCACAGTAGATGTGTGCTTACCTTTTCCCTTACCTTTAAACTTGTTTCCATCTAGTTTGAAAGGTTTATTGGAAAAGTTATGTTTGGTATTCTTCCCCTTCGTCTCTATGTGAGTTGCTTGAACACATACCTCATCAAGGTTAGTCGGATTAAACATTAATATCATACAACATAAATAACTATGCAATCCTCCTATATACTTGAGAAGAGTTTCTTAGGTGTAGAGAGGTATACTAAGTACCAATGCCCTTTTTCAGAATTCTTGTGTGTAATATTGCACACTTTGTCCTTTACCTTGCCTCAGATTCTACGAGTCCATCGTAGCTTGCTGCATGTACCCTAATGGATAAAACTATTTTTTTAATGCTGATGTGAACTCATACCAAGAGGAGATGATTTTACCTTTTGTGGAAAGATTCCCTTGAGATCTTCTCTCCCACCAGATGAGAGCAGTCACTCCAAGTCGGAGAGAAGCCAACTGGATTTTAATGTTATCTTCAGTAAAATTTTGAATCCTACAATAAAATTCAATTTGATGGATCCAATTGTCAAATTTCTCAACATTAAGCTCTCCATTATACATAGGTAATTCAAACTTAATATCTAGCTTTAACTGAGGCACATTAAAGTCAATTTATGTTTTTTGCTTTTCAAATGGAGAAGGCATAGAACCATCAAGATAAGATGGAGAAGATGATGGAGTTTTAGGAGGTTCCTCACCACCTCCTTCTTTTTTACCTTCAGCATGAGATGGACCTCCTTGTTCACCTTTCTTCCGGTCATGATAGAGCTCCTCTACCATCGTTTGCATTCTCATGAAAGCTTTCAGAAATTCCCCTTCATATGGAATAGAAGAAGCTTCTTCTCATTTTGGTGAAGACATTTTCCATCTTCTTGAACCAATCTTTGGATCAAACTCTTCAAGTTCTCCTTCACCATGATGTAGCCCAAATCTTGTTAACATAAACTCACAATGCAATGGTCATTAAGCTATGACACCAAACTTGGTCTGAAATTTCATGATCTTTTTTTCACCAAAAATTGCATGTGAAATTTATATGTCAAATACTCATAAACAAGCTTTAAAAACTGAAATTTAAATTCTTAAATGTCCACACATAAGCAAATAAATAGAAATCAAACCATGAAAATGGTAGACAAGAACTGAGAACGGAGTTCACCCCTCTTGGGCTACGTCTCTAGACCACTTCCATTGGGAAGGATGATCTTATTAAGTCTTCAAATATTACAATAATGGGTTTTGGGAACCACTTATGTTTTCTGTCAATCACTACAAAAAACATACAGCATCACTGAGATCCTCTTGAAATTTCGATAAAAATGAGTATAAACTCGACCAAGTTTGCCTGAGGCCTTCTTTAGCATGCAAAAAGAGACAACCTATGCCTGCGATGTATGGATATGTATGGACTGTACTTTTCTTGCCTCAAGAACTGTGCACATAAATATATGTATGGACCTTAGGAACTGTGCTCTTAAACCTCCTAGGGATTTGTGCCAAACGTTTGATGTAATGTCCTCTACACCATGGCTTATGTCTCGAATACTGTGTAAACAAAACTTGTTTTTGTGGTTCAAAACTCATGGTTAAAATTGGAAATAATGGTGGTTTTGGGGCACGGGCCGGAGGGCCATGCGCCCTTTTGGCCCCCCTCCCAACTCCGCCTGCAAACACTTAAAATAAATCCATCGAAATCCACCCAAAGAATGGGCTTTAGCATGGTGGCAAAACCGTTGGAATCTTGGGGTAGATGTCTCGGGGTAAAACCCGTGGGAATCTCCCATTTCCCTGCGATTTTGATATGGTATAATATTGTGGCAATATATTATGGAAAGGTTTGGTGGAGTATTAACTTGGCATTTGACGGATTCATTAGCAGCTATGTTCGCAATCCACTTGGTTATTGTGGCAATGAGATATGGTTTGAACTATGGATAAGATTTGGTTGATGGAAATATAACAAATGGTTCCCATGCGGGGGGGGCGGGGGGGGGGTTGTCTCGGTGTTGACAATGGGTCGAGGGATAAGCCCTCCCCCACCCTCCCTCTTTTTCAAACTAATGTTGACTCAAGTTTAAATAAAACCTCACCCCTATAGTTTACAAGGAACATTGGTGGGAGCTTGGCTAGGGAAACTTCATGAAGACTTTGGGCTATATGGAGGTCTTGGGTTCAATTCTCATAGACTCCAACCAATTTTTTAATAAACCATTACATTAATTTTTTTCCCACATACTCATTTTTTGGTCAATTTTAAACCTTTTTGTGGAAATTTCAAACACTCATAACTTCTACATGTAGAGGTTGTTTTACGCGAAACGAGGGAAATCTACTCACAAGCTCTTTACCCCGGCAAGATTTATTTTGTTGTTTGAAGACTTCTTTATTTATTGATCATAGAATATCCTCCTGGATCAAAACCTAAAGTTAGACTTCCATAAATGTTGACCTCAGGGAACCTCTTATAACAAAAACTTAGTCTCAAGAACTTAGAAACCCCCAAAGAACAACCAGATTTGAGGGCAACAAAAAAAACCCTAAAAGATGCCATGAAAACCCTAATGACCACCATGAAAACCAAACTCAATAAAGTTTTTAATAAAAACATAATCAATAACTAAATTTTTAATAATAAAAAAATCAAATTATTATTCGTAAAGATAATCAATAACTATCTAACAAAACAATTAGTATATATATTCACTCATAATTCTCTTCTCCTGAGTAATCAAAATTTTAATGAATTTAATTATGAAGTATTTACTATTTTAATGAATTTGATTAAAACTCATATTAAACCAAAGGTAGCAAATTGACCACTTTTTATGTCCTTGATAGGGGATATTATATCTCTGGGATATTTATATTTCGATGACCCCTTATTAATTTTCCCTAGATAAAATCTAGACTATAAATTTTTATTTCTTCTATAGTTGAAAACCTATTTTATTAAACATATTTTTTTTAAATAATATTTTTCTAAAATTTCATTGGTGGTTGACACCATTCTATATTTTTCCTTCCCGCGCTGACGTCAATACTTGCTTTATGCAGAATTCCTTTGTTGCAATCAATGCAAGCGTGGCAAACTGCATACTGAAAGTGTGGTAAGATACATGGTTTATCTATTGTGATGTGACTAGGTTCTAGAGCTTCTCCATCTACACTAACAAAGGGAAAGTCCACGGGAAAACTCGAATGAGTTTACCATCATTCCAGCTTGTTTATTAATATATTATATCTAAGTCTTATGCCAAGATCGGTTAGTCCTTGAGTTTTGTCATATGTAGAAGCTTTTATGAAGGTCTCCAGTCTTGGATTGACACGTGTTTAAGTGATGGCCAGATGGGCCTCGATTGTTGTGATAGATTGAACTGTAAAGCATTCCATGCAAATATTCTGTCATTTTCAATGAATGTGAAGTGATGGTTTGGATTTGGAATGGTTTCGCTTTTGAAGTGATGGTATTAAACCCTTCACTTACTATAGATTTCTCTAGAATGGTTTATGTGAATGATTCGCTAAACCTTTATTTCTCATTTGGTCGCTAGAATTGTTGAATCTTTTTCTTGTTTGCACATTCTGATGCATTCCAGGTGCCAAATTCTTTTGATCGAATGACATTTTATGGAGCATGCGCTTCGTATCCGACCTTCTGCTCTGTATAAAGACTCTTTCAAAGAGTAACCCTGTTCCAAAAGGTAACAAATCAAATTCTTTTGAGAATTTCCTCGTATTTGTGTTTCGATGGAAGTTTTCAATTTGTTAAAATTCATAGTTGTTTGTTAAAAATATCTATTGTATATCTACAGGGCATGGAAGAAGGGAACCAACTTTTATTCTTAGCAACCTCCAAGAACTTTTGGCATCTACTCATAAAGAACAAGATGAAGCAAGAGAGAAGATGCTGAAACTAAAACAAGAACACACTCTCGTAGAATAGTCCATGCAAACCATCACACAACAACACTGGCGGGATCTCAATACAGTGATAATAAAAATTCCAAAATAGTGCTACCTTTCTCCAAGAATGTTATCAGCATTTAAAAATTGTTGGCTTAGACCCACTTGGTAAAATGAAATGTAAAAGGGCATTGGAGGGTTGTGTGGGTAAATAAAATAAAATATGTGTCCCATAGGTATAGGCGTATAGTCGTTGGTCATAAATTGGAAAGAGATGGAATTCAAATGTCTTTTTATTTCAAATCTTAGCCCATAGTTGATTTTGTCTGTTTTGGGGAAACAAAAGTGTTGTAATTTTACAAATATGAAATCATGTTCTTTATGGGATTGAACTAAGTAATACATCATTTATTTAGCATTTTCCTAGAATATTACCAGATAAGAATATCACTAAATAATATCACAGAGATAAAAGATGAATACGAAAGATGATAGGAATCCTACATATTCGAAACTAAAAATTTATGAAAGCATAATGTCTATACTACTGCGTGTAACAATATTTCTCTCTAAATCATTGAACCATTATTGCTTCCTCTCCAATGAACTACATTGTTAGGAATCCTTCTAGCTTCTTTCATGAGCTCCATTCTTATGTGAAATTATTCCCCGTACTTTTGTTTGGATGGCAGTTTTCAATTTGTTAAAAAACAAAGTTGTTTGTTAAAAATCTATAGTGTATGTCTACATGACATGGAAGAAGTGAAGCAACTTTTATACCATGCAACTTTGTGACCTCCAAGAACTCTTGATAGATACTCGTAGAGAACAAGATGGAGCTAGAGAGAACGCGTTGAAACTCGAGCACAGTCTAGCGGAATAATCCATGCAAACCGACAAGGAATTGGCTAGTGCGAACCTTGTCGTGAAATGTTCCTATTTTCACCAAAACGTTCAAAGGGTAGCAACAAGAGTTCAATAAATAAATCATAAAAATTCCATATTTAATTCTTAATTTATAAGAATATTTACTATACTAAAGACTAAATCATTTAGGAATAAAAATTTATAAGAGTAAATATTTAATTAATTAAGTAAATTATTAAATTTAAAACATGATATAATTAATTATCAATTCTTATATAGATTCATTCAATTTATAGCTATATTTATTTCTTTATACTTTAGTTTAATTCTTGTAGATATAGATGTTGATGATTCAATGATCAACATTGCTAATAGTTTTTGTTTTAAGATGAAAGTTGTAGAAAGAAAATTAGTACAATTGTACAGATAATTTTGACGAAAACAGAAATGAAAAGAATTGTTTAAATCTTTTGTTACTTGATAAATGAGGAAGGCATTATAGCTATAAGGTATTCGACACCTATCTGCCACAGCATCATTGAACACTCATATGGATGTACCTTTCTATTGCCTTATATTTACTAGAGTAATCAGTTGAGTTAAAAAGTTAAAATCAATGAATAAGTATTTCATGGCATGTTATTTATTTAGTCCCTTCAAGGTCTAAAATTAGGAAATATTGGATTAACAAACATGGTCAGGTTGCTAAAGCCGAAGGATATGTTTTAGAGCCCATGTATGGTAGATGGATACACTCTCCTTAAAGTTGGATGCCTATAAGCTAAATGGGCCATGTGTAGCGGTAACACCCTATCCAACTTTGCTAATAAATAGATATATTATAAGGTAATCTGTATTGGTTTGATGGTTTCAGAAATATAGATTTTCTTGTTCTACTTCATTTTCAATATATTTCCTATCTTGAATCTATGTTTCACATACTATTGGCTAATGTTCTCATAATGTTGTTCAATGTCATTGTGATTGTGCTTAGCTTCAACGTGTGTGTGAGGTGGTTAATGAAATAAAGCACAACGGAACTCAAGTCTTGAAGAATATCCCTTCAAAGTTTATTTTTATGACGTTAGTGGATATCATTGGACATAGTCTTCTGTGGAGTAGATTTGAATGATATTAAAGTGATTGAATATTGGAAAGTTGAATATTACATGAAATAGTCTTCAATATTTTGCTAGTAGAAGACAATTTCATGGGCTACATGTGATGGGAGACTCTATGGCCATTGTGGATTGGGATGTGGGGGTTCATACTATACAATTTGTTGAGCTTTTACATTGGTTGGGTCTTGTAAAGGGTCTTTTTTGTCTTTTCAACAATCTCCACTTTCATCACATTTACAAGGAATATAATTCCCTGGCTGATGACCTCCTTAAGCGGGCCATTGGTCTTGGGGGAGGCAAGATTGTTTGGGAGGAAATATTAGAGGGATGCTCTATGGATTCAGGCATATTGAGTCTTTATTGACCTACTATTTTATCTGGTTTCGTTGTATATTTTGCAGCCTTCGTTATGAGTACTATGTTTTATAGCATGTATGAATATGTAACAAAGATTGATAGTTTTCACCTTGCTCTTGGAAAAGAGGTGTTTTTTGGATATCTCTCTTGTGAGGTTGATGATGGATAAGTGCCGATAGAGTTAGATGATACTATGTCCTCCATATGTAATCAAGTGTCGTTTTAGGACACGGTTTTATAAATATTAAGTTGTCCTTTCCTTTGTGAAAAATAAACATTTAACATAACATAGTTAAATATTATTTAATAAACTTTCAAGTCTTTACCTCCTTTTTTTTATAATTAGAGAAACACATTGTAATTTTGATACATAAGAAAGAATTATTTGACACGGCTTTACAGGATGTAAATCATATGTGAGTATTAGAATGTCGTGTTAAGGACTAACCTTTCATTAAAGGAGGGTTGTATGTTTATAGTCAATTATGTCAATAATTGAATATGGTTGTTGTTATGCATGGTTTGTTGTTTATAGCCACCAGATCAACGTGATCAACAGGTAGTAGGTAAGTTGTTGGATCAACGAAAAATGCTAGTTATTGGAATTAAACAGATGGATCCAAAGCGATCCCTTGTCCCTACAGTGGGTCTCCAAAGAATGATGGGATGTTTGAACTCCGATAAAGACTAGGGTATGAATATGTGGATCTATTGCTTCATGGTTATGTAGGCATGCGTAAATGTTCTTTGTTTAAATTGAAGTCAGAACCTCTTAGTTGTGGATATTCTACAGGCATTAGTTTATGGAATTTAAAGAGCTAATTAATTTTATGAGAGCCTTTCGATTTAAGCTTAAACCATTAGCTTTGGTTTTCAAAAATCGAGGTCAGTTTATTTGATGTTATGTTATATTTGTTTGAACTATGACAAGCATAGTTGAAGATTCAGATTCAAATACTTCAGTGGGTGTAGACAATTTTTTAAATTATGTTCTTTATAATTTTTTGGTTTGTAAATTTTCTTTGTTTCTCCACACTATTTATATTGAACTTTGTAGGGGAATCTTGTAAAACACACCATAATACTAAAATTACTAAACTCTTGGATCAAATCCATTCAACTTTGTAGAGTTTTTAGTTCTTTGAGAGACAAAATGTTTTAACCTTAAACAATCTGCACTCAAATTGAGTACATTTTCAATGTTAACTTAGTAATAAGCAACTTGTTTGTAAATTATTTTGACCTTTTTATAGATTTGTGATTACTCAATTAGAATTTAAGGGTTCTGGCTTTGGTTGAAATAAATTCTATTAATCATAAACCAAGTGTATATATCTTGTTGTTTCTATAGCAACAACTATTCACAACATCAGGGACATTTCCACCCATGGGTCTTTAAATCATGAACTAATCTTTAAACATATTTATACATGTAGGGTCGTTTTCTATCATAAATTTCTTGCTCAATATATTGCACACTTAAGTGGACAACAATTTTTTATGCATATTGCCTCAATTTCAAAAGAGATGAAAAATGTTATGGGATTATTCCATGATAAATGCGTTGTTTTCTAAAAATGTTATGACTATCATATCGTAAAAACTTTGTTTTGTAAAAAAGTTTTGGGATTATTATAAGGTAGAAACATTGTTTTAAAAATAAGAAATATATGTGTAAAGTTTGAATTGGTTTTTTTCAATTAAGGCAGTATTTGGATTTATTTTCAATACTTATTTAGGTGGATAATTGTAACACCCCGATTTTGACCCCGTTTGCATTAAATGTATATGATGTATATATTGTAATGGATCATGGTGTGGAGCTATAGGAAAACACCCCACCATTGATTGTTGTATTATGTTTCGGCGATGCCGATGGTATTTTTTGCTAACCAGGAACGTTATAATGTTGGATACCATGTACACATGCAAAATTAATTAAAAACCTACAACCAGTTATGTCAATGCAACAATAATGAAGAGGGGCATGATTTCCTAAGGATAAGGGGGGGGGGGGGATGTCTAACCCTTGGGAATCCATTGGGGAACGACCAAGTGTCAAGTGATGAACCCATCTAGATGTCAACCATCATTTTTGTATTAACTCACCCTTTTCCCTTGTCTCATTCAACCAACCGAATTAATTGCTAGGGTTGGTTGGGGCAGTTATTTCCTTGGAAAGACGTATGCATGGGCAGCCGTGAAATTTGGCAGGATTGTCAGTCCTTACCCACGCGCAATCCCAGGGGCAAGGGTGTTCTCGTTTCCCTCACAGGAATGGGGAACCCATTCCACAATTCTCCCTCATGCAGTCATTCGTTCTCCCTCACGTAGTCATTCGTTCTCCCTCACACAGGAAGCCGTGTTCTGTTCTTCCTTCCCTATTTGGGGTTTGTTGTGTGTAATTCTTACCCACGACTAGGTCTGCGTATGCCGAAACCCCTTCACACAGGTCGTGTTCTTCATCTCACGCAGTCAGAGAGGTCGGGTTGTCTTACCCACGTATTTGGGTTTTTGTTGAGTCATTTTGGACATGATAGGGCCATAAATGACTCTGGAGTTGAATTGCTCAATCTGAGCTTTGTATTACCCAATTGTCGTTCCAGTTTTGCTCTGTGGTGTTTCCTTTCAATATAAGAGCTATTGTTTTGTTGTGTGGTTGTTGGTGTTTGGACCATGTGGGAGTGGAAATGGAGCTGAGTGTGCTTGATAAATTTAGTGTGTGCAGGAGCCTCACAGACAGAGCTAGAGGGCTGGCTTTCTTCTCTACGCCCCCTGAATAGCACTGGAAGGGAAGTCATGGCATGAGGGACTATGCAACAAAGAAGGGGATGATTCCTTGTGTTGGGTTTGTGTGGATGTGTTAGAAGTCAAGCTAGCTCTGGTGCAGGTGTCCTTAGCTCTTCAGTGAGCCCACTGGCTTAGCAACCAGCGTTTCCAGCTCCTGATAGCCTGATAAACCCAACTCTATTGGCTTGGATATGTACTGTTGTGTACCCTTGGCCTGATAAACCCAACCGTGTTGGCTTGAATGAGTTGTGTATCCTTGGCTACATGTGAGCCTGCTAGTTTTCCCTTACTCCTTGTGGAATCATGCCCAACTCGGGGGTGGCATTGTTGCTAAGAGATTGATGAGCACACTGGCATATGATTGGGTGGAACATTGCAGCAACGTAGCTGGTTGTGGGACAAGCTTTCCTGAAGATCAATATTCTTGTGTTTAAGTCCTTGCAACTGTAATATTTTATGAATGAACATGATGAGTGCTTATATGTTGTGAATGTATGATGACATGTATTCGCTTCCACTGTATGTTTACGTGAATTAGATATCTGCATATGTATATTGTATCTTGCATCTGTGTATGATTTTATCAGCATGCATTTTGTATTACCTTCATGTTTATGTTCATGGGGCATGGTTTTTCCAGGGTGCTTAGTTAGAATGTTCAGTCGTGTCCTCTTCTCTGGTTGGAGGGTTGGGGACGTGACAATAATGTTTTTTCAAAAGTAAAAAAATTGGCACTATTTAGGGTTATTGGTGTAATTTTTGTTGATACAATTTCAAAACTTCAATACGTCTCAATATTTTTATATATAAATAAAATCTAGTCACCTAAAATAATGTATTGGTAGTTTATAAGGAGGAAAACTTCCACCTCTCCTAAATATACAACTAGGTCATGGGCCATTAACTAATTTTTTTTATGAGCTAAGTAATATTAAGTCGTCCACCAAAACAAAACAAAAAATGATATTTAAAATAAGATACTATTTTTTATGATCATTACTAAATCTACATATGATGAGATCATATATTTATAACATATGATGAGATGAGTAACACCTAACCTTAACTTCATACCTAAAACCAAAATTTGTATTTCCAACTATAATTTAACACATTATAACATTTAAATCAACTCATTTATACACAATGCCTATAATAATCTTACTTTATATATTATTCATGGACAACCTATTTATACAAATTAATAATCTTTCTTTATATATGTTATTCATGGACAAATTATTTATACATAATGCTTCAACTAATTTCTGTGTGTTTTAAATTAGGGTATTAGGGTACGTTATGGGATTAACTCCTCTCTTCCTCACTAATAAAGTGGGTTTTCTTGGGATCCTCTTGTGAGTGGTTGGGGTGGTTGGTTGTGGTTGTTCACACGGATCAAATCCTATGACTAAATGTACATGACACCTATAAGAGTGTCAGATTTTTAATCATGAATAAAAAAAATGGATTTCCTTCTCTCGATTAAAGCGAATTACCATCTCTATGTTAAAGTGGGTAACTCTTCTTTGGATTAGGATACGTTGTGTAGGACACCATCTCTCCCTTTACCTCTATAAAGTAGGTGGGTGTAAGGACGTAATGAGGATATTTTTTTTTTGTAAGTTCAAGACTAATATACTAAGAAAAGATAAATGTACAGATAATGATACAAGACCGTGTGTTACGAGAACACGAAACTGAGCCAAAAAAGGCAGTCCAAGAGTTCAAAAAAAAGATCCTCCCCTTTAAGGGGAAAACAGGTCTTAACAATCCAACGATTACTAAACAGAGTAAGTAAAAGTCGGGCTAGCATAAGCTAGACAGCTGGCAGAAACTGGAAAGAAAAAAAACTTAAAAACCTGTAGAGTCGAGATATCTGGAGAATCGAGACACCTAGCATCAAAGTGTCTCATACGGAACCTCAGTGATTGGGCAGCTGTATTATGTTTCCCATTGAAGTTCCTGCTTCTTGCCATTCTTTCGCTTTTGTTCTGGTTCCTTGCAACAACCCGTGGAGTCGTTGTTAGTGGAATTGCCAGAGTCTGGTGGTGGCTGTTTGACAGGCAGAGGTGACAACTTCTTGACCGCTTTCCCTTTGTTCCTCACAAACCAGCGTTGTGGAGAGGTGAGGGTGCTCTGACCAGGGGGGGCGGAGGGCGATGAATGGGGAGAAGTGGAGGAGCTGGAGGAGGGTGTGGAGGCAGTGGTGGCTGAACGGGGTCGGGGATGTCGTTATAGGCCGGTGGAGGGTCAACAATGCGAAGAATGAGTCTGGTAAGCAGATTTTTGAAAACCCAGTAATTTCCCCTGCGGGAGGTGGTGCGGGTAGCAGCGGTGAGGGAGCTAGAGATTTCGTCTTCCCAGTCATCGACCAGGGATCTCAGAACTTCCAGAATCTTGGCTTCATATCCTCTGTTACTGGCGTTCGGGTGAAAAGGTGGCTCTGTAGGGTTACTAGCCCTTCCACGTCCTCTCTCGCCTTTGGGAAGTCCTCTTCTATGTGGCGGCATGAGCTTGCTGGGGTGCAAATTGTTGTAGCAGGCACCGGGGGAGCCAAGCATCCTGCTAAGGCCAGAGACAAACTTGGGCAAATAGAGCTTGGGCTGGGATCATTTGGAGAAGAGCAGGAGCTGGTGGTCGAAGAACAAGGAGGGAGCCATATTGTGCCTAGCCCGATGGGCATGATGAAGAGATTTAACTTCCCTGTACCCAGCATGCTCGGACTTAATTGACGAGGGGATTGGTACTTCTTGGAAGATCGGGTTCACTGGCGTTCCTAATAGTGCTGGCGTCATCAACGGAGGTAGCCGAAATCCGATCGTCAGTGAAGCGGACTCCATTCTTGTCGTAAACTGGAAGGGTGTCGGGCGCTTGAGGGTGTCGGTGTGCATGTGGCCACCCGTCATCCACCTGGCCATCCACGGGGGTATTAGGGGGGATGCAAACACGGTGGGCCACATCCTCGTCATCCTGAGCCGTCTTGTCCGCTGTGTCATGTCTCCTGTCACCCGCATCCGGGGGACGTAATGAGGATATTAAAGAGGGCATCTCTCCCTTTTAATTAGGGTATGTTATGTGTTTAGTTATGTTAAAGCAAAAGTGGGTGTGTGCATATGTAGTTATTGGGATTTAACCTGCTTTGTATGAAAGTTGGTAACTTTTTTTCTCATTAGGATACTTCATCAGGATTGCCTTATAACTTGTGGGAATTACCTCATGGGTAGTGTTTTCTATTTATATTAAAATATTATTTATTTTATATTAATTTGAGTGCGTATGTTGTGGGAATTAATTTATAGGGAATTTTTTTCTATGTTAAAGTGAGGAGTTGTTTAAATGTTTTATGTTTTGTTTTTATTATTATTTGTATTAGAATCTAGTGATATAATTTTTGGTCAAAATATCATTTTACATTGTTAAATTTCAATTTTTAATGCATAAATTAATTTAACATTCTCAAATACCTATAAGCCACTCATATTATACACTTCCAATAACTTATATTTGTTATTCCAACACTTCCAACCAATTTTCAAACAAAAAAAACCAAAAAATAAAAAAAATTATGAAAATCATAAAACCTTTAAATAATAATTTAAAGTGATTATAAAACATTATAAAAATTACCCTTAATCAATTAGTAAATATTTAAATATATTTTTCTTTAATTATGCATGATGTAGAAGTGAAAATTTACCCGGATACCGACAATTTATGTTTATGTAGCAAGCATTCATAAAAGCATAATTAAAGATACACTATGAGTAACACTTAATTTTTTTTAAGGTGAAAAAAACAACTTTATTAATAATAAAAAAAGTTGTGCCTGCGCATTCAAAAAAGAGAGAACAAAGTATTTTTCTATTTCCTTGTCCAAAACAGACCATATGCTGGAATCCAGAAAAAAATGGTGATGAACCTATAGTCCATTGAAACAAGCCAAAAACATATTGTTTCTGATAAATAAATAGATCTCAAGTGATCCATATACCCTCCCTCAAGCCTATATTATCCGCTCAGATATACGTGAAGAAAAACAAAAACAAAACCACATTATAAGATATTCAACAACTCTTTCTGTAAGAGTGAGCCAGATGACCACACCTCATAGAAGAGATGTCCATACATATCGCTAATTCCCTTCTTTCAGAGAGCATCCGCGATGGTGTCGTGTTCCTGGTAGATATGTTGAAAGGATACGCTAGGCAAACTGTTGAAAAGGATTCTCACCCTATCTAGCTAGTGGGATAGTGTAATAGAAAGTAAATATCTCTCTTTCAATGCCCAGTTAATCAAAACATGTGAGTCTCCCACAATGAGTATCGACTCCAAACAAAAATGCTTGGCCAATAAGAGAATCCCAAGCAGTCCCAAAACTGCCCAAGTATTTGACCCAGTTCCTGCCCGCAACCATGCCTTTATCTCCACCATATGGTTTGAATTTAAATGCATCCCTACCCTGCACTTTCCCATCTACTTGAAGCTATCGAAGTAACCCACAACCAAGACCACATTTATGGTTGGTATCATGAAGGATCGATGTACTTTTGGCACTTTCTTTAGCCTCCATTATGATTTTTTTTCCAGGGAAGAAAATATAAGTAATTATATATAATGCATTATGTAACCTTATGTAGATCGATAATATTTTAAATATATCTCTATTAAAATGGGTATTGCAATGTACTATTGGGATCTTAAAAATGACATTTCCTTATATTTAAAACAAAAGTATATCATAAAAAAAAGTGCATTATAACTATTTGACTTTTTTTCTAGGAGAAAAATAGCATTTCCTTGTTATTCATATGAATCAAAGGAAACCTTTGTGCATCAGCAAAAAAAAGTTACATAATAGCATACAACTCACATTGTAATCTTGAATACAGTCATACCACCAGTAGTCTCCCAGAGGAGATCAACAAGGCATATGTCATCAGAGTAGGTTACAAGCTGGAACATGTAGTCCATTCTCCAAAAATACCAAGTAGATATGTGCCGCCAGAGAGAAGACATAAAGTATCTTCCAGTCTCCCTCCTGAATCAGTTCAGTAAACAACATTCAATCCCAAATAGTGCATCAAGTCTAAGGAGGCACTCAGCTGGGATGAGGATAAGCTCAAGAAAAGGGATACCATCACACAATAATCAACGATGATTTCTCAAATACAATCCCATAATATAATAGAAATAGTCATACTCAAAAGAGCTGAGCTGAGCCATGCCAAAGGCATGCTCCCTTTATAAATTCCTTGAAATATAAAAGCCCAAAAGTTAAATGGAGTGCCTCCTTAGAGAGACGGTCCGCCTGTACATTGAATTCTCTGAAGACATGAGCTGATTCGAGATGGATAAAGTAAGATCGAAGAGTCATGATCTCAGTACACCAACCAACCAGATCCATTGTTTCCAGTGTAGACATTCCATTGAACCAATTTATAATTGCTAATGAATCCCCTCTGATATGCAAGTAGGGGAGCCCAATGTACTTGGAGAAGATAAGAAGCACCCATAGTGCAAGCAGTTCAGATTGCGTGTTTGTGCTCTGGCCACAACCAAGTTTTAAGAGGAAATAGTGATCATTGTTTAAAATAATGTGAACACCCACACCACCCATACAAGAGGCTGAGGCACCATAAAAAAACCCCACAGGGTAGTCAAATACCATAGATAAGTCTGCTAAATTTTTGTAAGGTTTGGTGGAAACCTTCACTTTGTGTTTTGAAAGTTGATCCATAATAAAATGTATGGTGAGGATCGGTGAAGGTCATAGATCTTCAAAAAGGAATCTGTTACGCATAAGCCAAATCTTCCAAGTCAGGCTGAGGGGAAGATACCTGAGCACCCTTTCATTTGCCTTCCACTTAACCATATTAAACATATATGTTGGCTCATTCCAGTTGATAGCTCAATGGAGAGCAGTACCGAGTCCCTCAATGACCTACCTGGTGAATCTACAGTCAACAAAAAGGTGATTTACCAATTCAGCATCTCTCCGACATAAACAACAACAACTTGGGCTATTCCAACCCTTTTTGAGCAGATTATCCCAGGTGCTAATCCGGTTGGATAAGCACAGCACAACGAAACATATAACTTTCAGTGGCAAGTTAAATTTCCAAATGGAAACCAATATCTTTTCAGGTGTATCTTGGCAGTGACTAGAAGCAATGTAGTCATAAGCTAATTGTGTGGTCACTTGTCCCAAATGTCTATTATACATCCAAACCAAGGAGTCCTGTCTATCATTCAGTCGAATACAACCATGTGAGAGCCCCCCAATGTAATTGTTCCACAAGACCTTCCAATAATTTTCCAGGTCAAATTCCTCTGCAGAGAGCCAGTACTGTTGTGCAATATGATCGGGACCAACGTAATGTGCATCAGCAAATGAGGAGATACCATAATCCTCCAGATAATCTCCGAGTTCCTTAGGCAGAATAAATGCAGTGTCGGAGCCAGCAATCGGATCAACCCCAATTTTTATGTCTTTTCCATTCCCCACCCTCCATCCCAGACATCTAGTAAGCCATGACAGAGTTCTAATAAATCCATTCCAGATATAAGACGATCCCTTAAGAGTGAATGAACGAGCACGAATCCATTCAACAATAGTTTTGTTTTTTAAATATTTAAATGTAATGATAGCAGACCAAATACCATCTAAAAGCATTTGAGTCTGAGAGCCAAACTAAACCATTCAAGGTTCAGAATATTCCACCCACCCATCTCAAAAGGCATGTAAATCAAGTGCCAATCCACTAAGTGAATCCTAGATTTATCAGTAGAGTTTCCCCAAAGAAAATTGAATATGGCCCGTCTAAGGTAGTTTAGAATCGATTTAGGCATCCTTTCCAGTGTAAGCCAATATACTGCAAGCCCCATTAGAACTGCTTTAACAAGAATCAATCTACCTCCCAGAATTAATAAGCAGTAGGCCCAATTACTAATTCTTTTCTCAAATTTGTTCAATAACCAGTGCCAATCATTAGCATGATAGCCCATAGGTTTTAGATAGAATCCCAAGTATTTAAATCCCACAGACAATGGATCCATTTTGTAAGGAAGAATGGCTGCAATATTTTCTTTGACAATATCATCAATTTCGTTATACAGAAAGGAGGACTTCTCCTCACTAATTTTCATACCCGTTGCTGAGCAGAAGAGATCTAAGAGTGCTTTGAAATGTTGCCATTCCTCGACAGTCCCCACACCAAACAATAGTACATCATCAACAAATAGCAAGTGTGTAAGGTTCAAAGTAGAAGACACTTTAATTCCCATAATAAGACCATCATGTTGAGCCTGCTTGATCAATAGGCTAAAGATTTCAATGGTCAGGATAAAACAAAGGGGCGAGAGTGGGAAGCCCTACCTAATACCTCTCGAGCTCGAAAAAAAATTAGTGGGAGTCCCATTTATGAGAACTGCAAAGTTGCTTGACTCCACACATCCCATGATCCAATTCACACCAATGACAGGAATACCAATATGGAGAAGGACCAGTTGAAGGAATGTCCAGTTCACCCTATCGAAATCCTTTACAAGGTCTAACTTCAATATAAAGACCTACCTCTTTTCCACTTTAGCAGTACATAATACTTCCTGGGTAATGCCTATAGGCTCCAAAATCTGCCTATTATGAAGGAAGCCAAATTGATTCCAAGAAATAGCCTTATCCAGTATGGGCTTAAGTCTGACAGCTGCAAGTTTGGAAATAACCTTATAGACCAAATTGCAAAGGGATATAGGCCTAAAATTAGAAAAGGAGGATGACTTATCACTCTTAGGGATTAGGCTAATAAAAGTTGCATTTAAAGAGCCTAATACCCTACCTTCATTTCGAGACTGCTCCACAACTCTAAGGATATCAAGACCAATAAGATCAAAAAAATGCAAGTAGAATTCTATTGGCCATCCATCAGGACTAGGACTTTTGTCATTTTTGAAACCCTTAAGAACACCCTCTATCTTTGAGAGAGAGATATCAGACAAGAAGGATTCTTTTTCTTCATTCGAGACCATAGAAGGAAAAAGCATAACAACCTTAAGTTGATCTTCAATATTGGACAATCCATCATTCGAGAAGAGATCAAAAAAGTGGGCAACCCCAAGTTTTTTGAGCTGAGCTTCATCCTCAATCAACTCACCCAGCTGGTTCTGGAGACCCCAAATAGATTTGGAAGCCCTCTGGGCAGAGGCAAAGGAGTGGAAAAACTTAGTGTTATCATCCCCTTCACTGAGCCAATCAATTCTACTTTTTAGTTTCCAAGTCAAGATCTAATGAGTAGGTAAAGTATCTTTTTTGGCTTCCAGACAGGATATTAGGGAGGACTCATGTACATATAAGATACTATAAGCTTGTAAGGTCAGTAAGGTGTTAATGTCCCTATACACCTCCAAAGTTTCTATAGCTTTAGTCCGATTCATTTCTTTCTCCCAAGCCTTTACAGTCTCTTTCAGTCTTTTGAGTTTACAAGTAAGGGTTGACATAGGATCCAAGGGACAAAGGAGCTGAGTATTCCAGGAAGAAAAGACAATCTCAGAGAAATCCTTTTCCATCAGCCAAGCCCTATTGAACTTAAATGGATAGAGATGACAATGAGAGGTATTGTGTCATTGAAGACAAATAGGATAATGATAAAAAATCTCAGAAGGGTGGATCCAAGACTTAAATTCATTTAATATAGGAATCAAATGAACCGAGGAAAGAAATCTATCAATACATTTACTAATACCCTTAGACCCAGGTCTACCATTCCTCCAAGTGGGACCAAGATGGAGAGGTACAAGGTCAACCATTGGAGTTGTCCAAAAGGTTAGTAAAATAATGAATCATATATCCATGTGTGCTTTGTCCCCCCAAATCTCTGCATCAGAGAGAGTGAAGTTTAGGTCACCAGCAAGGATCAGGTTGGGGTAGTTAACAAGGCCTTTAGATACAACATTGTCCCAAAAGAACACCCTATTAGTGTAGGGTCCATAGCGATTCAGTATAGTAAAATCAGAGTCAACCCCTTTGAACCTGGCTTTAATCAAGATACCAGTATAGGAATGAAAGGTTTTACACCAAGTGAAGTGAGGGTTCCAAGCAGTAAGAAGACCCCCTGAGAGACCCTGGGAATCCAATGCACAATATTACCAACCAGGTTTCATCTTTGAGAAGTTTAAGAGAGCAGAATAGTGTTCACACATAGTTTCTTGTAGTAATATCATATCGGGATTCAGAGAGGAGAAGAGAGAAGATAGGGCTCTTTGTTTGGTGAGACCCCCGAACCCACAGATATTCATGGAGATAATTCTCATGGGTCTACCTTGTGGGTAGGTGACGGTGCTCTAAGAACCTGAGAGGAGTGGTGTGATCTGGAAACATCTTTGATCCGTGCTGATAAAGGGGTATAAAGGCCAGAGGGGCCTGAGGCATCAGAGGACTTATTTTTCCTTGATTTCCTGACAGTGACATTTTCAAATCTGAGAGTCCAGAAGACGAGTAGAAGGGGAAATGGGGTGATTTATCAAAAAAAAATATCAAGTGACTTCATAAGGGAAGGATCCTTAAAAGCAAGAGAGGAAATGGGACTATGAGGATCCTTATCAATAATAGGGGAAGGGGTTCTAGATAAAGGTGGGTATTCTTCCAAGGTAAGTGGAGGAGGGGAAGAGGTAGAGGAGTCCAAAGGATGAGTCAGAGAAGGCTGTGAGACAGAAGGTGTGCTCAATCAGGGTTTAGTAAGTGGAAAGAGAGGAGTAACAACACATACACGAGGAGAGGGTAAGGTAGGTGTTTGATTAGACAACCCGGGTGAGGGTCTAGCTCTGCTTTCTAAGTCCCAAATAACTTGTAAATCCATAGTGGAAAGTTCACCAAAGATAGTCGAAGAGTTATAACGATCCGGGAGTGAAGGAGGATTAGAGGAGTGAGCTGGAGAAGCTCCCTCTAGCTGTAAGCTAGGGGATGGATTCGAAAAAGAAGGAGGACCTGAAGCATCAAGGTGAGACGCACCACTCTGGTGGAGTTCAGGTGAGGGTATAGAGTAAAAAAAGCCGAGATTTAAGGGACGAACATGTCGGAGAGAGGAGCATTTATCCCTTAAATGCCCCGTATCATGACAATAGCTACAACGAAAGGGTACGTTTAAATAATCCAAACTCTGTACAAGAATCCAGCTGCCACAGTCAATATCCACTTCAGGTAAAAGACCCTTGGAGACATCTAGTTTGACTAGTACCTTGGCCAATTGTTTATCAAAAAGAAGGTGGAAATCCTTTTCTAGTGCTACAAAGCGACCTAAGGTATTAGCCAGTCCTACTAGAAAGTTTCTACTCCACAAGGGGAAGGGCAGGGCTGGTAGCAAGACCCAAAGATGGCGTTTAACCACTCTTTCCCTGAGTGGGTCAAATCTATAATGCCGATGAATGAGTACCAACGAGCCATTCTCGATGGTCTAGAGTGTGTTGAGGATGTGAGAGGCGTCATCATCTTCGATAAAAACAATAACCAGCCACTGTTTGGCTAGGAGACTAATAGTAGGGATATAATTAAGGATAAGCTTCCAGTGTAAGGTGCCCAAGCCATCCACTCATCCTTACTCAGGTTACAATATTCAAGAAGCCCAATCAAAGCCCGATGACACAGTTCATAAACCCTATCAAGCATTACATCCTTGCCCAAAACGTAGCGACATTTTGAGTCAAGAACTTTCAACTTTTTGGCTTTCCTGCGTTGGGTAAACCGAGAAGGGTAGTTAGAAAACCCATAATGATGCCTAGGAGGATAGAGCTCTGAAGATTCCATCTCCAAGCAGACTGAAACAATCTCGACAGTCGGCCACCAAAAACTGACAAGAGATGACCGATATAAACCCTAGAAGGTATAAACCCTGGGAGTTAAGAATAAAATACAAATGACTGGCCTTCTACCCAAAAAACCAGGCAAGAAACAGGAAAGAAACAGGGGATTCCCACTTTTTTTATATGGTTGGTACTAACCCTCGAGGGGATTCCATCTCCAAGCAGACTGAAACAATCCCGACAGCCGGCCACCAGAAACTGACAAGAGACGACCGGTATAAACCCTAGAAGGTATAAACCCTAGGAGTTAAGAATAAAATACAAATGACGGGCCCTCTACCCAAAAAACCAGGCAAGAAACATGAAAGAAACAGGGGATTCCCACCTTTTTTATATGGTTGGTACTATCCCTTGAGGGAGAGTGAACTCCATAATGTAATAAAAGTCAACCAAACCCATCCTGACAATAGAAATCTAATACCCACCAAACAAAGGGTATATACAGACAGTAGTAAAACCTCAAATATTGGGTCCGGACAATACCCACCAGACTGCAAGTAAAAAACAAACAGAGCAAGGATAATAGGATAATACCTCAAATATTGGTTCGAGTAAGTCTTGCAGCGCCTTGTAACCATCGATGCCCGAGAAATCAGGTCCGTGTGTGACCACAAGACCACCAAGCCGTCAAGTATTCCAGCAGACAGGAAGTCAAACAGTAAAGGAAAACATACTAAGTTGTTGCCAAAAAGCCCATGTAGGAGACATATAACGCTAAAAAAGGTGGCCAAGAACCCGTGAAATCAGCCACGGAAAGGGGAGGGCACAGTAAAGTAAAAAAAAAACACCCAACGATGATAACAAAGTACCACAGCTCGGAAAAGGTGGTGAAAGGCAAAGAAATGGTCATGGAGATGATAACTATTTGATACACTAACATCTCTTCACATAACTATTTGAATTTATATGTGAAGAGATGTCAGTGTATCAATTTAAAGATTTACATTTTAATATTAATTTATTGAAGTTACTATCATATTAACCAAAACTCATACCTAAATTAGCTATCATATTAACATAAAAACTCATACTTTAAAACCAACTTTTAGATTAGGAGCAATACAAATATATGAGTTATATATATTTATTGTTATTCAATATTATATTCATTCATTTTGTTAATAAATTTCAAATATTAATTGCTCCACAAAAATGTTGGGATTGTTATGGTACCTACAGATAGGTAGTGTTCAATTGTAATCGGTATGCTTTCACTCACTATTAGTTTAGCGTTGATTAATTTAATTTTGAAATTTAATCTAACTTTTATCTTGGACAATGAAAAAATTATTTTTTTTGAATTTTGAGTGTTCAATTATCTTGAACATACCTTAAATTAGAAAAAAATCTATAACCATATATCTTCAGACATATTAATAAAATACTTAATTGTTATCAGGCATTACAACAAATAGGGAGTTTAAAGCATAACCATGGCCATATGAAATGATCATCATCTCTTTAACTTTAGAAACCCTACCAAAAGAAAATAGATTTCCAAACAAAATCTCAAAAAGCTAATTACTGTTCTTCCGCAAGAACCATTCCTCAGTTCCAATTCCGCATTCCGCAATGTGGATTGCAGGATGTGGAAATCTCAAACTCCGTTAAATAAATCTTTTACCTTCTGCACCGTTGATTCCTTGCGAAATCAACCCTAACCGTCGATCTTGACTTGATGAGGATTGCGAGTTGCAGAAATTCCAATTTTCGTTAAATTAATCTTTAACTTTTCGCATTCTGCATTCTAGAATGCAGATTGCGGGTTGCGGAAATTCCAAGTTTCTTTAACTTAATTTTTTACTTCCCGCATTCCGCATTCCACAAGTGCAGATTGAGGAAACTCCAAGTTTCATTAACTTAATATTTTACCTCCTGCATTCCGCATTTTGCAAATGCTGATTGTGGATTACGAGTTGAGAAAACTCCAATTTTTTGTTAAATTAATTGTTTACTTCCTTCATTCCACATTCCGCAAATGTGGATTGCGGGTTGTAGAAAGTCCATTTTTTCGTTAAATTAATCTTTTACTTCTCGCATTCTGCAACTGCGGATTGCGGGTTGCGAAAACTCCAAATTTCTGTTAACTTGACTTTAATAATTTCCACACCGTTGATTCTTGCGGCTTAAGTCCCCACTGTTGATCCAATATTTGTGGATTCCACAATGAAACCTTCGCGACTATTATCAGTCGTTGATATTCTTTGCTGATACAATCTCAACTGTTGATATTCTTCTTATATGGAGTGAATTTACATTAAACACATAAATATTTCATACTTCCACAGATCTACGATGGAGATCAACCTTCGACAAGAATCGACGGTTGCCAGTAATTCCACTAGGAAGAGTTGCGGGTTTTTAGAAAATTTCCATGTACGCGCAATTTTTCAAAAATAATTTTCATTTACGATATAGGCATAATACATATCTACGCTATAACAACATTACAAATTCAATCCATATTTCCATGAGCATGCTTAGGTTGAGCGGAAATGACACGAACAAATAATGCCCAGTTAAATGTAGGAATACATAGTACATTTTAAAAAGAAATAGAGGATGCAATACATTATATACAAAATCATGAGTTCTAAATTATTTAGGTATCGGATTTGAAACTATATCAACAACAACCGGTTTTACCAAATAATGCTCAGAATGAGTTATTAATCACTACAGTAATGACATTGTGAATATCTATATACTTCAGAGAAACATGGATATTTGTTCTACAAAAATGCATAACCCTACTGCTTGAAGATATAACTGTACATAAACATTTCACATACACATCCTACTGTAACTAGAATTAGTCATAAGAAAAACAGAGTAGGAACCTGGCACCAATGTTGGGAAAAAAAAAGTGGAGAAGCTATTCCTCCCAACCAACTCCCTGAGCAGCCAAATTACTTACTCCAGAACCCCTGATCCTGTTCGTTGAACCAAAAGAGAAAAATATCTTAATGCGCCATCTCTTGCATTACACCGATTTTAATCCTCGTCCAATGATAGCCTCCTACTGCTCATGGACATACTATTAAATAGTATTTTGCCTAGGACTTAGTCATTTATGAGCCTCCCGCTCTTTAGCAACTCAACTAGGAGTGCAGACCTGATTTTTGGGGATTCTGCCTCCTGCATCTCGAGTTCTCAGTCGGTGGTATCTGCCACTTGTCATTTCCCTCTTGTGGGTCAGCAAACACTCTTTCAACAACTATTTCCACTTTTGTTCCTCTTCAACATATTTTATTAATAAGGAATATTTTATTACAAAATGTTCTATTCTTGAGTTTCCTGTCAAAGAATAATAAAATAATAATCATAGTATTTTCCAGCAGAATTAATAATTATTAATTCAGGGTGTATTACATATCTAGTATGTGATTCACTAATGCAATTGAATTCTTATTACATAGTTAATGAGCTTATTGGGAATGGGGGATTTCTTACAGTCCGTGTGTTGGATGGACTAGGTCTCCATCGCCGCTGCCTCAATATCCACCGCCTTGCATTGAATTATATCTATGTTGACAGCAACACCACCACCTATCTTCAGGATGGAAGACGACGCCGCCACCACCTATACTCAAGATGGAAGATAGCGCATATGCTTAGGCATCGAACTTGGTCTCCTGCAATGCTTAGTTCCCACATAGAGCATTCAATGAACTGCACCGCCTTTCATTCAATTTGATGCATCTATTTGTGGCACCAGACTCAATGTGCACCTCACTACCTCAAGTCCACTGCCATTAACAAAGCATAAGTGTTGGGTTATTTCCATAAATTAATCAGTATTTGAATCAAATCAAAGTCATAAGGAAATTGTTGTTGGAGTGACCATGAGAAACCTGAACTAGTTTGGGATCTTACCTTGCATAGATGGATATTAAATTCATCATATCTACTACGACATCAATATTTACTGTGACATTAGAACATCCACAAGTCAGTTCTTTATTCAATTAATCGGCCAAAACATTGTTATTTTGGGAATTATAACACTATTTTTCAAGAGAGGCTATCAATAGACATTGATGAGACCAAGGTCCCCATATTCTGGAGGGATGACTCACCTTTGTCTGCTCATAGCACTTGCAATTAGGTATGCTTCTGTTTTCTAGCTCGTGTATCGAACTTAATTGTGGTGGATAATTTACAAATTGACCCATACCTTTAATTGCAGCAGCTGGAGAAAGTGATATTTGACCATCTTCCTAGTGCTAATGAGCCTTGTCCGGTTCGATGGGGATACTTCCTAGCACCCATATGGGAACCTAATACCAAAGGATGTGTGCATAGGAGAGCATCAACAACTGGATTTGGAGGCTCCAGGCAGGGGATAATGCTACTAAAGAATGATGGTTCATTGAAATTAGCTTCCAAGGAAGTTCCCTCCTTGGTTGTGATTGGCCCCAATGCACATGTCACCAAATAAATGATTGGAAACTATTCTGGTATGCATTTATTTGATGTCTATTAATTATTTGAAACTTGAAACATTAGATTTTAGTATTTGTCGAATATCCTTTTGGCTACAAAATCCATCTTTCATTATTGTTGGAAGGTACTCTGTGCAAATACATGAACCCTTTCGAGGGCCTTTCCGTGTACACTAAAATCGTCTATGCCCTTGGCTGTGTTAACATTTTATGCAATGGAAAAAATTTGTTAAGTGGGGCAGTTGAGGCAGCTGGAAATGAATTTGCAATAGTGTTGATGGTAGGTGGAGACCAACAATTGGAGGCATAAAGTTGAGAAAAAATGAATTTGTTGTTACCTGGCCAACAACAAAAACTCACATCCCAAGTTGTAGCACCATCCACGTTCTGCAGGAGTAGCGCTCAGGGATAGATCCACACGCCAGGAAAAAGAAAGAAGTGCACAGTGACACTCAATAGAGATAAAATGCATAGTTGATAGAGAGAGGCCTGGAAAAAAAAAGAGAGAAAGGGCATTCATACAAGTTGATGTGTTTACACTGTCCATAGAGCGATGTGCAAACCTCTGCATTGTCATCATAGATTGCCTCCCTTGTGCATAATATTATCATTGGAGCCAAGGAAAGGGATAGGAGAGGAAGTTCCAATGCCACACCTAGAGATCTCACTCCATAAATCATTTCGACAGAGCACACCACGATCAGACTCATCAATATTTTTCAACATCGACGGTTTTAATAGACGATATTGAGTTTTCTTTCCTCAGATTTGTAGTACCAGGTATCCCCTTAGGTCATGTATATAGTACGATGGTACTGTAATAGCTTATTAAATTTCAATCTACTAAATATTGTGGTATGTGTGGCTCAAAATACTTGTTTTGCGTTGTTATGGTGAATAGCTCCAGCGTGTCGATGGTGGCTAATAACTATAAACGTGGTAGAATGCAAACAATTTGGAAAACTAATAACTCGATCCCTACTTTTAGGTTTTAGCAAAAGAGACAACTAAATAAAGGATGTATTTGTTGGGAAACATATTCCCCTGGTTTGGACTTCGATACCTGTGCTTTTCCTTTTCACGATTCAAATAACATATTGAAGGTTGTGCATTATTTAGCAACTCAATGTAAGAATTAATTGAAAATGTATCATGTTGATTGCTATCTGTTTAGTCTTATTCCTTCCTTTTCATGATTCAAATAAAATATTGAAGGTTGTGCATTGTTTAGCAGTTCAATGTAAGAATTCATCTAAAATGTATTATGCTGATTGCTATCCATTCAGTCTTATGCCCGACATCGAAGAAAAATCACTCATCGTCCTTTTAAATATCATTTTGATGCTAAGACTATGCTATCATGTTGATTTCTATCCATGTGCATATACAGCATTGGAATGAATAGTTGATCCCTCAACAACATAATCTTGCAAAAGCCATGAAGGAATCAAGGTGAAAGTTCCAATGCTCCAATGATAATATTCCAACAATGAACGCTTTGGTTGATAAAGATCCTCAATTACTGCATGGTACAACCAAACATATTGGTTAGCACTGCATGGTTAGATCGTGGTGTCTCCATCATTATAATTGCTCTTATTTTGTCAAATATTTGTCCCTACTGTGATTGAGGTTTTTTAATACATCTTTTTATGGACATGGTAATCTAGTTGTCAAAGTATCATAGTCAAATCATGCTCAACAATCAAAATGATCCTCTTTGCACGAAAAATCAATAGTATTATGAGCTTTGCTGCAACAATAAGTCACTTCGATTTTAAGTATGTAATTGGATCATCAACCAGATAAACATCAATAGGCTTGCCAAAGCATAACCACAATGTCACTCTCTCGAATCGTGTTGAGCAACTATCAGATGATCCAAAAGCGCTTCAAATGAAGTTGTCTTAATGCAACTTGTGAACATAACTATGCTTCGGAGATACAAACATTACTTTCATAAAAATTGTGTTTGCGAATATCTTCAATGATTCGACGTTATATTTTGTAATAACGTCCATGCAAAGGTCCAATCTTGGTTCATTAAAAAAACAAAATAACAAAATAAAAACATCCATAAGCTTTCTTGCTTTTCATTCCTCTTTTATTATTATTAAGTGTCGATATCAATTTCAAGTATTTTTCAAATTTTTGAAATAAAAAAGTCTTAAAATAACTATGTAAGAATACTCACGGCTTATAAAAAAATATCCAAGTTTAAATCAATTTACTCTACCAGTTTTAAATGGAATTCCTCTATTAGTTAATAGTTCCCTTAGATCGCCTTCGACCTCACCGCAAGATTGATTTGGATTTGGGAATGGAGGATGTTATCAGGAATTTTACACCTCTTGTAGACAAGAGCTGTTCCTCTACCCTGCAAAGCACAAGTGTAGAACAAAAGAGCTCAACACCATTTCCTTCCCCTAGATAATCAATTTGAATAACATGAAACCAAAATCATACCTCAGACCTAAGTCCTTTTGTCCTTGTTTTGAAAGTCCTTGCAATGTTCAATACTTGCAAAATAGATCAAAAGATAAAAATACAAAGTGAGAGCATCATGACAAATCAATTACCCATGTTAGTGATCAAGGAATCTAACAATATTTTACTACAATTAAAACACATTAAATACGAGAAAGGGAACACTTTTGTATTAATAATGAGAGAGTAAAGTTACAACCAAGCTTTGATGTTGATGGCTTTATCCTCTACAATAGATCTACAATCCTCCACACCTACAACAATCTCTTCACATACAAGCTCACTCTATCTTGCCTCTAACTTAGATCTCAATCCAACATCATAAGGGTGCTTTCTTTGGCCTCCCTCACTCACTCCATGAAGGATTCATTTATATGACAATTTCATGAGATTCACTTAGGAAGTGGACAGGAGGTGATCCCATCAGGTGACAAAGGTGAATGCCACTTGTCCCAAGAAAGTAGGAATTGCCTCCATGGAATCTTTCACAAGGAAGCTTCTAGAAATTTCTTTTTTTCATATTTTTGGTTGATCGACGCACTTGGTTTCAGGTGAAAGAGCGCCAACACCTTTTTCTCAACTAGGAGAAGCGTCGTTGGTGAATAATGCCAAAATAACAAGAGGAGTCAACGCCTTTTACTCCACTGGATAGAGAACTGTCGGTGCTCTATCAGAACTGGGGAAAAGCGCCACCGTTCCTAGGGATGGAAAAAAGGTTTCCAAGGAATATCAGGCTAGGATTTATGAAAGGAAAACATGCAACTGTGAAATTTTCAGGTGCAACAGAATTCCCCCCAAAGTATGAGTCTAGAAGGAAGTGATAGGTGAAATAGTTTGCAAGATATCAATTTGGTATAGAGGCAATGAAATATGATCTCATAACTGACATAGGACCAGTAACTAACTTATCCAACTGAATCATGTTTGTGGACCAATACATTGCAGATCCATGATGATGACCATGCCATAGTTACTAAAAATACACTTTAGATCCATGAACAACTAATGTAGGAGGCAGAACACGACTATAGAACATATAAGGTAGATCCATGTTACCCAACCTCAAATACTAAACACAGCCACCAAGCATACAATGTGGATCTGTGTTAAGACTCTAACTGATCTCCAAATGCAACCTGAGGATAGGCAACCAGAGTGATGAAGCCTAATCACTCAGGGTCTTCATTCCAATCCCAACTGATACGATTCTAACCATGTGAATAGATATTTTGATGTCGAACATGGGAGAAACTACTTGATTACCAGTCATTGATGTATATTGTTAACAAGTGCGAGGGAAACCATCATTAATGTCAATGATCCCCAAGGTATCTCAGTACATTCTCCCAAGTGTGAGTAGATGTTTTGAAGTCGAATACTTGACAAAATATTTCAATCAGAGGTCATTGATGAAGACCTACGGTCGAAGGTGAGGAAACCTTCCATTGAGGCATGCAAGCTTCAAGGTACTTGACTAGGTTTCTCGGCCTAATTCACGGATGATGAGCTAAAGTCAACGGGAATAGACTCGTAAAAGGAGGGCCATGATGATTCCCCCATGAGTGACAGGAAACATGGAAGAAGAGCTGATTTGAAGTGATGAAACTGACTTAGACATGACTGACTTTATGAATAGGTAGAGTTACTGATGAGTTATTTTTTGGAAGAGACATCCTTTGAACAATTTGTGGCACGACAAATGACTTGGAAGCATTGACTTGACGAGACTAAAATAAAGCGTAATGCAAGGAATATGACAGAGCATTATTTGAATTGACTCAAAGGAGTCAGGTGACTCACAAGAGTGGATCGACTCGGAGACAAGCTGAATACCCAGCTATTTAGATATGCAAATGCAGATAGGTGCCATGTTCAAAGGTGGACTACAAGCTGCCATAAATACAAATGAAAAACATTCCCCTTTCCCTTAATTTCCCCATCTTAAAGTGTGAGTGCCTCTTTTCATTTTTACGAGTTCAAAGAGGGTAACAAACACTCATTATAACTCATCAAGCGATGAGTCCATTCTCACATATTTTACGAACCTGAGAAAGGAGGGGTTCGTTCCCGATAGGGTCTTTCATCGTTTGATTTTATGAGTCCAATGAAAGTGAAATCGATATCGTTCATGTTTAGAGAGTCTGAACGAAGACACAAGGAAACTCAAAAATGTCATTTTTCGTAAATAGGCCTAATTAGTTCGAAAAAGAGATAACCTACCACCGACTAGTCGACCGTTCAGATACTTTTACATGCGTGAACGTAACAAGTTCGCTTGGAAATATTTTTTTGTTTTTAAGAAGACCGAAAAGAGCTTAAATATAAATCCGTAGCAGGTTTCCTTTTTCATAATCCAATTTTTACGAGTCTAAAAAATAGAAAAAAATGGACTCAACACTCTTTTACTGGTGATTTAACGAGCATGTGAAAAGTGTATAAGGACGCTCAGTACTTTTTCATTTTCACTCTAAGCTTGAAAAAGACAAAAAGAGCTTGATTCATAGCCACGAGCCAAATTTTGACCTGGAAACTCAAAAACACATTAAAGCCAACTCCATTAAAACCATATAAAACAAATAATAATAAACCCACTTTTATAAAGTAATTTTGGAATTTTTTTAAAAATAATTTTTAATTAAAATAAAAATAAAAAAGACGAAAATGCTATAAATGGAAGGTAATGGTAAAAGTTTTTTACTGTTTGTCACTTTATCATTTGGAGAGTTGGGATTTGGAGTGAAAAGAGGAGAGCTTCCGTTGGTTATTGCAAGTGCTTTCAATCCACCGTTTGCCCAATTTACTCGAAAGATGTAAGTGCTATAACTATTTCTTTTCATGCCCATGGTAGTTTTTTGGTTTCTAATTGGAAATATAAGGTTTTTACTTGGTATGGAGAGAGTTTTTGACCAGAAGTTTAGGGTTTTTAGGAGTTTTGGAGACCCAAAATGTGCAGTGAGGCAACCCCATTTTTCTGCCTGTGAGCAAAACGATGTTCTGTTGGGCTGGGACAAGTGCATCGTAGGTGCACTGTCCACAGCCGACAGAGGCGTTGGTAGTCGACGCTCTGTAAATGTTGAGATAGAGGTGTCGTAGGAGCTTTGTCTGAAACTAGCGGAAGCACCTGGCGTTCTATGCACGAAAGAAAAAGGCGTCGCATGCTCATCTTTTGCAAAAACTATGCCCCCTATCCATCAAAAATTATTTTTTGTTTTTTGTTTTTTTGTTTAAAAACATAATTTTTTATGTTTCCTTTTTCCCATGAAATGGTTCCTAACACATGTTTTTTGATGCTTTGTAGGTACAAAACAACATCCACACCATGGTCATATGGAAAGAGCACGAGCATGAAACAACAGACTTCTAAGCTGTTAGTGATCCAATTACCATAGAGGCCCTACAGAACTGGGTTACTAAAATATTTCAGGGTACCAAGCAAGAAGGCCTGCATCCATCTTTTGGAGTACATTATTGACATGTGGGACCCCGAGCAACAACATTTTGTAGTCGAGACTTACATATTGACTATAGACATTGAGGACATATACTTCTTGACTAGGCTATCTCAGAGAGGGAGACATGTGGTTCTATCCGGCCCACGAGGCGGTGAAATTTCCTTGGATGATATAATTGACCGCTATTGTGCACTAGGGATGCATTCCCAATCTGAGAAACTTCATATCCAACAAATAGTGGATCATCCTTTGAGGACGATAGTTTATACCATCGGGAAGGTGGTCGGGACTAGATCCGCTCACCTGACTACTAGGGAACATATGCTGTATGCCCTAGAGTGTATGGAGCCTATAGTTTTTAACTGGTGTGAGGGAATGTTAGTCAGCTTGAAGGATCAGCTGACCAAGAGCAAGCGAGGAACGCTCTAATAGTTTGGCTATGGAGTTGTGGTGGTGTCTTTCATCCTATAGAGGGCGCCCCAGATGAGGCCCTAGGTGACTGTGAGTAGACTAGACCCTGAGGATCCTAGGATGCTCAGGTGGGTTTATGTTATGGCCCTTCAAGGTGGCAGGGGTCCCAGAGTTGTCTACGGGTCAGCCTTCTTTCGCTGGTTGAGAGGCTAACTACTCATGATCGAGGATTGTGCCTATGAGGGTGTAGACTTCCATAAGGACCCAAAACTTCCACTGCCCGAGGGAGAGGAGTGGGAAGAGCGAGGTAAGAAAGACACTATCCATCATGTTTTTAATTTTCAGTTATTTTTTATTTATTTTTTATTTTGTAATGCTAATACAAGTGAAACATGGTTTATGCAAACATTGGACCTGTCCGTCCAGCTGGGATGTTGCCTATTGACAGGTGAGATGGATTTAGAGATATGGTGGCTTATTGCTCCGAGGCAGATGAGGAGATTGGAGATCTAGAGGAGAACCTGTAATGTTTGACTGTAGGGATTCATGATGTTACCACTGATGACCTACCCAGGCTCTACCAGCATCATACTACGGGAGTCTCGGGACAGTTTTCCAGGCTACTCTGCAGAGTGGCTTAGGCCATTATAAGTTATCATGAGCATCAACATGATGATGACTAGTCTATAGAGAATTTCCACTTTTTGTATATGTATTCATACTGAAAGCTTCGAGGCTTCATATTTTTCCCTGTATATGTATATTTTGAACTTATGATAGGCTTGCACTTTGAGGGCACTGGAAGCTTGAGGCTTCAGCCCAATTTTGTATCTCAATTTTACAGTTTTTATATATATATGAAAAACTTTATTTACAGATGTGTGTGCAAAAAAATGTGATGTGTGAAATGTATGCCTACTTATGAATTTACATGCATGTTTTTATGTTACAATGGACTTTTAATTATGAGCAATATACCAATATAAGACATAATTAGCTAAGGAATCTTCCACAACATTCAAATGTCTCGGAACATGTTGATACGTGAATTGCTCAAAAGACCTTTCCAAGAGTTTAACCCTTCGGAACATACGAAGAAGTAGGGGGTTTTGGACGGTGTATACTTGGTTAAGCTGCTGAACAACTAGTTTGAAGTCTAGGTAAACCCTAATCTCCCTTACATCGTTAGCTAGGGCTTCCCTCAACAATCCAATCACCGCATGATAATCTATGAGATTGTTGGTGGATGGACCTAAACAAACACCCCTTGAACTCACCAGATCACCTATAGGAGAGTACAATACCCAAGCTGCCGATGCAATATTTAACATGTAACGATTAGCACCGTCCGTGAACCCAGTTAAAGTGGTCATATATTCATTGGACATAGGACAAACATAAGTAGGGTTTATGAAACACATCTTAAATCATACAAAAACCACACCTTCACATCAATACACACAACAATCTATAAACAGTATTTACAAAGATCATATGCTAGATGACCTAGGCATAGTATATTTTAAGGTAGATCCCATTACGGAGCTCACCCAGGGGTATCCCATCATAGTTTACTAACTCATATGCACCATTTTCCAAGACATGACTAATAATGTAAGGCTTGTTCCACATAGATTCGAATTTCGTTTCCCCCGGCGTATCATGCTTCTAGTCATAATTCAAGACTAGATCTCCTTCATTGAAAGAGTGGGGCTGAACAATTATGTCATACTAGGATTTCATCTGCCATTTGAGAGCCTCATTTGCTAAGGCAGCATCACGACGAGTTTCATCAAGTTTATTTATATACAAAATCATTCGTCTTCTATAGAGGTGTTAGGAAAAAGTTCCACAGCGAGCTTTAGAGAAGGAATCTTGCATTCTATCGGGAGATTTGCTTCCAATCCATATACCAGTTGAAAAGGTGTGAAACCGGTGGAAGTCTTTACAGTGGTCCTATAGGCCCAAAGCGTAGAAAATATTTGCAAGTGCCAATTTGATTTGTCCTACCCTACCATTCGTTGAAGCATGGTTTTCAACACTTTATTTACTACTTCAACCTGGCCATTGGCTTGAGGGTAGTAAGGTGTAGAGTTGTCATGGTGAAACCCTAACTTTGCACTAAGTTCTGCCATCATTTTGTTCTGGAAGTGTGACCCATGGTCGGTCACAATGGCCCTAGGAATCCAGAACCTAGCGATGATATGGTTAAATAAGAACAACATAATTGTTTTCCCATATTCAACATATGTGGACATAGCCTCAGCCCATTTAGTGAAATAGTCCACGACCACAATGATGTAGCCATGCCCCCCGACTGAGGTAGGTCTACAATGCACGAAGTTTATGCCCCATTTCGCAAAAGGGCCAACTTCTACGACAGGATGGAGAAAAGCTGGATGGGTGTGCTTCTTAGTTGTGAACATTTGACAAGGAGGGAATTTCTTGACAGTTTCAATACAATCCTTGAAAATCAAAGGCCAGAATTACCCTGCGCACAAGATTTTCTGGGCAGTAGCCAACCCAGACAGATGACTGCCACAAGCTCCAGAGTGGCAATTAGTTAAGACGATTTTAGCTTCGTCATGTGTAAGACAACGTCGCAATATAGAATCAATGCCACGACAGTATAAGGTATCATTAAGAATGAGATAGTATTTAGCCTAGTGGAGGATACAACGACATTCATCGTGAGTAGCAGTAGGATGATATTGTAAAGTATGGAGATAAAGAATAATATCTCCATACCATGGATCAGTCATACTAATGAGAAACAACGATTCATCAGGTAATGACTCGATGGGCTCTGTTTCCTCTGTAGTACGGGGAAGGTCACATATAAGCTCAAAAAAAACAAGGGACTTCTTGGAAGTGGTTTTAGCAAACTCCAACTCAAATTCCTGGAGGATAACAATCCATCGCGAGTATTTTCCCCCAAGTACCTGACATGTTAAAACATAGTACATAGGGTTAGAGTCAGCATAAACAGTAGTAATGTGAAGAAAAATATAGTGACGGAACTTCTAGACCATGATGAATGTGGCCAGAGCTAATTTCTCCACATGTGAGTATCGGGTTTTGGAGTTTAGAAGTCTCTTACTAGCATAGTTGATCACATGTTCTAGGTTGTGTTAGTCTGTTTGAACTAGGACCATGCCTATAGTTGACAGGGATGTAGCCCCATACAAAGAATAATCCTTAGTATAATCAGGTGGTTGCAACACAGGTGCATGGGTGAGAGCATGTTTGAGATTGTCAAACGTGCGCTGCGCGAAGTCATCCCAGACAAAAGGTGTATTGTTTTTAAGCAATCTCATGAAACCATGTGTCCTTTCTGCGTAGTTATAGACAAAGCAACGTAGAAATTTTTCCTTCCCTTGCAAACTTTGGAGTTCTGTGATGTTCGTGGGAGCGGGTAGGGCCAAGATAGCTTCAATCTTCAAAGGATCAATACGGATGACATCCTTAGACACAATGAAACCAAGCAGTCGGCTAGTTTCGACACAAAAAACAAATTTGTGGGGGTTCAAACAAATATTGAAATGACAACATCTAAGAAAAATAGCTCTTAGATGATCGACATGAAGGTCCCGTTGCTTAGAATGAGCATGCAGGTCATCGAGATAGGGTTCCACAATGTGTTTAATATCATGAAAATCATATGACATGGTGCGTTGAAATGTAGTGCCAACATTTTTCAGGCCAAAAGGTAATTTCCGGTAGGAAAAGGTTCCCCATGGAAAATGAAGGCCATCTTGTGTTGGTCTAACGGGAGAATCTCAATCTGATTATAGCCGAAAAAGCCATCCATAAATGAAAAGATGACGCTTCCAGCATAGTTATTGATTATTTGATCGATATAGGGAGTGGGGAAATTGTCTTTTGGACAAGCCCGATTTAAGTCCCTAAAATCAATGCAAACCCTAATAGTACCCTTCTTTTTATTCACAGGAACTATGTTGGACACCCATTCAGTTAAAGGCACAGGGTAAATGAAACCAACCCTTAGAATTTTTTCAAATTCCTCCTTAATGGATGCTGCTTTTCATGGATGGACCTGGCGTAATTTCTCGCGAACTGGCTTGGCACCAGGGTAAGTTTTGATCTCGTGAACAACAATCGAGGGATCAATCCCTGACATTTCTTTGTATGTCCAAGCGAAGACATCTTGAAATTCCTTAAATAAGGCTGTATATAGTTGAAGCTCGGAAGGCGAAGAGTTTTGGCCAATTTGAATATGCCCTGAAATACTTGGCTTCACTGATATATCTATGGGCATAGTTTTAGTAATATTTCATAGATTTCCCTCAGACTCAACATCACGAGTGAGGATTGGAGACTGAGGGTCCGTAACTACATCAGATGAAATTGCTGATGCAAAGTGATCTTCTACCACATACATGGCAGGGGGGAAGGAAAGAAGATCGATGATGATGGTCTTTCCAACGCATCTCCTCTAGCAACATAACTTCGATAATGGATTCATCCGTAGGAAGTGTATGTGACAGATAATCTAGAGATGTGGGGGGCTGTCTAGCCAATATGGTAGGTGATAAAAATCTGAGGCCGCCAACAAATGGTCATTGATGGTAGGGTCATTGGTGGATTGTATTGTATTGCCATGACTTCTTCAAAAGGCCTAAGTGATGCAAATCCAACAATAGATTTTCCTTTGTCTATAATAGAGCTAGAAATTGTTAGGATATTTAGACACTTAGGAGTTAGTTAAGATCAACTTGTGTAATATATCTGTTAGGTAAGAGTGTGTTTCTTTAGTATGCATTAGTATGCATTTGTAAATATTCTAATCCGATGGTCATGATATGTTCTAGACATAAAGTGATCCGACGGTTCAACTTCTCTTAGATCATACCTACCATTGATCCATGGCTTAACACCCGATTGGTCCATGATCTCAATTTAAAGAGCATGGAGGGTCCTTGGCTAGTTGATCGATTATGAGAAGCTCATGTAACTTTCTTTCTTTTGCATAATAAATTGCTCCAAGTAGCTATTTCGTTGGGGCTGTGGACTGTTTCCCTTTCGAGGGTTTTAACCACATGACAAACATCGGTGTATTGATCTGTGATTCATTTGTGTGAAGTGGTTGCTCTAGGTTTTTGGTCTTTTGGGAGTACCCTGTGTACCCAAACATGGTATCAGAGCATTTATGAAGAGTCGCTTTCAGTTTTGATCAAGATCTGGAACCGTTGTTGCCAAAAATTTGAAATGGTTTCTAGTTCTAGAGTTTATGTGTATTTGTGGGCTATGGGAGCTATTCCATTGCGTCCAAAGCACCATTTTTATTGGGAAATAGTTTTCGTTTCATCGAAAACCGTTTCTGTTTAATCCAGAAACACCCATTTCGACAAATCTGAAGGTATAATGTTACAGAGACGGATTTGTTAATTTTTTTTAAAATCTCTCATATTTTATCAGTTTTATTATTAGATCTTTATTGTTTTAGTCTCGGACTATTGCATTCTCTAGTTGCGTATGGTATTTTCTGTGCACCTTGCCCGATCGCGGCGAATCAGAAACAGTAAGGGACCGTTTTTTTTTCCTTGTATTCTCAGCTACGTATTCTCTTTGCCGTACACCTTGTGCGACCATGGAAAATCAGAAAAAAAAAAACGATAAAACTTGAAAACGTAGAATTTTCGGGTAAGCTAACCAAGATCTAAGCCTATTGTGTGGAAAAGTTTTTTTTTGTTTTTTATTTTTCGGTCTTTTTGTGTTTTGTAGGAAATAAAGGAAAGCACGAAGACCGAGAGAGAAGAGGAAAAAAAAAGCCCCTTTCTATTTCCATTCTTTTGCGTACCTTTTAAACTTGTCTCACTTGGTTCAAAGTTACTTTATTCCTTGATAAGTCTTGAGTTCAAGTCTTATCTAGTTACTTTTTAGTGCATGCAATTTCTATTTTCAAGTTACTTATTGTAAAAGTGCATCTCACTTAAATAAAATAAAATAAAAAGTGAGTCACTTAAGTCTTTTAATTTATTTTCGCACTATTTAAAAGTAACATTATTGTAAAAGTGAACATCACTTATTTTACAAAAGTGATTCACTTAAAAAAACAACTTTATTGTAAGTGATTGTCAAAGATTCATCTTGGGAAGAAGGGGGGTTCTTTTTTTTAGTTAGTCAAGTTAATATCTGCCACGTCACTATTGGGGACATCTTCAACATTTTCTTTGATCAAGCATAACTTCATCATCCACAATCAGTTTTTAGTGTTATTTTTTTTAACCAGCCTAATTTTTCGAGCTCGTTGCATCCAGACATTTAGTTTTTGTTATTTTCGCCATTATTTTACAGTATGGCCGCCCTTTGTGATATTATACTTACAAGTTCTAACTATTTCTCATGGAAATCTCGTATGGAGGATGTTCTACGAAGTAGGGGACTTTTCAAAATTACCTCAGGGAAAGAAATAGAACACACTGATGATGATAAGAAAATTAAATGGGAAAATAGATGTGATGAAGCTCATGGATTGGTTGGGATGTCAATCTCTACTGATTTGCGATTCCACATATTTGGAATTGATGAACCTGATAAATTTTGGGAAAAGTTGGAATCTGTGTTGGTAAACACAATGAAATTCGAGGTCATCAACTTGAGAATGAGTTGATTTCTTTGAATCCAAGTGATTTTTCATGCATTCAAGACTATTTATCTAAGTATAAAAATCTTAGACTCTTATGTGAAGAATGCAAGATTAAGAAAGAAGACAAACAATGTATTTATCATATTATTTCCAAACTTGGACCTGCATATTCTGTTTTTGTATTTACATTTTACTCCATAAAAGAATCCTTGACTGCAGCTAGCTATCAAGAGCCTAGTCTTGAATGCTTTTGTGATTCCTTAATTAAAGAGCAACATAAGCTCATTCATCTTGGAATAATTAACAATGCAGATACATACGGGAAAGCCTTATTGTCCCAAGATAAAGAAAAGTCCAAGCCTCCCAAAAAACAGAATTTTCGCAATAATAAGCCAAACAACAAGGGTCCCAAACCCTCTCAGTCAACTCCTTCTTTAAAAAATGACAAATGAGCCAAGCCAAAAGGAAAGAAGATTAAATGTCATTGTAATTTTTGTGGGAAAGATAATCATGATGAATCTAAGTGTTTCAAGAAGATGGTATCCTTGGAAGCAGCAATGAAGAAACACCACATCATCCTAGATTCATCTTCAAAATATACCTCTCATGGACATGCACTTTGTGCTTTTGGTTACTCTTATACTACATCTTCTTCTTCTACTTCAAATGAATGGCTCATTGATTATGGAGCATCTTATCATATGGCTAAGGATCAAGCCATCTTTTCTACTATGCATGAATGTAACACCAAACAAATATTTGTTGGTGATGATAGGTCTCTAAGTGTTGTAGGATATGGAACAGTTCCAATAGAAAATGGTCATTTCAGTGATGTACTATGTGTTCCAAAGATTTCCTGCAATTTTTTATCAATCTATCAAATTACTCATTCGGGTGAAGGTAAAACTGTGACGTTTACACCTCACCAAGTTGTAATCAATGATTTTAAAAATCCTCAAAATGTCCTTGCAATTGGAACTGTTGATTATATTACAAGGTTGTACAAATTTAACAACTTTGGGTCATCACTTTTTCCTTCAGTTTTTGTTTCTCATAGTGATAACTTGAGCAAACTTTGGCATGAGCGATTTGGTCACTTAAATTATCGTTCATTGCAACAACTATGTAAAGACAATATGGTGACTGGTCTTCCGATGGTATCTTGCAAGGATGGTGTTTGTTCCAGTTGTGTACTTGGAAAACATCATCGGGATAGTTTTGACAAACGTGCCTCTTGGCACGCCTCAGTTCCCTTGGAGCTTGTTCATAGTGACTTGTGTGGCCCTCTTCCATCTGCTTCCTTTTCTGGTTTCAAATATTTCTTAACTTTCATTGATGACTACTCCAAACACACTCGGGTTTACTTCCTAAAACTTAAGAGTGAAGTATTTAACATGTTCTTGGCCTACAAAGCCCTTGTTTAAAAACAATATGGTCATCAAATTATTAAGTTAAGATCTGACAATGGAGGCGAATATGTTAACAAAAAGTTCACTACTTTTTGCACTGAACAAGGAATCCAACAACAACACACTGTTCCATATACACCACAACAAAATGGTATAGTTGAACGGAAGAACCACACTTTAAAAGAAATGGCTAATTGTATGATCCAATCTAAGGGACTAAGTCTTCAATATTGGTTTGAGGCCATAAATTGTGCAAATTACATAGTTAGTCGTACACCAACTAAAGTTTTACAATGTATAACACCGGAAGAATCATGGAGTAAAATTAAACCAAATGTAAGTCACTTCTGTGTGTTTGGTTGTGAAGCATGGGCTCACATTCCGGATGAAAAACGGAAAGCATTGCAGCCTAAAAGTGAAAAGTGCATATTTGTTGGATATTCAGAAGATGTAAAATGCTATAGACTTCTTCAACCACATTCTCATGATATAATCATTAGAAGAGATGTTAAATTTGATGAAAATCTCTTGGCCTGTGAGCCTAACTTGGTGAGTGTTCCATCTTTGGCCTGCGAGCTTGATTCAACGATTGTGCCTTCTTCTTCTTCTTCCAACTTCCTTGATATGTTTCCAACTCCAATTTCTGATGATGACAGCGAGGATGAAAATCCACCTCTGCCTGCTCGCGTTCCTCCAATTGCACTAGCACCAATACTTCCTCGATGGGTCCATTCAACATGTGAAGCAGCTAGTGATCTTGTCGGTGATGCTAGAGATCAACGTCGAATATGTTTTCAGTTTCAGCGAGCCTCTTCTCTTTTGGCTCAAGTTTCTGAGAATCATGATCCAGAAACTTTTGTAGAAGCTTCAGGAAATCTAGATTGGGATGCAACTATGGATGAAGAATATCGTTCCTTAATGGTGAACGATACTTGGGATCTTGTTCATCTTCCAAAAGGAAGAAAACTTGTTAGATGTAAATGGGTCTACAGAAATAAATATGCATCAGATGGAAGTATTGAAAGACTTAAGGCAATGTTAGTTGCCAAATTTTTTTCCCAAGTTGAAGGGATTGACTACAATGAAACCTTTTCTTTCATCGCAAAAATGAACTCCATCCACCTTGTTCTTTCCCTTGCAGCCTTACATAACTGGGAAGTCCATCAAATGGATGTCAAGTCTAGCTTTTTACATGGTGATTTACAGGAGGAAATTTACATAGAACAACCTCCTGGATATGTTTAGAATAAATCTAGCCTTGTCTGTCTCCTTAAGAAATCCTTATATGGCCTTAAGCAATCTCCTAGAGCTTGGTATGCCAAAATGGATAGATTTCTCCTTGACATTGGTTTTTCTAGATGCCATTTTGACCCCAATGTCTATACCAAGAAAGCAGGAAACCATCTCATCATACTTGTTCTTTATGTTGATGATCTTATCCTTGCTGGTAGTGACCCTAAACTTTTAACCCATGTGAAATCCAGTCTTAAGAAATTTTTTGAAATGTCAGACTTAGGACATTTGTATTATTTGCTTGGTCTCCAAGTCTTGCAAACCAATGAAGGAATATTTCTTTCCCAGTCTAAGTATGCTTGTGAACTTCTTCATCGCTTTCACATGGAAGATTGTAAACTAGACCCTTCCCCCTTCCAGTCTGGAGTCTAACTTTCTGCCACTTGTACTTCCCCCGAAGTAGATGCCACCTTGTATCGTCAGCTTGTTGGTAGTCTTTTATACTTGACTCATTCCCGTCCTGACCTTTCCTTTGTCATTCGTCATGTTTCCCGTTATATGAAAACTCCTCATGAAAGTAAATGGAAAGCAGCAAAAAGAATACTTAGATACATTCAAGGTACAATTCAGTTTGGGATTCATTACAGTACAAGGGGACACCTTTGTTGGTTGGTTTCACTGATTCAGATTGGGTCGACAATCCTGATGATCAGAAGTCTACTGCAGGTTATGTTTTCAGTCTGGGATCTAGACCTGTCACTTGGGCTTGCAAGAAACAACAAGCTCTTGCTCTTTCTTCAACAGAAGCATAATATTGAGCCGTAATTAATGCCAGTCAAGAAGCTTTATGGCTTCGACAGATCCTTTCAGAGTTTGGATTCGAGCAGCAGTAGCCTACTCCACTTTGGTGTGAAAATCAAAGTGCCATCAAGCTTGCCAAAGATCTAGTTCTACATCAACACAACAAACACATTGAGCTACACATGCACTTCATCAGAAATCTTGTTCATGATGGTGTTCTTGAAATGCTCTATTGCCCTACAGATGATCAAGTTGCAGACATCTTCACCAAGTCTCTTACAGAAGTGAAGTTTTCTAAACTTTGATCTATGTTAGGAGTTCATGAACGTGTCATTAAGGGGGGATAGGCTCTAATGCCTCCTTCCTTCTCCTAATAGTGTCACTTTTGTAAATCCTTCAATCCTATCCCAAGTTGTTCTTAATGGGGGATATTAGGATATTTAGACACTTAGGAGTTAGTTAAGATAAACTTGTGTAATATATCCATTAGGTAAAAGTGTGTTTCTTTAGTATGCATTAGTATGCATTTGTAAATATTCTAATCCGACGGTCACAATATGTTCTGACATAAAGTGATCCGATAGTTCAACTTCTCTTAGATCATACTTACCATTGATCCATCGCTTAACACTCGATTGGTCCATGATCTCTATTTAAAGAGCATGGGGGGTCCTTGGCTAGTTGATCGATTATGAGAATCTCATGTAACTTTCTTTCTTTTGCATAATAAAATGCTCCAAGTAGTTATTTGGCTGCGGCCGTGGATTGTTTCCCTCTCGAGGGTTTTAAGCACATGACAAACATCGGTGTATTGATCTGTGATTCATTTGTGTGAAGTGGTTGCTCTAGGTGTTCGGTCTTTTGGGAGTACCCTGTGTACCTAAACATAAATAATACTTATGGATGTAGTATACGAAGAAGGAGGAGAATTTGAAAATGGAAAGACTCCCATGAGTGAAGAGTCTTTAATAATACCTACTCTAATATTCTGATACTATGGGGTAGTTATAAGTGGGACATTGTTTGCATCGTTTGAAATTGCATTAGGAGTGATGAAATCTAACTGATCGATAGTAACAATCCTTCCTTGGAATGGGAACTGGACGATCCAAAAAATGGTCGATGCTATGGCTTGCATAACATAAAACTAGTTACGACCTAGGAGTAGGTTGTAGTCCAAAGAAGCATCAATGACTTCAACGTGGATGGAGACTAATTTCCCACCCAGCTCAATCGGGATGGTAGGCAGTAATCCATAGGGTTGAAATCCATGATCATTAAATGCCTTGAGTGTGGTAGGTGAACGATTAATATCAAGAGAACCAATGGATCTCCAACAATATAGAGACATGACTGAAGTACATGCTCCCTCGTCCAAAACAGTACGACGGATATTCTTTCCAGTAATTTTGGTGGTTAGCTGGAAAGTCAACTGATGTGAGAGCCTAGTCTTAAAGTCATCCAGTTTGAAAGTGATGATGTTATTGTTCTCAGGATTCATAGCTCCAAGTGTTGTGAGGAAATTTTTCCGTTAGGTGGGACAAGTTTGGAGTACTACTAGGGCCAACATAGCGCATTGTTCCTGGGCCAAATCTTCTACAATGTTATAGTATTGGGCAGCACATGCGCTAGGATTAATAATGGACTTATGAAGCGTACTCTTGGGTGGGCAAAAAATTGCCTCAGGTATATGTTTTTCAAGATGAATACCATTACTAGGAAGAGGTGTGGAAGCGGATGATTTATCGGATGGAAATTCATCATGTTTATTCTTTGGAGGAGGGTCATAACTATGTGCTCTTGTATTTAGATTAATCGTTTCACTAGACATGCTTTTAACTTCATCAATCGATGAAGAAGGCCCATGCAAAGATTGATGATCAATCAATTGTTGTTGGGTGGGGAAAGGGTGTTTTAGAACTACTGGGGTGGGTTTACCTTTCAAAAAATTATTAACTTCCTCACGACAAAGACATTCTTTGGTGAAATGATCACCTCCACAGATTAAGGATGGATATTTTACCTTTCTCTTACCTTTGGAATCAGCATCAGGATTGGGTGATTTATTACCTTCCTGTTGATTATTAGGTTTTTTCGATTTATTCTTTCCTTTCTTTTTTCCACCTGAAGATTTAGCGGATTGGACCACATTTACCTCGACGGAAACAACAGGAGAAGGTGTAGTTTTGGATGGTGGTGCTGGTTGACTTACTGGTGCGATGACCTAAGTTTGCTTTTTAGTAGATTTTGCCAATGGTTGTGCTTGAACTAAACCAAGGATGCCATCAACAAGTGGTTCAGTTGTGGATCTTGACAGATCAGTTGTGGGACAAGGAGCATGGGGAATTAAGTCATACAGAGTACCTGATTGGAAGTAAACCAAGTCTAAGTACCAGGCACAGCTAATAGCTTACTCCTCCGTAACAGCGCCTCCCATGGAAACATCTCTAGCAATGGGTAGGAGTAAAGACTTTGTGAACCAATCAGTGAGTAACTCGTCAGGAATAGGGGCCTTGATTAACCTTCATATTCGTCTCCATTTATGAATGTGATCGGAGATATACATCGAGGTAGTTTGTCGAAGCGAGGTTAATAGGTCTGTAACTATTTCATATCGGATCGAAAATTGAAAGTGAGTTAAGAATGCCATTTCTAAGGCATTGAAATCCTAGAAAGAGTGTTGTGGTATCTCTATATACCATTTTGCAACAATGCCTGTGAGGGTTCTTTGAAATAACCGTAAATGGATCGAGCCATCCATCTGAGAATTTGATGAACACCATAGATGAAAAGTCATCACATGGTTCTTACGGTCTTCACCAGGTTTGTCGTCAAAGTTTGGTATATCCGGAGGTAATTTGACCAGAATGGCTGTCCAGGAGGGATCATGACGTATTGGATCGTTTATCAATCTGGACAAATCTGGCTGATCTAATGTAACCAAAAATGACAATAGTTGATTGGGTTGAGGATATTGGTGATACTGGTATGGCATTTGCAGACCATTAGGACCATAGGCAGATTGATAAACAGGCATGGATGATGCCCACGAGGCTGGTTTGTTGGTTACTCGAAGGTCCACGAAGTGGTGGGCCTCTAGGGGGTGGTCCTCCAGGTGGTGGTGGTCCTCCGGGAGGTGGTGGTGGTGGTCCTCTAGGCGGTGGGCCTCTATATAGTGGTCCTCTGGGTGGGGGTCCTCCAGATGGTGGCCCACCAGGTGGTGGGCCTCCAGATGCTCCACCAGGTCCTTTGGATCCTCCAGGTCCTCCGGGTCTTCTCGGGGGCCCTCCAAGTGGTGGGTGTCTAGGTGGACCACCATACCCCCTAGTAGTATTTACAAAATATCCTCCATAAGATGGGATATTAGACCAATTCGGTTGCCCCCAAGGTATAAAAATATTTCCAGGGTAAGGCATTCTGGGATAGACTATCATCGATGGTGCAAATTGATAATTTTGATTAACCGTGGGTGGATGAGTTTCGGGATAAGTATATCCCCAAGAAAGTGGAGTAATGGTAGGTTGGACCCACGAGGGTCCTCCCTGACTAGTGGGAGGTACACCCGTAGTAGTGTTAGGAAGAGGAATTCTCGCTGGTGGTGGTCACACTCGTAAGTTTTGCCCCATGCTAGAAATGGGTCCTCCGATAGATGACGTAACTTGTGTCGGGGGATGCCCCCCAATTGTAGAAACTATCAGAGGAGTTGAGTCAGATGGGGAATCTTAACTGGGAGAGAGGGTTTGGACTAGATTTTGACTAGGAGGTGGAGTGTGAAATGTGTTCTGGGTAACCAAATTTTGGGTCGGTGATTCTGGAAGAAGAGCTACTTGAGGTGGTGACAGGGCATGATACCCAGGTGGGTTTTTTCTTGAAGGATTGGGAAGAGGAGAAATACTTCTCCTCCTTGCCTTTTCATTATTTTTTAATTCTTCTATGTGTTCACGCCATTTGCGCACATGTTCAATAGATTCTTGGAAAAACTCTTCATTTAACAGAGCATTCTCAAGGACTGTCCTTAAAGGGGTAAGTATAGATGGCTCCAGTTCAGTTGTAGTAGTTCTATACTCAGCAATAGTCTGTCCTAGAGATTTTCTCCAAAAAGGATCATTTGGGCCATATTCTACTTCTATAGTTTCATCCGCTGGATGACTGATAGTCCATTTGGATGTTTCGGGTTGACCTTCCATTGGGAACTGAAAGGTTGTGTCAGCTGCAGGAGGCACTTAGACCAAAGGATTGTTGTAAATAAAGAAATCTTCTTTGGTTTCAGTAGTTGAATTAGTTTCTATATGAGCATCAACATAAGCTGGTCTTTCCATGGTTTCACCTTCGTGTCCTTCCACGGTAGGAGGAGAGTCAGGTGGTAAACTTGCAATCTATGAGACCGCCTTGCAAATTGCTCAGCCAGGGTGATGGATGAAGTTTTCTAATCTAGGTCAAAAAATAAAAAGACACACACAAACAGACCTACTTAAGCTAAAGGCTGCAAGCAAACTTAAAAGACGGGATGGGCTAAATATAGCCGGTCTCTTACTAGGATTGTCAAGTTGTTGCAACTCGCGATGTACCACAGTTTCCAACAGTAAAACATGACAAGGAGGATCAACCGTCCCTCACCTGAATACCTTCCTACCTGGACGACACATGCGTAGTAGCTCCCTGAGTGTTGTTCTCAATGTATTTCTCCAACAAGACGGCCAAATGGATTTTCTCATAAGGTTAAGGAATCCTAGTAGGGCCTCCCAATATACACAAGGTACGTGGGAGCTCAAATCCGTATTAGTGTTGTCTAATGCACAATCGTTCGAAAGGGGCCCTCTGATATACAATTGAGTATGTGAAGTACCTTTCAATATACCTCAAGGGTACGTGAAAGGCCATTCTATACACCGATGGTATGTGGAGGAACCACCCAGACGCCGAATTGCAGTGTAGGCATGAAATGACAGATCCTATGTTTAAATACGTCAAAACACGTCTCTACCCTATCACTCAAATTTCTATAAAATTTTAGCCTAAAACTATCGTTTATTTTATCTAAATGATTAGTGAATGTTTGTGAGGTGTTGTCTCTAACATGCAAATTTACTCTATATGTGATGCACTTCTTTTTCTTTCAATGAAAACTAGCTAGGGTAGGGAAAAGACCATTCCTTTTCTTTCAAGAACACACCAATTCAAACGCCACTTTCAACAATTCAAATGCAAGACCTAACAAGAAACTCTAAAAGGATTTCTTCAAACACAAATATTTCACCAATAAGAATTCTAATTTTATGAAACAGGAAAAGAAAGCAAAGCCTCTAAGATTTTCCAGAATTAACTTTTCTTCGAAATGCCAAAAATACCTATATTTCTAACTCACTCATGCAACTAGGAAAAACAAACCTTTCCTAAGAATAAAAAAGACAAACTAGCTAATTTCTTTTTGTATTTTCAATTGAAGTTTCTGAAACATAAAAAACACAAAGCAATTTAAAACAAACTACCTCAATGAGAGGCTATGGATTTCCTTTTCAAGATGAAATTTTCAGAGATCAGAGCACACAAGCGCCACATCGCTCTATCAAAACTAGGGAAAAGCGTCGCCCTTCCTAGGGATGGAAAAAAGGTTGCCAAGGATTCTCAGGCTAGGCTTTCTGAAAGGAAAACATGCAACTATGGAATTTTCAGGTGCAACAAAGGACATGTAGTGTTTATTCACCATGATCTACACTCTGCATCTACTGTTAATAAGTAAAGAGGACTTTGCGTTCATTTCCAACTGCATTCGTTAGAATTGGGTTCATAATTATAAGATTATTAATAAGTGGGACAATTGTAATGCTGGGTTTTATGTTACAAATGGAAATGCATATGAACTTTATTACCTACAAATGTAGTTGGGTACATAGTTTGACTAATTTCTTAAGCAAATCACGTCAAAGAAAGCTAGAGCACAGATATAATCATTGAGCATAAAAGATATTGTTCATAATAACCTGACTTTGTCATGACAAACTCTAATGCATTTGTCCACTGCAAACTTACAAATTTCTTAAATGACAAGTATTTCTACCACGTAGCCACTTGTTGGACAATAGAATCCAATCGGTAGGGTTGTTAGTGGATGCATAGATTTGAGTGCAAGAGTTTTACATTAAACCTCTTAAATAGTTTCCTTTAATTTATCAAAGTATAGACATCAACATGCATTAAGTTAGAAGTAAGAGAGAAAAGGGTAGGGGGACTTAGCATGAAAACATGATGCCGAATACCTTTATAATTGTTCATGATCCTTCAACCCTTATTTTTTCCTTGAACTAATCTTGGGGAAGCTAAGCTCCAAGACACATTGATCCAGGAAACCAATGTATCCTCTCCTAATGGGATAAACCATGTGACAACTCTTGAGAACAATGATCAAGAAATGGGAATAAGGTAACCTACTATCAAAGTCCATACACTCCTCTATAGGTAGATTGTGTAAATTTGAGCATATAGATCTGTAGACAAAAACACAACTCACAAAGAAGATCTCACAATTTACTCAGCAATTGAAGAATGAAACAGTGCAAAAGGCTTGCAGCTGTGAATGCTTTCATTAATCAAAAAAGTAATCTGAATGATAATTACAATGAAGTGAAAGGCTTTAATAGCCACAAGCAATTCGAATCCACATGAGGAAGTTCTAATTTATTAGACTCTACTTGAATGTAGGTAACCAAGACTTGTCTAAATCACTATCGGAGGACCCAGTAGTTAACTGTCCTTGTCTAAATCATAATCGAAGTTCATAGGAGCTTTAAAACAAAACCAAGTGTTACATTTAGTGTTGACTAATGGTTAACTAACTGTGGTAGGTGAGAAAAGCGCCCCACATGTGTGCAATCAACTAAACCTAGCGCTAACTGAATGTAGAGGGCTAGAACTGAATGTAACTGACTCCTAACTTGGCTTGACTAGTCATCAACTGAAGTGAACTGACCTTGGTTGGTTTCGGCACTCCCAGTTGCTTCCTAAATTGTAGGGATTGATCTAGGAGACTCCTAAACTTATGCAATCAAGTGCAATAAGTGGCAGTGAGCCTCAATTAGTGTTCCCCACACTTTAGTAACTGAAACATGTGCCCCAATTAGGTCAAGTTTACCCAATGGTGCTAATGACTATAAATAGACTGGATGGACTCCCGATTTAGACATGACTCCTGATTTAGACATATGACCAAATTGGACAAGGGAGGATTAATAATCCTAACACCCCCCTGAATGCTAACTTGGAAAATCTGTGGGCCTTGGTAACTAAGACCATAGGTCACCCATTACATCAAGTAAAGTAAGGTAACTGCTCAAAAACAAGGTGCTGAGGAAAAACCACATGGGAAAAAAAACCACCCTTCTAATTAAGCAGGTAGAATCAGGATCAATCTGGTTCTTCTGTGCACAGGTATCCTGGGGCCTGGCATGTGAACCTCTCCATCATTATGTCTGGAGGAATCTTCCTCTTTGGAAGAAGAATGATATGCTCAACTAAATCAGAAATATAGACAGCTGCCGGATGAAGACTGGACCCATGTAGAGCAACTGAAGTCAACTGAAAAGTGAGAAAAGGTTCTTGAGAATTCAGAGAATGTGAAGAACACTCAAGAAACTGATATGTTGCAGCCATGAACAAAAAACCATGAGTGGTAAGAACATCCCCAAGTGTTAGGAGCAGGTGTCTAGGTGGATGCAGAAAATCTTCCTCTTTACTAGTTCTATGAGAAGATAAGCATGTGATCAATGGTAGAGAAGCACTGGGACTGTTGAGAGCAAATGCTTGAGCTCCATAGTCTGATATAGCTTCGGTGAATGTTTGCATGGAAGTGCAACATAATTTTTCTTCAATATCAGAGATTCGAATGTCTTCTTTTGTTTCAACAATATGAGAAGATGAGATATCAGAGATCTCATGAACTTCCGGAGCATCAGGAGAAGGAGTCACTGCATGGAGACTGTCTTCAATTCGAATTGACTGTGTAGAAGCTTCTGCTTCTTCTTTATCTTGAACAACTTCATCAGAGAGAGTGGAGGCCGAGATTTTTGGATCAAGGATGCTTATGGTGCTGGATGTGCTCCATATGCTATCAATTCCAAAGGTTCTATCCAATCTTGTCCAGAGTTCCTTTAGACCTTGTCTCATCAGAGATGAAATCATTTCGAAGTTGTACCTGCAAAACAAAAAAAATGATCTAGTAGGAGATCTGAGGAGGAGAAGTGCCTTGTCCGCCGAGGCTATGATACCATGTAAATTTGAGCATATAGATCTGTAGACAAAAACACAACTCACAAAGAAGATCTCACAATTTACTCAGCAATTGAAGAATGAAACAGTGCAAAAGGCTTGCAGCTGTGAATGCTTTCATTAATCAAAAAAGTAATCTGAATGATAATTACAATGAAGTAAAAGGCTTTAATAGCCACAAGCAATTCTAATACACATGAGGAAGCTCGAATTGATTAGACTCTACTTGACTGTAGGTAACCAAGACTTGTCTAAATCACTATCGGAGGACCCAGTAGTTAATTGTCCTTGTCTAAATCATAACCGGAGTTCATATGAGCTTTAAAACAAAACCAAGTGTTACATTTAGTGTTGAATAATGGTTAACTGACCGTGGTAGGTGAGAAAAGCGCCCCACATGTGTGCAATCAACTAAACCTAGTGCTAACTGAATGTAGAGGGATAGAACTGAATGTAACTGACTCCTAACTTGGCTTGACTAGTCATCAACTGAAGTGAACTGACCTTGGTTGGTTTCGGCACTCCCAGTTGCTTCCTAAATTGTAGGGATTGATCTAGGAGACTCCTAAACTTATGCAATCAAGTGCAATAAGTGGCAGTGAGCCTCAATTAGTGTTCCCCACACTTTAGTAACTGAAACATGTGCCCCAATTAGGTCAAGTTTACCCAATGGTGCTAATGACTATAAATAGACTAGATGGACTCCCGATTTAGACATGACTCCCGATTTAGACATATGACCAAATTGGACAAGGGAGGATTAATAATCCTAACAGATTGGTCTCTCGCAAATCATTCGTCTCCAATCGAGATGTCGAGGGACTTAGGGTCTGAATCTCCGTTAGGAGTCAGTGCCTTATCCTTCTTCCAACCAATAGTAAGTAAATTGGGCAACAATTGCTCCAACCCAAAAATAAACTAGTATCAAAACAACATTAGGCTCAAATCCCTTTTTAACTAATAAGTATCCTAGATCGCACAATATCCCACCAATTTCAACAACTCCCCTAATGAATCTCACGAAGTTCTATATTGATGTTCATGGTAGGGAAAGTGGTCAGGGTTAGGTATCCACCCCTTAGTCACATGATAACCCTTAAATCAAATCATATTGGAAACCTAAATGGATTAGGTTACTTAGGGTAAGGCTTAATGTAGGTTTTTAATTAAGTATAATATATATCCCCATAAGGTTGATAACACACAACACCCCTTCCTAAATTAGGGTGACACAACCAAAGATGCTTTGGAAGGTAAAGCCAAATAGCTTATTAACGATGAAATTTAATAGTAAGGCATGTTACTCCAAACATCTGATGAGTGTTAGGGTGGGTCCCAACTATTTACACAATATGGTGAATTGGTGAAAATAAACACACATAATAACTAATCAATGGTAAACCTCACTAATGGTAATTTCCATAAAATAACTCATGATAATCATGTATGGGTGAAATCACCATTGGTATCACACATCGTAGTGTTAAGTCATCAACTATCTAAACACAACATCAAAACTTACAATCATCATCATTTGTCCAATAACCCAATGTGGGTGTTATAATCCCCTCCCCCATCATGGAGGCGATATCCTTAAAGCCAAATCAAACAAAATCACAATGAAGCTCTAGTGCTATAAAAGATCCAGTATTGCACATTGATCAAACTAAAAAGTAAGTAATACTCAATAATCAATTAAGTAGCTAGGCAAATTTGGAATCTACACCTTCCTTAGGATCTAGTGCTTCCTTCCTTATATACTCCATTTCAAAATTTGGGAACATTTATTAACCAACCTAATCACAATCAATAATGTGTAACCCCTGGCACATGAACCAATGTTGTAGGGTTTGGTAATAACACCAATGACTTCACAACATGTAGTATCTATATCAAACTTCCACTAAGATTCAATTTAACCAAATCATTATTAATATTCAATTACCTATTTATTAAAAGTAGCACATCTTTTGAAGATACATTGGCTAGACCTCTATTCAAGATCCATTGCTCCCGTAAAAATGAGCATATTGCTTCAATCTATCATGGATATGGACCTTCTCCAAACACTCCCTATCCACAATTGAAATTATCAATACCTCCATTTACTACTTCTTCCAATAATTTTATTTTATCGTATTCCTCCTTTCATGTCCAATTAAAAACTACCTCCATCGAGGATAAATGTTTATTAATGTTTTGTATTTAGTATTTCAAATACATTATGTTGTTGTGTCCAATTACTCAATCCTTAGCACTCAAACTTTCAATATCCCACACCTACGTTTCACTCAACAATTATTTCCATGGTTTAACTCATCACAATGTGAAATTTCATACCCCTCATTTGTCAAGGTTAAACATAGTACCACAAATGTTTGGATTGTTCACCAAACATGTGTGCTTCATATATACTAAGTACATGATCATTTACAATTTGTTAAATTTGAATGCTTTAGACATCCAAATGCAATCAATCTAAGTGCAATAATTCTCAACACTACCCATTAGACACTATCCATTTGATCATGGGCCATCAACATTCTAAGAATTATCCCAACAACTGTTCATTAACTTTAGGTATTCCAGCACCACCATCCCAGTTCTCAATTTTCGTATTTTATAAAGCATATAAAACTATTGATAAATGGAAATATACAAACTCTAACATCACATTAATATAATATATTTACCCTGAAAACATGAATGTGAACCTTAATACCGCATAATTCACTTTATTTTAAAATCTTAAAAGTAATTATTCACAATTACGTATGAAAAAAAATAATTTTATTAAAATTAAAAATTTGGCATTCTATAAATGTGATTCCACATTTCAAACAATATTTCGAGTAAAACTATAAAAAGGAAAACTCCTTGTTTCAACAAGTCCTTGAGTCTAGTCCAATAAAATGATGAGCCATAAGATCCATTACATCTGTCTTATGAATTACATGATGAAAGCTTAGGTTTGAATCCTTCAGAGGTAGTTTATTACCAGCAAGGCTTCGTGCGACTACTGTGAGGAGTAAACTTTCTACCCGACCATTTGCACCGATCGGAAGACCAGCAATGCGTGATGTGAAAGCTCACGTGAGCCAGGTCATTCGATTGGTGCAAATGGTCAGGTAGAAAGTTTACTCCCTACTGTGATAGTTCAGTTTTCAATAGAAAGACCGTTTTTGCATAACATTAAGGCTAGTCTCAACCCATGATTTTCATCCAAGTTGTTAGATAAAGTGGCTCGCACAAGTAAGGCAGTTATGTGGTGGCCTAGGTTTCCATAGATTGTTAAAAAAAATCCATTATATGACTAATATATATAATATGTTCTCATTTGAAACAAAAACATATATTCCTCAAGAAATATTTTCTCGGTAGAAAAGAAACTAATAAAAAGGATGATGAGAATATTAAAAAAATATGGGCATCCCTAGATTCATGAATATGCAACATCCTGTTTCCATTGGAATCCATCTTTTGAGACAATATCTACATTCATATACCATTCTCTAAAAAATATGAAAAAAATAAATATGTTTTTTTTAATGAGCTAGCTTTGTAGAACCTTCTATTTTTGTAAATTTACATATGATACAACAAAGATCTGGGGTTAGGCTGTTGTAATGTAAACTAGACCAACTCTAGGTAAGCAGTTAATGTGGGTCTATAAATATGTCTTGAAGAAACAAACATGTTGGGAGAGGATTCCCAATAGAGGGAAACCAACCTCGTTCCCATAGTCTAAAATAACCATCCTCGTTACCATAGTTGAAAACGATAAAACTTGACTAAAAACTAACATAACTAAATGAAGTAGAACTAGGATAACAAGTAATAAAACACATGGATTATGATAACACACCCAAGTAGTTAACCATTAGTGGTTGATTGGGGCACATCCGTCGAAATAGAGATAGGATGGGAGGCTTCCATGCCTTTCTTCTCCTTTGGAATATGAAGTGGCAGATCTATTGCCTTCGCTAATTGATCCAGCTCCCATCGAATGGCCTCCAAATGGTCAATAATATCGTTTATGATTATGACTATCTTGAGTTTCATTTGTTTCTTCTCTAGGAGAGCGTACCCAAGCATATTTTTTACTATCTAATAAGGATTGATGGATTAGTTCTCTTGGTCACTCTTGATTTTCATTTCCAGTAGTTGAGTTTACAACTTTTCTAACCACAACTACAAGTATGATGGAATGGAAGAGGAATAAGTATCCTTCCATCCATCCAACATTTGGTGCTTCCACGTTTACAATGCACACATTGTTTAGGAGGCATAATGGCCAATATTTTAGATATCAGAGCTTGTGATCAATTTTACAATCGAGCTTGCGCCCAAGTTTGCAACCAAGAGCATAGATCTCAGAGCCAAACACTTACTTGCATAAATGCATGAGATATCCATGGTAGTTAAGACCTTTCCCATCCTTGCTGCAATTAAGAAATGGTACCCTCAACTAGCCATACTACCACTAGAAAGACCCTTCTCACACTTGACTAGGTTGAGCATACCTTCATTTGCTTTTCCCCATCTCATCAGCATAATGTCGTCACATGTGTTGTATTGCAATCCCTTTAAAACAACCATTAAACTACCTATCTCATTGCGCCAACTGGCTATCCCCTACATAGATTGTTGTCTCAATATGCTATCTGGTTATCCCTTCCATAGCTGAATCGCATGCACTGGGATAGTTTCAACCACATCTAGGAAAAAATAGAAATGTTATTAAAGATGCTACATGACGACTTGATCTCCTTAAAAACTAGTTTCAATAACAAAAAAACATTAGATTCCATACCCCTTTTATCCAACTCACAATGATTATAGAATCACCAAATAAAGATTTGTATATTATGAGTATTTTTTTCATCCACAAGCATACTTATTTGTACTTATTCTCAATTCCACTTTAAATTTTAAAAATCAATCATCATATACCTATAGAACCCCATATACCCCACAAATATCATGCTCTCCTTGACTTGCACCATCAAATAAAGCCTATACACCACTATTATCAATTAGTTATTATTTAACCATTCTAATAGGTTTCTCCTTAAACCACTATTTAAAACCTTCTTAAAAAAATCTTTGTACAACACATTAATAATAATAAAAGTATATTTCAAAAAAATATATACACATTAAAACCAACCATATGCCCTATGTAACTAACCAAGACAAATATTTTGAACTTCTTAACATTAAAATTCCTACAACATAATTATAATCTCCTACAATAAATACACCATTATGAATTGAGTTGTCTAAATTCTAGACGATTTGCATATTTTCTGTTGAATTTGGTTGGAATCCGACAACATGGTTTGTTTCTAGAAATGAAATTTCCATTGTTCAAATTGCAATTTTGGTTTCAGAAATGGATTCAGGGCCTTCGATTACCCATGGGGCACCTCGATTGTGCAATTCCAACTACTGAAAACTACAATTTTAACAATTTCCACCGAATTTTGACCAGAAAATATGTTGAATTTCAAGTACAATCTGTCTAAAGTTTAGACAACTCTATTATACATCCCCCTTAAGCTTATATACTCCTTTCTAATTACCATTGAACAAGAGGCCAATAAACTTATCACTATCTTTGCACAAAATACACTTACCCATGCAATTATAACCAACTTTTTAAAGGTTATTCCATGTAAGAAATGTACGCCTTACAAAATTGTGAGTCTTAATATTGGTGTCTTTAAAGGACATTTAAATTTGTAGAGACACTTCCTTGCTTTACACCAACTAGAACAATTAAAACTTGATATCTTGTTTTAGGAGTATAGATACCACTAATAGGCTTTTCCCTGTATTAGCTTATTTGACTCCTAAATTCTTATATAACTGATCTTTAAAGTAAAACAAAATATTAATCATCTCTAACCCAAGAATCCAAAACAATCTTCACTCTTAATCTAATCCCTATTTTCCAAAAAAAATTGTGTCCCACTGTAGGAAAGGTTAAGACCGTTGCTTTTAAAGTAACAGAAAGATTATATTTTTTCCTAACAAGATCATTTACCTAGTTTTCTACAAAATCAAGCATTGAAAAGATGATTTAAGATATGAATCACCTAACTTTATTTTAAATGAACTATACTGTATAGACCCACCTAAATCTGGTTCTACAAAGTGTTGAGAGGAATCAGATCCAAAAACCTTTCACCACTAAAAACATCACACATCTCTCTCACCACTATGCTACAACATAGTGATGCATGCATTCTTATTTTTAATTTTTTTATGGGACAAACAGACACTTCCTCCCTCATCCGGGCTCCACTATTCTACAACACAATGATACATGCATTTTTATTTTTTATTTTTTATTTTTATGGGACAAATGAGCACTTCCCTCTTAGTCGGGCTGTAGAAATGTGCCTTCTCGGTGCAATTATTATTAACTTCTACATTAATATCATCCAAGCAAGCATTTGATCGATGACTCTCAAACATATTATTCTTCTATTTTTTAATATATCTTGTTATAATATTTTGTAAAGGAGTTACCTAACTATTAGATGATTTTGACTTTTTACTAAATGTTTAACGAAATCTAACATTTTGAAAATGGAGAAATCATAATTTTTCCGTACTGAGAATCCAATTTTTACAATATTAACAACTTATATTTGGAATTAAAAAATTTCTGGGAAAAAAATACTAAAAAAACCAAGATAAAATCGTCTAATCTTTAGATTACTGTTTTTTTTTAAATATTAATTTGTGATATTTAATTCATGAAATAATTATATGATATTTTGAAATATTCTTTATGATTAAATTTTTTTATTTATTTAAAATGTATTTATTATTTTATGACCTATGCATATCTTCAAAAGTAGTGGACCTACAATAATAATTATTGATTTATGATGGTTAATTTATTCTTTTTTCGTTTTTTATATGAGCTATGTAAATTATAATAAATAAATACACTTACTTTATGGTATTTTAGTATGTTTTTATTATTATAAAATTTTCTTTAGCAGCTTAATTTATTTTAAAATCTTAAATGCAAGATATTGCTAAATAATTTATAATTTTTTTCAATCATATAAAACAAGAAAGGAGATAATAAGTTTTAAATGATTGTTTGTAAAATCAATGGAACATTTCAATTTAACTAAAGCAAGAGGCATGCACGACTCTCCTGTAACTAGGGTTTGCCTTAACTATTATAAATAGATCTTTGTGAACATGCATTTGTAGATAGTGACCACCATCACTTGTATCAACATGTAGATCAATTTGACTTTATGCATCCTTGGATCAGGTGTTTATTTAGCGAGAATGATTACATGTCGTTGCATGGCCAGTCCCAAGGAGAGGACTAGACCCACGAGACTTGTCTGTTCTCCTCCCAATTAACAAGCGTGCCACCTTGCCATGTAATTTAATGAACACACTGTTGCACTCACGATCCCTCTTGGCTTCAATGAATTGTGAGATTGATTTCCTCTCCAGTCAGTCTATACAACGAATCATGACAACTACTTTGCAATTTAGGGAAACATATGTCTACAATTATTGAGGTTACCGACATAACTTCATGAAAAAGCCCGATTTCATTCTAGGAACCAATACAAAGGATATCACTACAATGACATGTAATGATTTCAACCATACAAGCACTTGTTTTCAGTATCATAATGATAGATGGGTAGCAACTCCAAAGAATTTACTGTTAAATAGGACTGAACAGGCTCAATGGATAGGTACTATCTAGGGCTTGTTTAGGTTCTCGTTGTTTTTAGAAATTCTTCTATTCTTTATGCTCCAAAGTTTGTTAGACCCTTTCTCACAAAATCTCCAAGATGTGTACCTTCAGTGACATTGTCACTCTTTCCCTCTCCTTGATCCTACCCTTTGGTTGTTATGACTTCAATCATCCTCCTTCCATTTTGTCCTATCAACAGGAGGTGGTCACCTCTCCCCATATTTCAAACCTCATCCCTGATCTTTGTTCCCCTCTGCCCTTCGATCCAATCCTCTTTCATTATGTCCAGAATGCCCCTTTCATAGACAACAAAATCAAGCAAGAAATCGAGGTCAATTTCTCTCGGTACCTCCACCTCATCCCAATCCACATTCAAAGGAGAATTGAAGAACTTGAGGAGGATACTCTATTAGAAAAATAATTCACACAAGATGAGGAAATAATGGAAAACATGAAGGGTTATGCTCCGGACCCTGGAAACATAAGTGCTAGAGATACTAAATTCTTCAAAACAATTGCTCTCAAGTGGCAGATTAAATCTCCGCTAAGCAGGGCTATCCTAGACACTTATTAGGAAAAAAATGGTTCAACACTAACGATGAAGAAAATCATTGATCAAAACAACAATTTGTAGGCTCAAAACAAAAGGTTGGACATAAAGCTAAGCTGTCTCTACAAAACTACAACAAGAATGGATTTTCCTCCTGAAGACCAATTGAATGTCCAAGAAATCCAGTCCCTAGCAAATCCAACTCAGGATGATGAAACAAAGAAGAAAAAATAGGTTCCTTCAATTTTTTTTTTTGAGTTTTTGAACATCTATGTCAATATTAGCACTATGCAAAACTCATAGTATGAAAACAATTCCACTTTAAATCCTTTTAGTAGTGTTAGGAGCATAGATAGAGTTGCTACAATCAAACTGTTGTTTAACATTTGGGATAGATTTCCTTTAGGTCGACCAAAAATTTGAATTTTGACAGCATGTACATCTTTTTTATATATCAATAGAATAGAAACTTTTCTAACTTACAAAAAAAACTTGATTTTATTCAGGAACAACAACATTATATAGGAATGATAACCATGGGGAATTCACTGCCACCCACCTAGATAGATTTGAATGAACTATTCTCTATCAATATATTGAAGCATTCAAATCATTGGACCCATCTAAAAGATATCAACTTATGCATGATCAATTTGTCAATTGAGTAGACTCCATCCCTTAATTGGTTCTCTAGTCCTTTGATCTAAGAAGAAAGCGCTCATTCTTTTTGAACAAGCTCTAATTGGAAATTGTATAGGTCTTTGACCTAACCCAAGGATGATGGAGGTGTGGATAGTAAAGCATTGGATTCCAAAGATGAAAAACCAAATAACTTTGCTTGCTTGTGGCGAAGGGATTTTTGTGTTTTTATTCCAAAACAAGGAGGATACAAACTATGTTTTTTCACTTTGGAACATACTTCATGGGATCTCGAGGTATGTTATTAACCCACTAGCCCTAAACTGTAACTCAGAAGAGGAGAACAATATGCCTTGTATGGGTCTGGCTGCCTCAACTTTCACTAATATTTTAGAACAAAGAATCTTGAAAGCTATTGGGAACAAGTTGGGGAAATACATTGATTGAGTTTAACCAAATTGAAGTTTGTTTAACTATTCCAGAATATGTGTAGAAGTGGATTTGGAGAAGGGCATGTAGAGGTGTTGCAAATGAATATGGATGGTTGGAGCCACCAGCAAGAATTAGATTATGAGCAACTCCCCTCCAAGTGAAATTCTTGTTATGAGTACGTGCATTGTGCTAAAAGTTGTCAAAGGACCCAAGACGAATTGCATCTTCTTGAGTAGCCATCGAAATTCTCTAGTCAAATGGAATAGAACCCCTTCATCCCAATAAATAATAAGCATATGGAACAAAATAAAAAGGTGCCTTAGCAATCAAATACAACCCAATAAGGATCATCCTGAGCAAACATTGATCACTTTAAGGCCCTATAAAATTTAGAATCAAAGGAAAAGGAAAGTGACGAGGTAGAAGCAGAGAAAGCATAAGTACATACCTAAAAGGAAATTAAACCGCCCCATAAAGAAATCAAGAAGGTTAAGATATTAACTTAGAATAAGTATAAAATTTACAAGCTTTGTTAGTGGGGAAACTAAAAAAGAGCAACCAATTAGTTCCAAAAGCTATTTCAAATGTGGGAAAAGGACCCAAGCACCTTTAGTGCTTCATGTTCAAATAATAGATGTCCTCAATACATTAAGTTTACCCTAAGCTATGAGCATCTCATATGTTAATGTATTAAGAAAAAGACATCGTGACTCTATAATTCGCCCCACCTCGTAAGAGGGAAAAAATCCAACCAAGAATTGAGAAACATAACCATAATAAAATAAAGCCTTAAAATCTCAAAGTTTGCTTCCCTAGTACCTTTCAATAATATCCTTTAACCTATATGTGATAAAGATATATCTAAGATGTTATTTTTATCCATTATGTATGGTCAATTTACTTTGTTTCCAGGACAATTTATATCAAAATTTATATTTGTAATAATCATGATAGGCCACATCTTTTGCTTTAAATAGATAATAATGGTGACAATAATTATTCTATCTAATGGAAAAAAAATAGCATTTAAACATTATTTCAAAGTAAAGTTACAACTTCTATTCTTTATAAAAAAGTTTTAAAAAAATAATGTTAATTCCAACCCATTATATCTTTTATCCAATAATATTAATTTTTATACCATATATATACTTAAAAGTAAAATGCAACATCTAATCTTTAAAAAAACTGAAAAAAAAACCTAAATATTTAACGTGGTTTACAACTTATTATGTTTCTCACATATATAGATATATATGAAAAAAATATATTTAAAAGTAAAATGCAACTTCTAAATCTTTAAAAAAAACTAAAAAACTAAATATTTAACATTGTTTACAACTTATGTCAAAACATATATCTCTCTCTATATATAAAAGAAAAATAAATATCACGGGCCAGTAAAAAATAGAAGCATAATATGTCATGGACCATAGTTGAGTAACATTTTATAAATAAAAAATACGAAAGTGAAAAGCATGCACTAAGTACAAAACCAAAGCAATGAGTGACAGAATATGAAAATATGAAATATGATAGAAAATCGTTACGAAATCAAGAAGGGTGGTAGATATAAACTTGGGTCACAAAACATCACGACTTGTTCTTATTCTATTGTATTATATACTTGTGATATTTTTGTTTTAATTTTAAAAAAAGTGCACCGACTTTAAACTTGGTTGTTCCCAATAGCTGGATCTAATCAAATAAATCAATCTAAAAAAAGCCACTCTTTAAAATCTTATATTAATAAAATAAACCATTTCATCTTTAAAAAATATTCTTGAAACCTTTACTTATGTATCTATAAGCATTAGATATTTAACAAAACCAACTTATTATTAGTACCTAATAAAAATCACTATATTAGTATCTCGAAATACTCTTTAAAGTGTGTTTTCTTCATTTTATTTTTAATTGAAATGTTATTAATTTTCTTCATGGATGAAGAAATGGAAAAATACTCTTTAAAAGTGTTTCCCTCCCTTGTTTATTTAATTATTTAATGCAATTTTTTTCCATTTATTTCATTGAGCTTTTGACTTGTAAATTTAAGATTCTCCAATGAGTTAATAATTTCACTTTAAGAGAAGTGGCATTTCATTTCCTTTTTTCATTTAGCTTTTCATAGATGTATGGTACAAAGTTTATTGATTGGGCTTTTGTTTTCTAAACGAAAATTGCCCCATTGGTTGACATTTCATTACTTTTATTTATTTAAATTATAAATATTATTCCTAAAGCGTGTGCATTATGGGTTGTAAGATATTTGTTTCTTCTTTATATACTTAATTTTTTTATTTATGTTAAATAAAAATTGTAGTGTTTTTATTTTTATATTTATATTGTGTATTATATTAAATTAATTAAATGTTTAATAGTGTGGATAAATGTTACGGAATGAGGGACTTGTAATTTCTCCATAAAGTAAAGGAAACATTCTTAATTTTGAGTTCAAGGTCAAAGTTTTATTAGAGAATGGTTGTTATCTTAGTGTGGACTGATTTTGATGAGTGTTGATGCAAAGTAGAGTTCAATCAAAAAACAAATTTATACAAAGAATGAAACCATATAAGTTTGAGTATGTGGTTTTGTCGAAGTTTGAGTATTTGGAGGTTAAGGTGTCATCTTATACATCTTCTACACTTAGTTTTTTTTATCTTTTTTCCATGTTTGTATAGACGTAGACTTTTTTTATATAATTGAGATTATAGCTAGTAGATTATTTAGCATGTTTTGGAATATTTTGTAACCACTTTAGTTATATGTATGTATGTATGTTTGTAAGAACCTAATTCATTGAAGTATTATGATGTAGAGAGTTTTCCATGATTTTTGTGTATGAGCTATGTTGTATTGATCATTCTACTAATAAAATGAAGACTAGTTCTACTTATGTGTTTGTGTTCTTGATATATCTTGATGATCCCTATGTGATTGTGATTGATGTGCATGATGTTAGTTATGGTGGTGTAAATGAATGTAGAACATAAGCAACGGAATGCATGACCCCACTAAATATTTAAAGCTCCACGCCTTAATCATGTGGAAACTATCATACTAATCTTAGATGAGACCTCCTTCCTCTAGGGAGGTTGAATATACGGGTGCACTTAGTTACATTGAGCCTTTGTTGGATGCCTTTTGATGACCTTGGGTTTGTCATAGAGCCAATAATAGGGTTTTGTTTCCAAGACCTTAGCTAATGCCGATTAATGGAGATGCGATGGAGGCTCGAGAAGACCTAGAATTAAGATTAACTAGAAGTAATAATTCATGAGTTTGCTTATAAAAAAATTTCCTATATCGGAGAGGACATTGCAAGACTTAAAAATCAATTCCCATTTGAGTTTGTGTAAGAGTAAGTTTCTAGGCATAATTTTTAGTAAACTTGTATCAATGGTTAGAAAGGCTCGTAAACAAGCAACAATGTTGGAATTTTCCATCTAGTGTTGAGTGGACCATTGATAACCTGATAAAACATCCAATGGTATGCAATCTATGTGGAATTGGTGGCCACCCACCTAGTCCACTTACTGAAAACACAATTTTCCATCTTGGTAGTTTTTTATGTGTTTTGGGGTCCTGAAATTTCAAGGAAATTTTGAGGCCCTAAACAATTTTTCTAACATGGGAACACTCAATATATATCCTTCCTCTATCTATTGGGATGTGCATAATGTCTACTTTTCAGCTATCCATTTTCGATGGGCTACCAATGCGCTAAAAGAAGGTCGATTGCAAAAGTTACACCCCTAGGAAGTTAACGTATCAACTAACCACAACAGGGCCCACAAATATTTTGGTGTTTCATCTTCTGGGATTAGGGTTTTCTGATTGATGTGTTATGTGAAAATTCTCTTTTGGCCTCATTGTAACTCACTTCTTATGAATGGACTTGAACCATCACATCTCTTCTCAGAGATAGGTTGCCACCATTCTAGCGAGTTCATTTCACTTTGCATTTTGTTACATTTCCTGCATATTTCATTCATTAATAGAAAGTGAGTATTACTACATATTTTTGTTTCATTTTGTTCCTTCATAAATCCGTATCAGTGGTATCAAAGCGGTCTACATTTTATTTATTTCTCTATTCTTGTCTCCAATGAGGTTAGGGTATAAGGAGTTGGGACTCCAGCTATTTTAGCCTCTAAAAGACTGTCCTTGCTGATACCGATGACCTCCCATGATGGAAGAAAAAGCAGATGAGGGAGCAGGAGATCCTATTAAGATGTTGCTCAAGAAATCCCTCACGGGACAGAACGATGGGATGATAGATAAATTTGTCCAAATACTTCGATGAATGCCGACGATAGTAGGAGCGTCTTCATCGAGTGGTCACTTCAGAGGCATTGCCCCTTTGAAGGTAAAAGTCAATTTTTATATTCCCATATTTGAAGGTCAAATAGAGGTGGATGTTTTGGAAAATTGGTTAAATATGTTATAAGGGTATTTCTATATCCATAATTTTTTCGATAAGGAAAAGATCACCTTGCTCTCTTTAAGGTTTTCCCCCATGTCAAAAGTTAGTGGGGAAATTACTATGAGCAAAAATCCATAGAGGAGACTAGAATATTTGGGGCTAATCCCATTTGGGCCTCTTTTATGGATGTCATTAAGGAACAATATTACTCAATTGAAGACTATGATGACCAGTACATAAGATGGAATACACTACGTCAGGAGAGGGACCAAACAGTGCATGAGTTCATAAATGCTTTCCATGCCTTTCTCACTAACATGGGTATCAGACACTCAAAGTGGAATCTATTTCTAAAATACCACGAGGGTCTGCATTGGTACATCCAAACATAAATGGAGTTTTTGGACATCTCATCACTAGGAGGCACTTATAATTATGATGTCAAAATTGGGCAAAAATTGAAGCATAGGAATAAGAAAGAGTTTGGAGAGTTTGGATTATGAATGCATCATGGAAAAAGTAGGGAAAAGGTGTCACAAGTTCACAAAACAAAGGAAAAAAAAAGGAAGGGAAACCTTAGGACACCTAGTCTAAGCCGTGAGAAAAGAAGTGTAATGGGAAGACAAAAAAAGATACTAGGAAGTGGTGCGAGTTCTTTAAAATCTACTTGAATAACACTGATGAATTTTGATTGAAGCAATCACTGAAGAACAAGTTGAAATCCTTGGAGTCAGATTCATGCTCCGATACTGATTTCGAGCTAAAAGAGGGGAAGTATATCATTTATGAAGAATCTAGTGCCACAATTGCTACCACCAAGGTCCAACCCAATGAACTAGAGGACCCGGAAGAAGGTGAGTTCCCTTTTCACTTGCAAATGTGGGTGAAGGGTGCTTCACTACATTGAATTGTTGATAGAAGAATCCAAAAGAACCTGACCTCAGCAAAGGTCGTCAAGCTTTGGATTTGTCGACAACAACACACCCACAACCATGCAACATTGGGTGGCTTAGCCATGGATGAGATATCCACGTTAGCCACAGTGTCACCTGCCCTATGGAATCAAGCCTTTCAAAGATGAGTTATTGTGCGATTTTTCCCCACATGAAATTTGTGATGTTCTTTTGGGTCAACCATATATGTGGAAACATCATGTTGTGTATGATTCTAGACTTAGTAGTGTCACTATTAATTTGGGTAGACAATTGTACATGATACCAGAGATAAATCTACCTACCGTAGTTTGTTTGATATCAGCTAAGAAGTGCAAGAAGGTCGTTCCCAAGACAAGTAAATTTGTCCTCTTCATGATTCATTCTCATAGTGAACGAAAAGTCACAACCACATCTATTGCCTCCACACGAGGCCTCTCTACACAACAAAAGGAAGTGGAAAAAGTTGTAGAAGAATACTGATACATATTCACCTCACCTACTGAGGTGCATTTACATTGTCAAGTCAAGCATTCAATCAATTTGAACCCTATCGCTCCTTTACCTAATGGGCCATTATATCGACTCTCTCTCCTAGTGGAAAATGAGGAAATTAAGTGCTAAATTCAAGACACTTTCCAAAAGGGGAACATTTGAACCAACTCCTCACCATGCATAAGTTAAATCACGCTCTTGCAAAAGAAATATGGGACCTAGAGACTCTATATTGATTACAGAGCTCTTTGAAAAGATCATAGTCATGAATTGATACCCAATTCCTTGATTTGACGACCTTCTTATCCAACTCAAGGGATCCAAGTACTTTAGAAAGATTGATATGAAGTTCGAATACCACTAGGTCCTAATAGAATCAAATGATGTATGGAAGACTAATTTCAAGTATAAAGAAGGTATTTTCAAGTGTTTGGTCATGTTTTTTTACTTAACAAATTCCACAGCAACTTTCATGAGGTTGATGGATGACAACTTGTGGCCTTTCACAAATTCCTTTGTGGCTGTATATCTGGATGAAATCCTCATCTTCAACAAGAGTTGGGTAGAACACTTGCAACACATTCAACATGTACTCCACACTCTATGACAACACAAGTTATATGCTAACTTTGACAAATGTTCCTTTCGCATGAACAAGGTCCAATACCTAGGATACATTGTAGATGAAAATGGTGTACATGTGGATCCAACCAAGAACCAAGTCATTCATGACTGACCAGCCCTAACAATACTAACCGAGATTCTAAGCTTCTTAGGCCTTTCCAACTTCTATCGTAGGGACATGTTGGGATTCTCCCATAATACATGGCGCCTCATCCAAATGACCAAGGGTGGTTGCAAAGCTGAATTTAGGTGGAACAATTCATAATATAAAGCATTTGACGATTTGAAACATCCTTTATGCTCAACCTTGGTGCTTTCCTTACCCAATCTGTAACAATCTTTTGAGATTGATATAGATGCTCCAGACAACGTTGTGGGTGTCATTCTCACCCAACACGTTCATCTGGTGGCATATAATAGAGAGACACTCTTATATGTTGTCCATAAGTGCCCCACTTATTCCAAAGAGATGTATTCCATTGTAGAAGAATGCCAACAATGGAAGCATTACATTCTAGGGAGGGAGACAATCATCCATACGGATCACAGTCCTTTATAGTTCATTTAGACACAAGGAAAATTACAAAATGAACTCCATCAAAAGTGGCCCACATACTCACAACAATTTCAACTCAACATTAAATACTAGCATAGATCCATCTTAAACCTAGATTTATCAAGCACTGAGAGGGATCCAATTTCTTGAGGTGTAGTTTTTTTTATCTTAAATTTTTTACACATTAAGAAAAAATTTACACCTTAAGATATTTGATCTTTTTGGTACTGTATATATCTAATTTTAAGATGAAATCAATATAATTGATATTTTTCTTTGAGCCGAAATAATCTTCAATTTTTTTATGAGAACAACATGTTACATAATGTTAAGCGTTACAACATATCCCCCATACTGGGTTGTAAAGCCTCACTACTCTCAGTGCAATAAAAATGGATCACCAGTTGTGTTGTTGTCTGCCTCAATTGACCTCCAACTGCAACACTAAATTTCAACTCTATGAAAACGATCCTAAATTTCATACAACCTACCAAATGTTGGGAGTGGTAAAGGGAATTACCAACTTTCGTTTGTAGGATGGATTTTTATGCCATATGTAGTGGGGATTTCTCCCCTACTACGTGCAAAAGAACCTACCCTAGATCAACCAGATCATAGGGTAGAGTTCATGGTCCGAAGGATCTCTTAACTTCGTCTTGCAATAACAAATGATAAAAATAACAATATTTTTTTATTTTTTATATATTTTATCTAACTAATAAAAAACAATAACATGCATACCTTTCAATAATGTGGGCCACTGTAGCCATCTGAGGAAATGGTCCATCGACTCCATGGTATGGTTCTCGATTCATCTCCACTAATGGTTGTCAAAATAGGGGAAATGGATCCGAGTGGGTATGGAGCAAGCTCAACATACACCGAGGGAATGATAGGGAAAAATTATGGGAATAATGGTGAAAGTTGAAAAGTTCAAGAATCTAATGTTTGTGGGGAGACCTTCACAATGTATTTATAGAATGGTATGAGGTTTTTTGACACATGGTATTTTATTGAGCATGGTATTTGTCCATGGTTTTTGACCCATTCTAATTTTAGGGTTTTTTCATCCTTTTGGAGAGAGTGGGCATAAGTCACAATAAATGCTCAATTTCCCTTCATTCATTGGGGAAGGAATAATAATGTTTTGGACCATATTTGGTGGAATTTTAGTTGTGAAGGTCAAAATGGAAGAAATAAGGGTGGGATAATGATGTATAATTATGGTTTGGACCATAGAGAGCTTGGTGAACATTTGTTTTGTGTTAATGGATTTCCCCCTGATATGTGAGGGCAGGAGCTCATCGTATGGCCGATAGACATCATAGGATCAAGGGAGAAATGGTGACAACAATGGAGAGACTAGAGAGGACTGCAGAGAAGTGGAGTCTCTGCATTCGAACTGCAGTGGATTTTGGTTTGCATTTCTTCTAAAAAATGGATGAGGTACATATAATTTCATACATGTATATCGACGAGGTGGGCATACCCATGCTCATAACAATGTCTCAATATAAACATGGGGATCAAGTTTGAAACAATGGGAGCCAATCAATACATATATACAATTGGTAGTACATAATGATGGCCTCAATGGGAGGCTCAATACATAGACTGATATGAAGAATTGGTAAATAGGAACAATGGAATTCTCATGAAATGCAATACCACAACAACTGGTGCTCTGTTGGATCTGGAGGTGTATGCAGCTGTATGGAATCAATGAATGAGAGTCAGAATATATGAGGTAGAATAAACAACATCAAGTATTCTAGATACACGAAAGTAGGACACTGAGGGGCTTTCAAACACTGTCGCCAACGCATCCCAAAAATCACAAGGGACATGAAACTGCATGGGTCCCAAAAATATACTCACCAATGTGATAGAGTCAGGAGACAACTGGGGTCTTCGACCAAATAATGAAGGAACCAATACCTTGTAGGAGTCTTAACGGTGCGATGATGGATTTGAAGTCGAGCATGTGAGACAAAATCAACCCAAAAAACACTAAGGAATCCTTTCAAGTGGTCCAAGGAACTCATCAAAGAGGTGGATGAAACCAAGATATAGTGAACTCTAGTTCTATCCTTTGGAATAGATGTGTTAACGTTGATAGAGGGAGACCTGCAACTACCAAGGCAATGAATTTTTCTTGATAGAAGCATGAGGGGGACAACCAAAGATATGGAATAGTTAGGGGACTAAAATATTGAATGGGGAACAAGGGCAGGAGAGTACAGGGAACTCAAACTTCATACCTTTCTCAGGAGAAAATTTATTTTGCATACCTTTTTCCAAAATTCGAGAATCCAATATGTGTTGTGGAGCACCATGGCTTCTATCTCGAATACTGTGTAAACAAAACTTGTTTTGTGGTTTAAATAGGAAATAATGGTGGTTTTGGGGCGCGGCCCATAGGGCCATGCGCCCTTTTGGACCCCCACCCAAATCCTCCTACAAAATCTTAAAATAAATCCACCAAAAGCTACCCAACGAATGGGCTTTGGCGTGGTGGTAAAACCGTTGGAATCTTGGGGCAGAGGTCCCGGGGTCAAACCCACGGGCCTCGCCCCTTTCCCTGCCATTTTGATATGGTATAATATTGTGGAAATATATTATTGCAAGGTTTGGTGGAGTATTAACTTGGCATTTGGCGGATTCGTTGGCATCTACATTGGAAATCCACTTGGTTATTGTGGAAATGAGATATGGTTTGAACTATGGATAAGATGGGGGGATCATTGTTGACAATGGATTCATGGTTTAAATAGGAAATAATGGTGGTTTTGGGGCGTGGGTCAGAGGGCCACGCCCCCTCCCCCCAACTCCGCCTCCAAACTCTAAAAGAAATCTCCCGAAAGCCACCCAACGAATGGGATTTGGCGTGGTGGTAAAATCGTTGGAATCTTGGGGTAGAGGTCCCAGGGTCAAACCCAAGAGCCTCTCCCCTTTCTCCACCATTTCGATATGGTATAATATTGTGGAAGTGTATTATTACAAGGTTTGGCCGAGTATTAACTTGGCATTTGGTGGATTCATTGGCAACTAAGTTGGCAATCCACTTGGTTATTGTGGCATTGAGATATGGTTTGAACTATGGATAAGATTTGGTGGATTGAAATATAACATATGGTTCCCATGGGGGGGTATCGTTGTTGAAAATGGGGTCGAGGGCTAATCGTCCCCCCCCTTTCAAAACTAATGTTGACTCAAGTTTAAATAAAACCTCACACCTATAGTTTACAAGGAACATCGACGGGAGCTTGGCTAAGGGAACTTAGTGAATACTTTGGTCTATATGGAGGTCTTGGGTTCAATTCCCCCAGACTCCAACCAAATTTTTAATAAACCATTACATAAACATTTTTCCCACATACTCATTTTTTTGCCATTTTTTAACCTTTTTGCTGAAATTTCAAACACTGATAACTTCTACATCGGGAGGTCATTTCACGCGAAACAATCATTGATGGAAAGATGATGACAATATATTTACCATGGTAAGATTTATTTTGTTGTTTGAATACTTCTTTACTGATTGATCATAGTTGATCCTCCAGGATCAAACATTCCCACTAGGAATGTTTTGGGCCACCAAAAGCATGGAATCATTCAGAAGATAGGCGAGGGTACAACTCCCTCACTCTTTCGGTCTCTATATACTTTGCTTTGCTTGGATGCATTCCTTTCATCACCAATCTAGAAATTATGATCTATTAGATGCTTGTCATGTCTTTCTTTGTACTTGGCCTAACTTATTTCCAACTATTCTTGCACTACTTGATGGATTAACTGGATCTATTGAATAAACTTTTGAGATTTATCTGCATCAACTTGTCCACATTCCACTCTATATTTCCCAAAAAAAAAGTCTAAAGAAGACTTGTAAAGTATCCAAAACATGTCTCAAATGGAGACTTTTGAGTTGAAGAGTGTATAGCTATGTTGTAGGCATGCTGAACATAATGCAACTGTTCATCTCAAAGCTTAGGATGCATAGCACAAAACCTTCGAAGAAGATGTTCCACGACCTGGTTGACCACTTTAGTTTGTCCATCAGTTTGTGGATGAAATTATGTGCTATTCTTCAACTTTGTGACCATAAGTTCCCATAAAGATGACCAAATTTTCCCAAGAAAGAGGGAATCTCGATAAGAAATAATAGAAGTAGGAAGTCCAAAATGGACCCATACATTTTGAAAGAACAAATGATCAGTCATCTCAGCTGTGATCTGCTATTTAGAAGGCATGAATATACACATTTTACTGAATCAATCCACAACAACATATAGATAACCATGCCCCTTTCTATACATTGCTAAACCTCCTACAAAATCCATTGAAACACTTTCCCATGGATGAGAAGAAACTAGAAGTGGAGTGTACAAGCCTAACTTTATGTTACTTGGTTTACTTGTTGCACACATAACACAACATTTTACATATTTGGACACTGTGTCATTCATTCGAGGCCAATAACAAAACTTTTTTAATTGTGCTACAGTTTTACCTACTCCAAAATGTCCTGAAATGAGAGAAGTATGAGCTTCTCTTATCACATGCATTCTTTCACTTTGTGGAAAACAAATTTTACCAAGATGATACAACAACTTGTGATTGATATGATAGTTCAATTCTTCATTCTGATAGTCATGCTTTAGTGATTCATATACTTCTTTAAAGTCTTCATCCTTAGTATATTTTTCAACACAACTTGCATGTACAAGAGGGATTTGTTGAATGACAATATAAGCGTTTGTTGGAGGTCTAGATAACATATCTGCAAAGTTTCTCATGAATACTTTTCTTATACTTAATAACCAAATGAAATTGTTGTAGAAAACCCATCCACCTGAAAAACCTTGATTATTGTATCTTAGTTTGTGATTGTAAATATTGTAGTGGTTGATGATCAGTATGTATGATTGTTTCTTTACCCATTAGGTAATGTTTCCACTTTTTAACACTTTGTACTAATGCATACAACTCCTTGTCATAGGTTGGATAATTGATTATTGTTTTAGAGAAAGTTTCAGAATGATAACATAATTGTTTTTTATGTTGCATTAAGACTGCCCCCATTGCATAACCATTAACATTAGTTTCTATCTCAAATGGTTATTATAGATCCAGCAGTGCAAGTACTAGAGATGTGTTGATCTTTTCTTTCAATGTGTCGAAGGATTTTTGTTCCTTGCCTTCCCACTGAAAGACTTTTTTCACACTTGTCAAAGCATGTAAAGGGGAAATTATGAAGGAGAAATTCATAATGAACTTCCTCTAGTATTGGGTTGCTCCCAAAAAGATTCTTACATCTGTTACATTATTTGGACTAGGCCACTTTACAATGATATCCACTATAGAGGGATCAATCTTTAATTAAACACCCCCTACAATGTAAAATTGGTAAACTAAATATGTCTTTCCAAACTCACATTTGGACATCTTTACGTACAATTGTTCCCTTACAAGTACATCCAAAACCTGTTTTACATGCTTGACGTGATCTTCCCAAGTTCCACTGAAAATCAAAATATCATCTAAGTAAAGTATAAAAAAGTCATCAATGAAAGGCCTAAACATATCACCTCATAAATGTTGCGAGTGCATTACAAATCCCAAAGGGAATTACCATCCCTTCATACAATCCCTTTTTAGTTTTAAAAGCAGTCTTCCAAACATCATCGCCCTGAATACGAATTTGATGATATCCACTTCGTAAGTCTAACTTAGTGAAATAGATTGCATTCTTACGTCGATCTAAAATATCAACAATTCTAGGAAGAGGATACACGTTCTTTGTCACGTCCCCACCCCTCTATCGGAGAGAGGATGCGACTATTCTGCTATCTAATCCAGGAAAACTAGCCCCATGAACATAATATAAAATGAAATGCATTGAACTAATAACATACACAGATGCATGAATATTTAACATACAACGGAAGCAAAATACATTCCATTCAACTATTTAACATGTTCATCATAATTCATTTAAGAAAATACGAGTGCGGATATTTAAACACAAGAATACTTATCTCGAAAGAAGCTTGTTCCGCAACCAGCCATGCCGCTGCAACGTTCCACCCAACCATAGGCCAACTTGCTCATCAATATCTCAGCAACACTGCCACCCCTGAGCTGGGAATGATTCTCACAAGGAATAACGAACACTGGTGGGCTCACACATAGACAAGGATATAACAAAACTCAGCCAAGCCAACATAGTTGGGTTTACCAGGATGCAAAGGAGCTGGAAAAGATGACTGCTAATATAGTGAGCTCAACCACAGAGCTATGGACACTTGCACGAGATCTATCTTGGCTTCTAGAACATCTACACACCCAACACAAGGAAGCACCCCCTTCTCTGCTACACAGTCCCTCGATTGTGCCTTCCCTTCCAACGTTATTCAGGGTGTGCAAAGATGAAAACCAGCTCCCTAGATATGTCTATGAGGTTCCTTCACACACTATGTTTATCAAGCTGGTTAGACCCCATTTCCATCCCCAATTCAGTTCAGACCAAAGCACATATGCATACACAACAAGATGCACAATTCTGGGTTGAGGAAAATAGTTTTGGCAACAAAACGAATTGCCAAGATGGGTGAAAACATCGCCCCAAAAAAAACTTGATTTCCAGGGACGTTTTGTCCCTAACGTGGCCAAAACAGACTCAACAACACCCACGAAAATCGTTTGTCTCTTCTCCCACTCGTTGGGAATCACCAAAAATGATTTCCACCTTGGAAAATAATGGGGAAATGCAGCCAAATCATGGGGGAGGAAACCCACCCACTGATCATTACCAAAAATGAATTCCCAGCCTAGGGAAATTGAAGAAAATGACTACCCACGTGAGGGAAAACACACAACAAACCAAAAACATAACGAAGCTCGGCCACGTGAGTGCAAGCAGAAAAAAAATGCATGCTTGTGCGTGAGTGCATGAGGAAAATCTCCTGTGCATGAGTGGTGTGTGGCTTCTCCCTTCAATGTGAGAGAAAATAGGAAAAAACCTCGCCCTTGGGAAAGCATGTGGTCAATCCTGACAACCCTGCCAGAATTGACGACTGCCCATACTCCCCAAGCCCCAAGGCAATAACTTCCCAACTAACTTTTGGATAATTTAATTGGTTGGTGAATAGGACAAGAAAAGGTGGTTGGAAGCCGATGGGTTCTCCTTTCCTCACTTATATTTTCTCCATTGGCTCAGAGCTTAAATATTCCACCCCCCTTTATCCTTAGAAAATCACGCCCCATATCATTATTTGTTGCATTGACATAGATGGTTGTGGGTATTTAATTAAATTGCATATTTACATGATGTCCAAAAATTATAATGTATCGGATAACACAAAATACTATTGGCATCGATTTTAATTGACGAACCTAAAATGATAAATCAATAGTGGGGATTTTTCCTTTAGCTCGACACCATGATTAAATACAATATAAACATCATATACATTTTTAATGCAAATGGGGTCAAAACCGAGGTGTTACATTCCCCTCCCCCTTCAATAGCATTGTCCTTAGTGCTTTACCAAATTGAACAAAAATGGATGTGCCAATCGCATGGAATCCTCCAGCTCCCACGTAGCCTCTTCAGGACCGTAGTGCTCCCATTGCACCTTTACCTACTTTATGGATCGGTTTCGAAGCATTGTGACCTTCCTGTCGAGGATGCGCATTGGCTCGATTTGGAACTCTCCCTCGGGTTCCACCTGAATCACATCCCAATTTATCACATGGTTAGGATCATGTACATATTTCTTAAGAAAAGAAACATGAAAATCATTATGAGCTCTAGTGCTAGTAGGTAGTTGAAGTCTATAAGCAACTGGCCCTATTATTTCAAACAACCCACAATATCTAGGTGACAACTTGGCACAATTTCCAATCTTCAAGGAACTCTTCTTTTCCCTCACTCTGAGGTAAACATGATCCCCAACACTAAACTCTCTGTTCACCCTATGTTTATCTGCATAGCTTTTCTATCTGTCCTGGGCTACTTTCAGATTCTACCTGATCTTTACAACCTCATGCTCCATCTCCTTGAGAAATTATGGACCAAGCACAACCTTGTTCACTAGATTATCCCAAGTCACTAGTGTCCTACACCTCCTGCCATATAAAGCTTCGTATGGACTCATTCCCAAGGATGCTTGCTGTCCATTGTTATATGCAAATTCTACCAAGTGTAAATAATCCTCTCACTTGGTTGGTTTGTCCATCACATACATGCGAAGGATGTCTTCAAGCACTTGATTAACTCTCTCTGTCTTCCCATCAGTCTGAGGATAAAGTTTAGCTTTGTACCCAAATCTGCAAACAACCCCTTCCAAAAATTGGAAGTGAACTTGACATCTCTGTTAGAGACTATTTCCTTAGGCAATCCATGCAATTTGAAAATATCCTTCACAAAGATCTTTGCAATGTCATCAGTCTTATGCGTAGAGTTAACCGGTATAAAATGTGTTGCCTTTGTCAACTTTTCCAGCACAACCATGATGGAATCTTGTTGTGTCCAAGTCATTGTCAATCCTGTAATAAAATCCATGGAAATAACTTCCCATTTCCATTATGGAACTGGCAAATGCTGCAACAAGCCTGCTGGGTGTTCATGCTCAACCTTCACCTGCTGACATTTCATGCACCTTGAAATATACTCGGCCATGTCCTTTTCATTCATGGCCAAAAATACTGCTTTCTAGCTGTAGCAATTGTCTTTTGATATCCCGGGTGACCAGAATATGGAGCTTGATGGATCTCATCATAACAACTCTCCTCACATCTACTACATTTGGAATATAAATTCCATTCTTATAAGTAAGAAGTCCATCTTCTTCCAATTTATATCCCTCATACCTCTTCTCAATACTTTGTTGCTGCAATTTGTCTTTTACTTGCTCATACAACTCATCTCCAACAGTATGATTAACAATCTAATGTCTCAAATTTGACTGGCAAATACTAAGAGATGCCACATGCATTTACTGCAACTTCCTAGTAAGTGCATCAACTACCTTATTCTCTTTTCCTTTTATGTGTTTGATTTCAATATCAAACTCACATAAAATATCCAACCATCTAGCTTTCCTAGCATTTAGATTAGGTTGATCAAATAAATACTTTAGACCACAATGGTATGTCCTTAGCTCAAATCTTCTTCCCATCAAGTAATGCCTCCACATCTTGAGAGCATGTAATATGGCTGCAAGTTCTAGATCATGAGTGGCATAGTTTTTCTCATGTTCCTTCAACTTTCTTGATTCATAACACATCACGTGGTTGTCTTGCATAAGGACTCCTCCAATCCCTTGACCACATGCATCGGTACGCACCACAAAATATTTTTCTGGGTCTGCAATATTCAATACTGGTGCACTTGTGAGAAGATTCTTCAACTACTGGATCCTTTCTTCACACCTCAATGTCTATTCAAACTTTATTCCCTTATTTTGCAAATAAGTGACTGGATGTGCAACCTTGGAAAATCCCTCAATGAATCTCCTGTAGTATCCTACAAGTCCCATAAAAGATCTTACATATGTTACATTTCTTGGAGTAGGCCAATTCATAATGGCCTCAATCTTCTTAGGGTCTGCAGATATACCCTCATCTGAGATAATGTGGCCAAAATAATGAATCCTATCTCTATAAAAGTTACACTTGCTCAACTTTGAATACAATTGATGCTCCCTGAGCAACTACAATGTCAATCTCAGATTGGCATTCATTCTCTTCCTCATTATTATAATAAATAAGGATGTCATCAAGGAAAACAAGAACAAACTTGTCCAAAATACCTGCTGAAGACACTATTCATAAGGCACATAAATGTAGCTGGTGCATTTGTGAGACCAAATGGTACCACTACGAAATCATAATGTCCATACCTTGTTCTAAAGGTTGTCTTATGAGTGTCTTCATCCTTGATTCTCACCTGATGGTAACCATACCTCAAGTCAATCTTGGAAAATACCTTTTCTCCTCTCATTTGATCAAAGAGGTCATCAATCCTAGGCAAAGGGTATTTGTTCTTCACAGTGACTTTGTTTAGCTATTTGTAATCAATACACAACCTGAGTATACCATCTTTCTTCTTTACAAATAGAACTAGTGCTCCCCAAGGAGACAGACTCGGCCTAATATAATTCTTCTCCAACAACTCTTGCAGTTGCATCTTCAGTTCTAGAATTTTCGGTGTGCTCATTATGTAGGGTGTCTTGGACACTGGTGCTGCTCTTGGCACAAGTTCAATTGTGAAATCAATGTCCCTCTTTGGAGGAAGCCTTAGAATCTCATCAGAAAACACATCCTTGAATTCCTGCAACACATGAAAGTCCTCAAACCTAGGAGTTTCATTCTCTGTTGCCTCCAAAATATGAGCTACATACAACTGGAAACCTTTCCTACAAAACTTCTTCAACTGTATTGTTGAAATCTGCCTCACAAAAATCACCTTTGGAATGCTTCTTACAACTCTTGGGTTCCTTTCTTCATCCATGCATTCAAAATTCTTATTATAACAGTCAAGCTTTACCTTGTGAGCTTCTAACCAATCCATTCCAATGAGAACATCATAGGAACGAAGTGGTAGAACATTTAGATCTACACAAGTGACCAATCCATTCATGACCAATGAACATTTCTCTACCACTTCACTAACCTTTCTCTTATTTCCAGTGGCTATCTAAACTAACCAAGATTTGCTATGCTTTACTTTCTTAAAAGCATAAATCTCCACTACTCTAGGGGTAATGTAACTTTGAGTAGAACCAAGGTCAATCAAAATAGAAACAGATTGCTCAACAATATTACCTGCAACTTCAACCACAGTTGACTGGTGATCTTCCTGGTGGTCCTCCAGTACTGCATAAATCCTAGGGACAACCCTTGCTACTTGACCCACTGTTTCTGCCTCTTGAATGTTGTAAGTTGGCCTTGCATTCTCATTCTCAAGTGGACAATTCCTACGCATGTGGGGTCCTCCACATATCCAACATTGGAGTGGTTCTCTATTCTGTTGTGGATCTCTTGGCTTTTCTCCCACCATTCCAGCTGTCTTACTCATAGCTTGGGATGGTTGCTTCTGCTGATTCCTGAAGTTAGAAGGTTTGAAACCTTTCTTCCTTTGGTCAGACTTCTCATTCTTCTTGTCCTTCCATGTCTTACAATAATCAGGTTTTCCTTTGCTTTGCTCATAGCAATACTTAGCTTTCCTTATTGCTTCTTCCAGAGTTCTAGGTTCATAAAACTCAATTCTGTCTTTGTAAGACTGAGACAATCCACTCAGGAAACGTTGGATCTTCACTTTTTCATATTTGATGTACCTGACATACCTCAAAAGTTTGCAGAACTTGTTTGCATACTCTTCCATGGTCTGCTGTCCCAATCTTAGCTCATGGAATTCTTTGATCTTATCATCATAATACCTGTCAGATATGTATTTCTGGTTGAAATACTTCTGGAACTGTTTCCACACAATCTTCATTTCATTAATCTTCTTTACTTGCCTAAAGTTCTCCCACCATATGGATGCTCTTCCAGTCAAATTGAATATGGATACCCTATCCTTCATATTTCTAGAGTAGTCTTGGACTTGGAGATATTTTCTCATTCAGAGAAGCCAAGCTTTAGCTTCTTAACCATTCTTTATCTCACCATTGAAGGTAGGTGGCCTTGCCTTCTTAAACTCATCATGTGAATGGTTCTGGTAATGCCTCTTCCTATCATTCTTGTGAGAAGAAGAACTTGAACCGCTAGTGGATCCTTCAGAGTCAGATGACCCACTAGGATATCTCTTCCTTCTTCTGGTACTTCTCTTACTGTCTTCCGGTCTTAATGTCTGGTCCCCAGAGTTCATCCGCCTCTAGATGTTCGTTAAAATTTGCAGCATGGTTGCATTCAGCTGATTCTGCTCCTCTTAAGCCTTAACCAATATTTCATTATCTAACCTGTAACTTTGCATCTCCACCCTTAGGATTCTCATGGTGGCTGCAAAATCTGGGGGAGTCTCTTGCAATCTCCTCCCATTAGACTCTATCTCAGCATTCCCAACTCAGACATTCCCCCCCATAGCATCTTCCTTGTACTCATTGGGGTTCTGTGCATCATCATACACGTTGCAGGTTCTCATGGCTCAGCCAAATCAACTTTACTGAACTGTACTATTTGGAATGTTGCCTTTGAAGGTGACTAAGATTCTACAAAATGTGTTAATAAACACAATTGTTAGCTACATAAAACTCATATGAATCATACATTACTTATCTACATTGGAAACATCATATATTGACAACTCTGTCAAATCATAGAATTTTCTTTTCACAAAGAATGACTGCCTGAAGGGGATGATGGGGGTCAAGGGGGATTTTGTAAATATTTTATTTTCATGCAATCTAGCACATAAGATCGTTGCCATTTTCCACCTTTCTGGTCCCTGTAAATCCCACTGAAAACCTGCAAAAATTCTCTTTTTCAGAGCAACTCAACTTTTCCACCCAATTGGAAAACTCACCGAAGTTTTCCGACATGTTAGCTCGACTCACCCTTTCCCTTCCGACGCGTCAGCAAAACTCATCATTTCTTTCCAATCAGAAAAACTCGTCGTTTCCTTCCGATGGGTTGGCAGAACTCGTCAAGTTCATCTGACGTATTGATAAGCTTTCCCTTTTCTTACCAATCAAAGAACTCATCAAAATTTTTCGACGTATCGGAAAAACTTACCGAGTTCACCCGACATGTATTGGAAACACTTCGTCTTTTCATTTCGATATGGGATTTTTGACACTATTTTTCTTTCTTTCCTTGGCACCGGCAAAACTCATCCAAGATGCATAGGAAAAATTATCCGAGATGCATCGGAAAGCTCATCCGAGATGCATCGAAAAACTCATCTAACTTTTCGACGTATCAGAAAAAATTACCAAGTTCACTCGATTTTCACCACTTAAATTTTTTTTGAGAAATTTCTTTTCTCCTTCTTCTCATCGACTCAAATCATCTTTTCAAGCCAATGCCATCGGCTCAACTCAACATTTCAAGCCGACGGAAACTCGACCAATTGAGCTAATGTGCAAAATCTTAAAACACTTAGAAAATTTTGGGATTTTTTTCTCTTTCTTTCCCTTCGTCAGCTCAACTCAGCCAGTTTAGTCGACACTATATCGGCAGAACTCGGCCAACTGAGCTGATATATGAAATTTCCAACACTAAGGAAAATTTTGAAATTTTTTCATGTGTGTGCTTCTTTTCCTGCTGACCACAGAAGGTAATTCTAGCCTCTATCAACTACTCTTCTTGGCCCATTTAGGCCCATGCTGCAACATGGGCTCTGATACCACACTGTCACATCCCCACCCCTCTACCAGAGAGAGGACGCAATTATTCTGCTATCTAATCTGGGAAAACAAGCCCCATGAACATAATATAAAATGAAATGCATTGAACTAATAACATACACAGATGCATGAATATTTAATATACAACAGAAGCAAACTTTACATTCCATTCAAGCATTTAACATGTTCATCATAATTCATTTAATCAAATACGAGTGCATAGATTTAAACACAAGAATATTTATCTCGGAAGAATCTTGTCCCGCAACCAGCTATGTCGTTGCAATGTTCCACCCAACCATAGGCTATCATGCTCATCAATCTCTCAACGACACTGCCACCCTCGAGATGGGATGATTCCCACAAGGAATAAGGAACACTAGTAGGCTCACACATAGCCAAGGATATAACAAAACTCAACCAAGCCAACACAGTTGGGTTTATCAGGCTGCAAAGGAGCTGGAAAGGCTGACTGCTAAGCTAGTGAGCTCAACCACAAAGCTATGGACACCTGCACCAGATCTAGCTTGGCTTCTAGAACATTTACACACCCAACACAAGGAAGCACCCCCTTCTATGCTACACAGTCCCTTGGGCTATGCCTTCCCTTCTAGCGCTATTCAAGGTGTGCAAAGAAGAAAACTAGTCCCCTAGATTTGTCTGTGAGGTTCCTTCACACAGTAGGTTTATCAAGCTAGTCAGACCCCATTTCCACTCCCAATTTAGTTCAAACCAAAGCACAAATGCATACACAACAAGATTCACATTTCTGGGTTGAGGAAAACAGTTTTGGCAACAAAACGAATTGCCAAGATGGGTGAAAACAACTCCCTAACAACAACTCTATTTCCAGGGACGTTTTGGCCCTAACATGGCCAAAAAGGACTCAACAACACCCAAGAAAATCGTGGGTCTCTTCTCCCACTCACTGAGCATCACCAAAAATGATTTCCAGCTTGGAAAACAATTGGGAAATGTAGCCAAATTGTGGGGGAGGAAACCCACCCACTGATCATTACCAAAAATGAATTCCCAACCTGGGAAAGTTGAAGAAAATGGCTGCCCACATGAGGGAAAACACACAACAAACCAAAAACGTGAGGAAGCTCAGCCACGTGAGTGCATGCAGAAAAAAAATGCTTGTCTGCGCGTGAGTGCATGAGGAAACTCTCATGTGTGTGAGGGGTGTGTGGCTGCTCCCTTCCATGTGAGGGAAAATGCGCAAAAACATCCCCCGTGTGTTCAAGGATGACAGTCCTACCAGAGTTGACGGCTGCCCATACTCCCCAAGCCCCAAGGCAATAACTGCCAACTAACTTTTGGAGAATTTAATTGGTAGGTGAATAAGACAAGAAAAGGTGGTTGGAAGCTGATGAGTTCTCCTTTTGACACTTGTATTTTCCCCATTGGATCAGAGCTTAAATATTCCACCCCCCTTTATCCTTAGAAAATCATGCCCCATCTCATTATTGGTTGCATTGACATAGTTGGTTGTGGGTATTTAATTAATTGCATATTTACATGATGTCTAAAAATTATAAGTGTTCTGACTAGCACAAAATACCATCGACATCGATTTTAATTGCCAAACCTAAAATGATAAATCAATGGTGGGGCTTTTGCCTTTACCTCCACACCACGATTAAATACAATAAAAACACCATATACATTTTTAATGCAAACGGGGTCAAAACTGGGGTGTTACATTCTTAATTGTGATTCGGTTCAGTGCCATGTAATCAACACACATACGCCATGTGCCATCTTTCTTTGGAACCAAAACAATTGGTGAACCACGTGGAGAGGAAATTGGTCGAATGCCCCCTCTTTCAAGTAATTCCTAAACCTGTTTCCTTATCTCTGCATTCTCAATAATGGAAGACCTGTACATACCAATATTAATAAGAGGTGCATCTCGCTGTAAATGAATTTCATGTTGAATTTCTCTTTTAGGAGGTAAGCCTTTAGGTTCTTGAAACAAAATATCATAATCATATACCACCTTTATCAACTCCTTTTTAAGTTTAGGATCATAACCTTTAAAGGATTTAGTTTGTTCAATATCTTTTTCTTTTACTATCATAAGAACACAATTCTTACTTGCATTTATTAACCTCTTCATTTGAATTGTAGAAACTAAAGCAAGATTAGTTTTCATGCGATGTGCACGAATGATATATTCAACACCATCTTTAGTGAGCTGATACCTATTATCTTCCCTGTAAAAGATAGCCTTTCTATCATACATATATGGACTACCCAACACAATACCACAAATATCCAATGGAACCACATCAAGATCTACCTCATCAAAAAATCCAAAAGTCATGGAAAACCTAAGTCTACATTGTTTTGTGACTTGTAATTGTGCATTATCACATACCCATCCAAGTGGATATGGTTTAGTGTGTAACTTAGTTTCCAACTGTAATTTATTAACAATTTCTTCTGAAATGAGGTTTTCTTGTGATCCATTATAAAAAAGAGTATCAATTTTTGTATGTTTGGAGATTACTCTAATATGAAATAACTCACTCTTCTTTCTTTTATCAATGACATGTTCATTTCTTGAAACATAACAAGAAGGAATTTTACCTTGAATGCTTGTAGCAACCACCTTAGTTTCATCCCCAGAATCTGATCCCAAATCATGTTGGATTATTGTTGTCGTAGTCTTTTTGCCTTCTTTATTTTGAAAATTCTCAAGCTTGAGCTCCGGATGAAGTTTCCAACATTTGGAAGAATCATGACCTTTCTTCTAATAATGAGTACATGTAGGTTTATCTCCTTCCTTCTTCATAGTAGTTGTGTGCTTACCTTTTCCCTTACCTCTAAACTTGTTTCCATTTGGTTTGAAAGGTTTCTTGGAAAAATTATCTTTGGTATTCTTCCCCTTCATCTCGATGCAAGTTTCTTGAACACATACCTCATCAAGGTTAGTCGGATTAAACATTAATATCCTATGAGATAAATAACTGTGCAATCCTCCTATATACTTGAGAAGAGTTTCCTAGGTGTAGAGAGGTATACCAAGTACCAATGCCATTTTTCGGAATTCTTGTGTGTAATCTTACACACTTTGTCCCTTACCTTGACTCAGATTATGCCAGTCCATCATAGCTTGCTTCATGTACCCTAATGGATAAAACTATTTTCTTAATGCTGATGTGAACTCATACCAAGAGGATATGGTTTTACCTTTTGTGGCAAGATCCTCTTGAGATCTTATCTCCCACCATATTAGAGAAGTCACTCCAAGTCGGAGAGAAACCAACTAAATTTTAATGTTATCTTCAGTAAAATTTTGAATCCTACAATAAACTTCAATCTGACGGATCCAATTGCCCAATTCCTCAACATTAAGCTTGCCATTATACATAGGTAATTCAAACTTAATATCTAGCTTTAAATGAGGCAAATTAAAGTCAATTTTTGTTTTTTGATTTTCAAATGGAGAAGATATAGAACCATCAAGATAAGACAGAGAATATGGTGGAGTTTTAGGAGTTTCCTCACCACCTCCTTTTTTACCTTCAGCATGAGATGGACCTCCTCATTCAACTTTCTTTCAATCTTGATAGAGCTCCTCTACCATCGTTTGCAGTCTTATGAAAGCTTTCAGAAATTCCCCTTCATATGGGATAGAAGAAGATTCTTCTCCTTTTGGTGAAGACATTTTTCCTCTTCTTGAACCAATCTCTGGATCAAACTCTTCAAGCTCTCCTTCATCACGTTGTAGTCGAGATCTTGTTAACATAAATTCACAATGCAATGGTTATTAAGCTATGATACCAAACTTGATCTGAAATTTCAAGATATTTTTTTAACCAAAAATTGCACGTGAAATTTATATGTTAAATACTCATAAACAAGCTTTAAAAACTGAAATTTAAATGCTTAAATGTCCACACATAAGCAAATAAACAAAAAATAAACCATGAAAATGATAGATAAGAACTGAGAACAAAGTTCACCCCTCCTAGGATATGTCTTCGGGCCACTTCCAATGGGAAGGACGATCTTATTAAGTATTCAAAGCTTACAATAATGGGTTTTTAGAACCACTTCTATTTTCTGTCAGTCACCAACAAAACATACAGTACCACTGCGATCCTCTTAAAATTTTGAGAAAAATGAGTATAAACTCGACCAGGTTTGCTTGAGGCCTTCTCTAGCACGCAAAACGAGACAACCTCTTCTTGCACTGTACTGATATGTACGGACTGTACGTTTCCTGCCTAAGGAACTATGTCAATAAATGTTTGTATGGACCTTGGGAACTGTGCTCTTAACATCCTGCGGATCTATGCTAAACGCACAATGTGTTGCCCTCTGCATTGTAGCTTTTGTCTCGAATACTGTGTAAACAAAACTTGTTTTCGTGGTTTAAATAGGAAATAATGGTGGTTTTGGGGTGTAGGACAGAGGGCCATGTGCCCTTTTGGACCCCCTCCCAGCTCCACTTGCAATCTCTTAAAAGAAATCCATTGAAAGCCACCTAACGAATGGGATTTAGCGTGGTGGTAAAACCGTTGGAATATTAAGGCAGATATCTCAGGGTCAAACCCATGGGCCTCTTCCTTTTCCCCGTGATTTTTATAAGGTATAATATTGTGACAATATATTATGGTAATGTTTGGCAGAGTATTAACTTGGCATTTGGCGGATTTGTTAGTAGCTATGATGGCAATCCACTTGGTTATCGTGGTAATGAGATATGGTTTGAACTATGGATAAGATTTGGAGGATGGTAATATAACATATGGTTCCCATGGGGGGGTGTCTTAGTGTTGAAAATGGGTATATGGATAGGCTCTCTCCCCCCCCCTTCCCCTTTTTCAAAACCAATGTTGACTCAAGTTTAAATAAAACCTCACTCCTATAGATTACAAGGAACATTGGTGGGAGCTTAGCTAGGGGAACTTCGTTAATACTTTGGGATATATGGAGTAATATGGAGGTCTAGGTTTCAATTCCCATATACTCCAACCAAATTTTTAATAAACCATTCCATTAACATTTTTCCCACATACTCATTTTTTGTCATTTTTTAACCTATTTGCCGAAATTTCAAACACTGATAACTTCTGCATCTAGAGGATGTTTTGTGTGAAACGAGCATTGATGGAAAGTTGTTGACGATATCTTTACCCTGGTAAGGTTTATTTAGTTGTTTGAAGACTTATTTACTAATTGATCATAGAATATCCTACTGGATCAAAACCTAAAGTTAGGATTCCATAAATGTTGACCTCAGGAGACCTCCTATAACAAAAACTTGATCTTAAGAACTTAGAAACCCCTAAAGAACAACCAGAGTTGAGTGCAACAAAAAAACCCTAGAAGATGCCATGAAAGCCCTAATGGCCACCATGAAAACCAAACCGAATAATTTTTTTGATAAAAACATGATCAACAACTATATTTTTAATAAAAAAACAAATTATTATTCATAAACATAATAACCAACTAACTTACAAAACAATTAGTATATATATTCACTCATAATTCTCTTCTCCTGACTAATCAAAATTTTAATTAATTTAATTATGAAGCAATTACTATTTTAATGAATTTGATTAAAACCCATATTAAATCAAAGGTATCAAATTGACCACTTTTTATGTCCTCGACAAGGGATATTATGTCCCTGACAAGGGATATTTATATTTCGGTGACCCCCTATTAAAAGTTGCCCTAGATTTTCTCTAGACTCTATAATTTTTTATTTCTTCTATAGTTGAAAACCTATTTTATTAAACTGAATTTTTTTGAATAATATTTTTTTAAATTTTCATTGGTGGTAGGTAGCTAATGCCATTCTAGATTTTCCCTTCCTGGGACTCGACAATGGGCCGACACCAGCACCTGCTTTGTGCAAATTTCCTTTGTTGCACGATGCAAGTGTGGAAAGCTGCATGTTGAAAACATGGTAATATGTATAGTTTCTCTGTTGTGATGTGACCAGGTTCCAGATCTTCTCCACCTGTAGTAAAGGACAACCCTAGGGGAAAACTCCATCGAGTTTACCATCATTCCAACTTGTTTATTAATATATTATATCTAAGTCATTATGCCAATACCAGTCAGTCCTCGAGTTTTGTCAAATGGTAGAATATTTTATGAATGTCTCGAGTCCTGGGTTGACACTTGTTCAAGTGATGGCCAGATGGGCCTCGATTGTTGTGATATATTGAACTCTAAAGCATTCCATGCAAATGTTTTGGCATTTTCAATGAATGTGAAGTGATGGTTTGGTTTTGGAATGGTTTCGCTTTGGAAGTGATGGTATTAAACCCTTCACTTACTATAGATTTCTCCATAATGGTTTATGAGAATGATTCGTTGAACCTTTATTTTTCATTTGTTCACGAGAATTATTGAATCTTTTTCTTGTTTGCACACTCTGATGCATTGCAGGTGCCAAATTCTTTTGATCAAATGGCATTTTATGGAGCTTGCGCTTCCTAGTCGACCTTCTGCTTTGTATAAAGACTCTTTCAAAGAGTAACCACGTTCCAAAAGGTAACAAATCCAATTCTTATGAGAAATATTCCTTGTATTTGTGTTTCGGTGGCAGTTTTCAATTTGTTAAAATTCATAGTTGTTTGTTAAAAATATCTATTGTATATCTACAAGGCATGGAAGAAGGGAACCAACTTTTATTCTTAGTAACCTCTAAGAACTCTTGGCATCTACTCATAAAGAACAAGATGAAGCAAGAAAGAAGATGTTAAAACTGGAACAGGAACACACTCTTGCAGAATAGTCCATGCAAACCATCACACAACAAGACAACATTCCCTAGATATCAATCCCAATGGCACGTAGGGAGCTAGTCAATGTGGACCTTGTCATGAAAAATTCCTCTTCTCACCAAAAATTTCAAGGATCACTAGTAGGATCTCAATACAGTGATAATAAAAATTACAAACTAGTGCTTCCTTTCTCCCAGGATGTTATCAACATTTAAAAACTATTGGCTTAGACCCACTTGATAAAATGAAATGTAAAAGGGAATTGGAGGGTTGTGTGGGTAAATAAAATAAAATAGGTGGCTCGTGGGTATAGGTGTAGAGTCATTGCTTATAAACTGGAAAGAGATGGATTTCGCATGTCTTTTTATTTGAAATCTTAGCCCATAGTTGATTTTGTCTGTTTTGGGGAAACAAAAGTGTTGTAATTTTACAAATATGAAATCATGTTCTCTATGATATTGAACTCAGTAATACATCGTTTATTTAACATTTGCCTATAATATTACCAGATAAGAATATCACGAAACAATATTACAGAGATAAAAGATGAATAAGAAAGATGATAGGAATCCTATAATATTCGAAACTAAAAATTTATGAAAGCATAATGTATATGTTACTGCTTGTAACAATATTTCTCTCTAAATCATTGAATCATTGTTGCTTCCTCTCCAATGAACTGCATTGTTCGTCCTTTAGCTTCTTTTATGAGCTCCATTCTTATGTGAAATCATTCCCCGTACTTCTGTTTGGATGGCAATTTTCAATTGTTAAAAAACAAAGTTGTTTGTTAAAAATCTATAATGTATGTCTATAGGACATGGAATAAGTGAAGCAACTTTTATCCCATGCAAATTTGTGACTTCTAAGAACTCTTGATAGCTACTCGTAGAGAACAAGATGAAGCCAAAGAGAACACGTTGAAACTGGAGCACAGTCTAGTAGAATACTCCATGCAAACCGACAAGGAATTGGCTAGTGCGGACCTTGTCGTGAAATGTTCCTATTTTCACCAAAATGTTCAAAGGGCAGCAACAAGAGTTCAATAAATAAATCATAACAATTCCATATTTAATTCTTAATTTATAAGAATATATACTAGACTAAATCATTTAGGAATAAAAATATATAAGAATAAATAGTTAATGAATTAACTAAATTATTGATTAAATCATGATATAATTAATTGTTAATTCTTATATAGATTTAGCCCGAACATGTGTGGCTCATTAGCGTCACTTGATAGGAAGTCACTTGTTGTAAAGGAGATCACGAGACCAAATCCCACTTAGGTTTACATGTGCCCCATAGTAAAAAATAAAAAATAAAATTCTTAATAAAATTAATTTAATTCTTGAAGCAAATTAGTACAAATGCATAGATAATTTGTCAAATTGCTAAAGCGGAAGGATATGTTTTAGAACCCATGTATGGTAGATGGATATCCCTTCAAAGGTTTTTATCACGTTCGTGGATATCATGTAGTAGATTTGAATGATATTAAAGTGATTGAATACGGGAAAGTTGAATATTATATTTAACATAACCTAGTTAAATATTATTTAATAAACTTTCAAGTCTTTTTTTTATAATTAAAGAAACACACTATAATATTGATAAACAAGAAAGAATTATTTGATACGGCTTTCCAGGGTGTAAATCATATGTGAGTATTAGAATGGCGTGTTAAAGACTAACCTTTCGTTAAAGGAGGGTTCTTTGTTTATAGTCAATTATGTTCATAATTCAATATGGTTGTTGTTATGTATGGTTTGTTGTTATAGTCTACTAGATCAACGCTATCAACAGTTAGTAGGTAAGTTGTTGGATCAACGAAAAATGCTAGTTATCAGAATTAATCAGATGGAGCCCAAACCAACCATTGCCCCTACAGTGGGTCTTTTGGGTCTCCAAAGAATGATGGGATGTTTGAACTTCGATAAAGACTAGGGTATGAATATGTGGATTCACTGCTCCGTGGTTATGTAGGCATGCGTAAATTTGTTTTGTTTAAATTGAAGTGAGACATTTTTATTATGTTTCCGACAGGGAATATATATGAATCGATTAGGTGGATTAATTCCAGAAACATATTTAAATTTTTTATTTTTCAAATGTTTTTTCTATAGTTTGATTAATTTTTATTTTTTGAATTATTTAAATATTGATTTAACTTAGCTTCTATTGGTCTTTTGCAGGTGACGTTTGCTTGGGACTTTGTGCCCCAAGACCCGACGACGAGATGATCTAAGCATTCCCATTGACATGTATTGGAAAATGAGACAGTCTGCAAATATCTGGGATTTATATAATAAGTTTGTGGTTTTCCATGTGCCTTGAATCTCTCAATCCCTCCACTAATTGATGGGTATGTGCATATGAGGAATCTATATTGATGGCTGGTTGCGTTGATTGACAAGGAAGCTCGACAAACCTGTGCCATGGCAATACAATCACATTAATTCTTCCCAAAACAACAATGCTTCAAATAATAATTGCAACAACCCCCTAAACATGAAAAGCAATACAATTCATTGCTGGCCTCTAGGACCATTTGCCTGGTAGCACTGCCTTAATGACACTTGCCTCCATGGGAAATTTGCCTTATGTAAAGGATAATGGGTAAAGTCGACTGGAGGATCTGTGTCTTTCTTCTTGGGCGAATAACCAGGCATAAAGACCTATATATTTAGAGTAAAAAATTCTGCTACTAAATAGAAATTTTCCCACAATGATTTTATTTCTGCAATCTCAAGAATCGGCTTGTGCGATTCATAATGTGCCATTAATACTGCATTTTCTTTTTAACAAATTGCTCTACTTTAGAGCATTCTTCATGTTCTCGGTTCGGCCTGCAGCTACTTGAGTTAAAGTAAGCTATTAGTTGTCACTGCCCTGTGAGTGCTTGACACCCTAGAAATTGAGTTGTATCAGACCTATATATATGAAATACCACCACTACGATTTCAATGCACTTGGACTCTTTTGTGGAACTTAGACAAATAGGTTATTGAATTTGGTGGAAGCAAAAGTGGAGCTAGCATGGAGAAATGTAGGGATTTTGAGAAAACACAACATTTTTTGCTGGTTCATGGAGCAGGACATGGTAGTTGGTGCAAGTAAAAAGTCCAGCATCTTAGTTACTTCCATAGATTTGGCAAGAGTTGGTAGTAGTATGCTTGATCCAAACAATATCATGTCATTCCATGATTATACTGTGCCTCTTGTTGAATTTCTGTCTCAGCTATCAGCTATCCATTTCTAACAAGGTATGCTATAGTATATAATTTCTGGGAATTGCCTATATATTTTGCTGGCAATTCATATTTAGTCATCTACATCATTAAACATTCTGTAATATTTACCCGGATCATTGTAAATGTCTTTGTTTTTCTACCTTTGTTTGGTGATTTACATTAGCTTTTTTTCTTGAAATACTATAATATTTTTTTTGCTTTACTGTAAATCCTTCTGTGAACACCCTGAGTTGATTTAAATAATTGTCCAACTTTGAGTCGGCTGTGGATATTCTCGATGAATATGCTTGTGTTTAATTAATTTCATGTACTGTGTGTGCAGGTTGTGCTTGTGCTCCACAGCCTGGGAGGTATTACAGCACAAGAACGTTAAGAAGGCCGTGGATATTCTCAAGGAATATGCTTGTGTTTAATTAATTTCATGTACTGTGTGTGTAGGTTGTGCTTGTGCTCCATATCCTGGGAGATATTACTGCACAAGAACGTTAAAGAAAGCGGTGATGTTTGACATCGATAAGGTCCAATCGCCAGTCTCCATTAATTTATGGTTTTATTGCTGTTATTTTGAATTTTTCTGGATTTAAATAAAACATTGCTTCCAAGATGTTGTTGATTTCTGCCACATATACCTTGTTGCGAATAGAACGAATTTTTGATGTTTCATTTTCTCAAACTATACTTTTTAATTATTAAGTTTCTGCTATTATACTTTATACTTCTTAAGTTTCTGCTAAAGTTTAAAGATTTAAATAAAACGTTGCTTCCAAGATGTTATTTATTTTTGTAACAAATACCTTGTTGTGGACAGAGAGGCTTTCTGCAGTTCCGGCCTTGAGCATCATTATCAATAATGCTAGTGTTGCTCTTCCACGGGAGCTCGCCAAGCACGCCGTCTCAAAGGGTACCAAGGGCGTCACCAAGTTCACCAGTGCTTGAGTTCGGTATTTTCTTTGAATAAATTTCAATGGTGTCTGTTGACACCACCTTTGCTATGGAACTTTGAATACAGTATTTTGAGTCTTGTGATTTATATTTTTCTCGAGTTCGATTCAAGGACCATGGTTTGATTTGCTATTTTTTGTATCGTTTAAACCATTTTCTAATTTATTTTGTTTTAATTGGGGTATTTTTAGTGGAAGGGCTTTGAATTCTGTAGCCTTTTTGGTTCAAAATACTCCTGAACTAATTGGCATTTGATTGAAATTGAACGCAAGTTGCGCTTTAGAATGTGCTTTTTTTGAAATATAAAAGTCGCAGATGCCTCGAGATTGAAATCTGAAAAACAACATTCTGTTCTTTGAAATCATACTTTGTCAATCCTTATAATATGTTTAGTATATTGGATTCATATTCCAAATCAATTATATTGGTTCAGATTGGGAAGTTATGCCTGTTTATATTTTTTCAGAAAGGCATTGAAATGTTTACCTCTTAGGTGTTAACTTTCAGTTTTTATTATGTCGTCTTTACAATATAGGTTATATCTGTTTGCAATTTTCAGGAGGCTTTGAAATAAATCTCTGTTTTTTATTATATCATGGAGTTTCTTCCTGTAATAGGATGATAATTGTATGGTGGATGTTACTTTTCAATTTTTATTAAACCGCTTTGACATTGTGAGGTTGTATCTGCCTTCAATTTTCAGAAAGGCATTGAATAAATCTCTGATATTGATTATACCATGGAGCATTTTTCTTTTTATAATAGGATGAGTTCTCTTCTGTTGGCCTTCTTGTTGAGGCGATTGTGAGACTCTTTAGCTTAGTATGCCACATTTGGAAAATTGTTATTTCATTACGATTTTTTTGTCATAAAATGTTCTCTTAGTGCAAAAGTTTTAATACTTCAATGATAAAAATTGATAAAGGCGCCTTCATATCTCTACCGACAACGTCGAATTTTAGATTCCTGGCTGAAATATGTTACCAAAAATAGTGAAAATGCCTCCACTTCAGGTCTAAGGTATTTAGTAGAGTAACCAAGTGGAGATTCTCTTAGCCCAGCTCCGGCATTAGCACCTACAACTACATACATGGGCTGCTTTCTTTCTGGCTCGCTGGTGGGGGACACTTGGCCCGCATGCTTTCTCTTCCGCGGGCTTACAATAACGTCAGGGGTACTCAAGTGATAAAAAGTACATATTTTAAGCTATCCGCCTATTAATATCTCTTCTCCTATATCCTATTGGTTCTTAAGGCTCTTAAATTGAAGTAGAAGCGGTGTTAATAATATGCTCTATATTGGCCTTAGAACGCTATGTATAAAATTTTTTCATAGGCCCTTTATATGTCTTTAAAATCATAGGCTTAAATCTTCGGAAATAAGCTAGTAGTAGCCCCACATTTAAAGACAGATTTTGAAGCAAGGTGGGTGAAATGTTTTGAACTCAAATCAACACCATTTTTGCTTTTGTAAAAAAACATTAAATAGGTGTGTCATTAGGAGTATTTAGTTTGTGGGAAATTATTGAATTTGTTAGTTTTTACAGTAATATTACAAGTCTTTATTGAAAAAGCTAGTCTGTTTTCCAATTAAATTTAATATAATCATGACTGTCTTAGATGCAAAATTTTAAGCATAACAGTCTAAAGTAGTCCAAAATCTATAAATCAAGAGAGAATACATCTAACAAGCACTGGTGTAAAAACTGAAAGAACATATTGGAGAAATCCATAGACTATTCACCATGTACCACAGCTCATAGCAAACCCCCTTTAGAACCTGTCTTGTGAAGCTGCGATATCCTTGTTGAATTACTTAATCAACTTCAACTAGGTAAATGGATATTAAATTGTGACTCCATAGCTCAATGAAAACTGAAAATGAACCAATTGGATAAATCCAAAGACCATTCACCATGTACCACAGGTAATAGCAAACTCTCTTTAGAACTTGTCTTGTGAAGTTGTGAGAATATCCATACTTACTTTTTCAATCACCTAATAGTCAACTTCAACTCAAGATAAATTCTAGTTGATCGCATATTAAAAGTATGTGACTCCACATCTCAGTAAAACATCTTCATTATATTTGAACTCTTTCCCATGATGAAAATCTCTTAGCTTATAATGAGATAGATCCAACCCTTTTAGATGAAAAACTTGAAATTTTGTTTGCACTTTAATATTCATTTAAGAGACCTCATAATCATTTAAAAGATAACACCTCAAGAGACCTTGTAATCATTTAAAAGATAACACCTCAAGGGTTAAAGTCATCCCTGCTTGTAAGGAAATTATCATAAGTGTTGGACTACCAACCCATCATCAGCAGCAACCATGTCAGAACTACAAAAGGCTGAATTAGATGGCATGTACTATGGGACTACTATCTTGAAGCTGAAGTCCATATTATAACCACTTGATGGTTGTGTGTTTAATATTCTTCCCTGCTTTAAGTGAAAGGGGTGAAACAGGATTGATATCGACTGTAGTGAATATACAAGATTGATATCGATTGTAGTGAATATTTTTCAGGTGCCCACCAGAAGTCGAGTTGATTTGAAATATTAAACTTGACTAGAAATATTAAACTATGAATGGTGCTTATGAAATAGCTTAGACCATTTTTGTGAAATCGTATCATGATTAATACTGGCTAGAAACTTTTGGTTGGAATTATGTATACAACCATTTTTTATGTTGTCATATGCATCTTTTGGCCCTTTCACATAGAACACAAGCAAATTTCATTGAGATTCTTAACCCTTCTCTTCACACCTTTAAATTTCTATGGTTGGTTGTTTCTCTGTCGTATGTTTTGAGGCGAGTTTTATACCTATTAATATACAGTGCAATAAGCTTAATCTCATGCAGTTCAGTCATGGATACACAAAATAATACCATGAGGTCTTGTCATACTCTGCCACTGACCATACGAATCCAATGCTCCAATTCGCCAAAAAAACATCGCCTCCAAGGGTTTACTCCTACAATCATGACAGATTCATTCAAGCCAAGGAATATTTGGAACAACTTAAGCTCCTAATAGAATTGGAGTGCATTCCAGATGACCTTCCTCAACTCAAACATCATCCATGTTGTTTTCAATCATATGAACAACAGCTGGCTGGGCTCTGAGCTACATGAAGAAATGAAAGGCAGTCCTAGATGGATTGGACTGCAAAAAAGGAATGTTAAGCAAAGCTAAAATGTGTAGAGAGCTTGAACGAAATTAGTATGAAGGTGCTCTAATTTTTGCAGAGATAGCCAACTGTCCGAAGCAACGGCAAGGATTTGAATTCCACATTGAGCTTATCATTATTTCAAGGTTTGTAATACCTCCCACTCGCCTAAAAGAAAATAAAATATGTTGCAGTGCCATAAATTAATATTGGATCAAATGGATTATGTCGGTGATTGCGAAAAATGGGTCAAATGGATTCTATTTTTATTTAGGGAAAAAATTGTATCAGCAACGTCGTTAAAGTTAAAGTTGTAAAGTTTATCTTTTATACCTGTTTATTTGGTAAATTCTAGACCGAAAATTTCTTGAATCAATCACCTAACAGTGAAAATGTTTTCACAGACTCAAACGGTAGATTTCAGTAACCATACATTTTACCTCTGCTTGGTGCAATTAGACATCATGATTCTTCAAAATAAATCCAATCCCAATGGTTATTTGTACAATATATTTGAATTTTTAATGTTCATCTTGTAGTTGAACGAAGAGACGATGGGGATAATGTGGACAATTAGTATTTGAAAGTCGTTTGGAATCGACATCCAGCAGGTAATGAAAATATTTTCATCAATTTCGGGATACAAACCCGATGTTCAAAGGTTTGCTGCACCAATCACTATCCTTTATCTACCATGAGCTCGTGCCATGTTCTTATCACCAACAACTTCTTTTCCAGCAAGAACATCATTGTTTCCCTTAGGGTTCATTCTTACGTGAAAGCGGTGATCCCTCAATGCAGCGTTATATGACTGGATAAACCGAGCTTCACCTTATGCAAAGGCGTCCACAAGAAACAAGGTTAGAAATATAACAGCAACAATTGTGGCCTTCATTTCAAAATCAAGTACTTTAGTGCTTCCCTATAACACAATCTATTAGGAATACCCTTGTTTCGAATTGGTTCATCTCTAACACTCATATTTATAGATGTTTATCCTAGAGGTTCCATAAACATATACATAAATGCTGCAGAAAATAACCTGCCTTGTTGTACTATATATGAGCAACGTCTTTAGTGTTAAACTCCTCCTATCGATGATAAGATCCATTTTTCCATATATCATTCAGTTTCAATTGTAAATTTCTATATCAGCTTTATTCCAACCTTTCGGTGGATCTCTTCTCCAAATAGTCTCTATAATATAAAAAACTTGTTCTACACTATTCTTCTTCTATATAATATCATTTCTAAACTTTTATCAGAACATACCATTCAATATCTCTCCTTATAAAAACCTAAAACTATACGTCCTTATCAATGTATCTTTATTTAGAAGGTAACATGGCACCAACTCAAATAGCTTTCACTGCTTACTTTACAAGCCTATATTGTTGCAGACAATTATTTATTTATTTTAAAAATCAGCTTCCAAATCGATGAATGCTAGCAGAGATGGCGAAGACAAGAAAACTGTCAACCATGCCAACAACTTTTTAATTTTGAAATATCAACTTTAAGCAGTTTCTCATTTGATCATAATCTAATCGTTCATAGTGCGGTAGAGATGGTGATGCTGGTTGGGGCAAGTTGATCGATTCTCTACTCTTAATCCAATTAAGAGCATGGTGCGTGGAGACGAGCTTTATCGTATTGGGAAACCGTGCCATATTATTGCCTTAAAAAATATACAAACATCCCATATATATCCTCAACTAGATACTTTTTAGCAAACGGAGTATCTATAACTTCGTAACCTTTCATATATATCTTCCGCCAACATTGTTTAATCTAATCATGTGAAAAGTCGGTAGGTGGAATGATTATATATAGATCGATAAGTAGAAGACTGAGTGGTTTAACGATGTTCCATCTAGAGATTTAAAAGTATCAAATGAATCTTTTAAAGAGTTAGAGTTTCATCGTTTTTATTTTGACTTAGTTTAACCCATTAACATTAAAAACGGATTTTTATATTAAACCTAAATTGTAAAAATATAATTTAAATTTAATTAAAAAAATTAAAATATTAAAAGGCTTAAGAAAAAATGAAAGCCATCTCTTTCAATAAGGATAACAAGTTAGCTGGTTTTCCATATAATTTAAAGATGTGACGCGGTGTTACATGCTTACTATGTTTTCTAATTTCTCCATTTACTATTGATTAGAATTGGTGATAATGACTCGTTTATATTGAATCTAAAACTTAATCTACTTGGTAAGAGCAGTTAGGTTTTACCTGCTCATTGGAGCAGCTGATCCAGCGACTGAATGTGGCCAGGGGGATGCTCCTCGTGTGCATTGTATCACTTAGTATTTTTTGTTTTATGTTTCTGAAGCTATATTGGATGTTTCAAAGGTGAAAATTGGAATTCAAGGATGATGTTAGAGAGCCCGAACATTGCAATTCTAGGCCTTCTTGAATTGAATTTGGGGAATTTACCTTCCAGAGTATCACCGAACTGATCCTTTAGTTGATTATGATGATGGTCAGTAAGTATTAAGGAACAAATTAAGGGGAGGTTAGTTACTTTACTCTCTCTCTCTTTTCCTTTTACATACTTACTTCTTGCCTTTTAGGGTTTACTAGTAAATTTTCAACATTTAAATCCTTCATAGGACTCGAAGGCTGCCACATCAATTATTTATTGCTCATATATTTTCCTTTGAGTTATCATTATCTAATAGACATAACAGGGAAATAAAAAAGGAAAGGAAGAACAGATGTTTGACAAAATAAGGATGGAAGAGGACGAAATGAATAGCTTTCCTTTCAATACAAGAATATATGACTTCCTTGATTTCAGTTCCGTGCAAATGTAGAGAATTCTATGTTTAACTTTAGTGGGAATTGCTTAGGCTCTAATTAAAATGCTGTGTTTATTTCATGACCATTTCCATCAATGGAAATGGATATTTGTATAGTAATGCTTATGTTAACAGGAACTAATGGGAACGACAACCGGATTACCACTACGGCTGTTTCCAATGAAGAGCCCAAGATTTGAAACCGTGCTCTCGAAGAGGGACGACGCTGCTGCTTTTAGTATGAAGAAGAAATTAAAGACAATCTTCGCAGGTGTTTCAGATTAAATGAGTAAATTTTGTAAACCTGTTTTAGCATCGCAGAGATTTTCGAGCTTGAATGTGGATATATATATATATAAATGAATGCGTTTTTCAATAAATAATGGATATTACTGTCTTCGCAGCATTCTTCATACGGGAGTGAGCAGTTACCAGGATATAACGCTGCTATATACATATCCAATCGACAAGGTAGATATAAGCAGTACACTAATGTATATAATTGTGTATATAATATTCTCCTTGTGTATTATTTCTATGCTAAGGTATTCAAAGCATGATAAGTGTGCCTACAGGTACTGATAACATGCACAACACTGCCGACAGTTTAAAAATTGTTGCTTTAAAATTTTGACAGCTTTAAAATTGATGTCGCTAATATATCAATGTACAAATCCACAAATTCTGGCTGCTTTAAAAATGATGCCACTAATATATCAATGTACAAATCCACTTGATACAATGGGTGATTCCAAGTTTTCATTAATGTGATACAATGGGTGATTTCAAGTGCCTCATAAACCTAGTTAAGAGGATTGAAATATATACATCCATATCTCTCCTCTTTTACCAAAATAACAATTAAATCATTCATTTTCAAATGCATCACTTTTCAAAAACTACATACAAATAGCTCCTCCCCATAGCAAGTAGTAATGTCGGGAACATTGCCACCACGTGGCTCTTGTTTGTGGATATGCTACATGCATTATTTTATGGAATTTAAAGAGTTAATTAATTTTATGAGAGCCTTTCGATTTAAGCTTAAACCATTCGCTTTGATTTTCAAAAATCGAGGTCAGTTTATTTGATGTTATGTTATATTTGTTTGAACTATGACAAGCATAGTTGAAAATTCAGATTTTCATACTTCGATGGGTGTAGACATTTTTTTTTAATTATGTTCTTTACAATTTTTTGGTTTGTATATTTTATTTGTTTCTCCACACTATTTATATTGAAAATTGTAGGGGAATCTTTTAAAACACATCATAATACTAAAATTACTAAATTCTTAGAGCAAATCCATTCAACTTTGTAGAGTTTTTAGTTTTTTTGAGAGATAGAATGTTTTAACCTTAAACAATCTGCACTCAAATTTAGTACATTTTCAATGTTAACTTAGTAATAAGCAACTTGTTTGTAAATTATTTTGGCCTTTTTATAGATTTGTGATTATTGAATTGAAATTTGAGGGTTCTAGCTTTGGTTGAAATCTACTCTATTTCATTTAAATTTACCTAGTCCAATTAACCAAATGCATCTACTTGTTTCTATAAAAACAACTATTCGCAACGTCGAAGAAATTTGACATGATAGCTCTTGTTCTTTAAATAATAAACTAAAGCTTTTGATAGTACTGAAGCTGGATTTAGTCAAAGCTTTTGATATAGTCAATTAGACCTTTCTGAGACTCTTACTCCTTTAGATAGGTATCCCTTTGATTGGTGTGAACTGGATTATGGGATGTGTCACTAACTCTTGTTTTGTTGTCTTAGTCAATGGGACTCCCTTAGATTTTTTCCCTGCCTTAAGGGGAACTTGGTAGGGTTGTCCCTTATCGCCTCTTTTATTCATTCTAATTATTGAGAGCCTCATAGAATCATTATTGATGCACATTAGAAAGGATTTATTAAAGGTTTCCAATTCTCTCCTAGCTTGTCAATAACTCACTTATTATTTGTTTATGGTGTAATTCTATTTGGGATTGGTACTATCCAAGAATGGGGGCCATACAAAGAAGTATTGGACTTGTTTTGCTCAGCCACCGGTATGACTGTCAGTATGGAAAAATATTCTTTCCTGTATCATAATGTGGATGAAGAGACTAGAAGGCAAATCTCTCGGATTCTCCCATACAACATGGCTCCTATCAACTTAGGGTTTAAATACCTGGGGTATCGATTAAAACCTCTGGGATATCGGGTATCGGATTGGCGATGGATGGTGGTGAAGTTTGAAAATAAAATAAAAAAAATGGACTTTTAGATTTCTCTCACTGGGTGGCAGATTAATTCTCATCAAATCTGTTCTTACAGGGATTGGGGTGTACTGGTTTTCTTTGGCAAGATGTCCCACCTCTATTCTGAATTCCTTGAGACGTTTAATTTTTAACTTCCTGTGGGGAAAAATAGATGGTCATCAATGATTTCATTTGACAAAATGGAAATCGATTTCTACTCTTGTTGAATATGGTGGCTGGGACATTAAGAACCTAGAGTGGTTTGGGATCTCTCTCAGACTGAAGAATTTGTGGTAGGTATTAAAGGGTAATGGTATTTGGAGTCAAATCATTGCTCACAAATATTTAAAGGATAGACCCTTGGAGGATTGGATTCGTGCCCATAAATTCTCTGTTAATGGCACCTCATATTTTTGGAATGGGTTTGTAAGAATCCTGGTTTGGATTACTTGTAAACTCGGTTGGAAGGTGGGTGACGGAATGAAAATTCGGCTCAGTATCGATCCGATTGCAGGTTTGGAGACTTTATACATTCTTCCGGTGGACCTTAGAGAATACCTTGCTAACTATGGGATTTCGTGCCTGGCCTAGGCACTGAAACTGGACAGAATCTCTGTAGGTTATAATGGATGGTTATCAACTTCTGATTTGGACCTGGGAGGAGATCAGATGGATCGGTGGACATCTTTTGTCAAATGTCTCTCTCACGGTGGAATCAAGATCAGTGAAGTGGAGGACTATCTTCTCTGGCTGTATGATAAGGTTTTAGGCAATGTTTCAGCAAAAAATGCATATGATCTTATAATATCATATTATCTGCCTCCTCCTTTAGATTGTATTATCTCACAGGTCTGGAACTACAACATACCACAAAAGCTGAAGTGCTTCACTTGGTTGGCTTTGTATAAAAAAATCAATACTTGGGATAATCTCTGCAATAGGGGCTAGCTCGATCCAAACAGGTGTTGCCTTTGTAAGATAGAAGCTAAAACAATTGACCATTTGTTTGTAGATTCTTCCTTTACTCATGAGGTAATGCATTGCTTGGCCTGTTTGGCTGACTTTCGGATGGATTGGATAGAACCGACCCTAGCAAGGAACCTTATCAGCTAGATGGAAAATGATAGGAAGCTCTTGTATTTACCTATTTTTTCATTTGGAATATTTGGAAGACCAGGAACAACCACATTTTTGACAACAAAGAGTCAAACATCCCCAACCTTTGTCATAAGATTATATGCGAAGACTCATCTCATCAGGTGCCTCAAGTAAAAAGGTCTAAAGCTAGAAATATTGGGGATCCTCCATTAAAACACTTTCCCATGGCTTTCTTTGATGGAGCTGCAGGGGATTCTAAAGGTGGGGCGGGTGTATGTATCTGGATTAATGAACAACATTACATTGAAATGAAATCAGGCTGCGGTCTCAGCACTAATGCGAGAGCCGAGTTATTGGCACTATAGGCTTTACTTTCCATTGCCAAAGATATTGGATTTCCATATCTACATATATTTGGTGACTCCTCTGTGATTATAAATTGGGCAAAGGATGAATCCACTCTAGCTATAGTGAACCTGGAAGCTTGGTGCAACAACACCAAAAAGTTGTTATCTTTGTTCACTTTCGTGGATTTCAGCGGTGTTTATAGGGAATATAATATGAGGGCTGATTCATTATCCAAGGACGGGCTGCTTATGGCTCTTGGCCATCTTACCTTTACGGAGTTTTGTAAAGGTGATTTATATGGGGAAGTTAATCTTCAGTTGTTTTGAGAGCTGCTCTGATGTGATTAAGGTTTGTTTTTGTTGCTGTTTGACCCCGGGGGTGCTGTATTTTTGCAGTATATGTTTCATTGAGCTTATCCTTGGTAATTTTAAGAGGACTCTAGCCTGTCTTGGATAATGCCTCAGGGTTCATATTATCTTCTTTTGAGACATTTTTGGCTGATCTTATTTGCATATTGTTTTATGAGAGGTACTCTTTCAGTACATTAAGCCCAGGTGGGGACAATAGTTGGCTCAGAATATGCTCCCCTCGCTAGATTTTTGTTGATGTTGTTTCCTGGATTGTGGTTAGATCTACTTGATTGGTCATGCCGACTTGATGATGTAACAAATTACCTTTGATTCAATAGAATATTAAAAAATGCTTTTTTCGTCTGAGAAAATAATCAACTAATATTTAATCATATTTATAGATACATGGCCGTTTTCTACTTATCATGAATTTCTTGCTCAATATACTGCCCATTTAAGTGGACAACAGTGTTTTTTATCTCTTTTAAGCATAATGCCTCGATGCCAAATGTGGTGAAAAATGTTATGGGATTATTACATGATAAACACGTAATAAAAGTTCTTCATTGAATTGTAGAATTTGCCTTGGAATTTGATATTTTACAACTTATGAGGTGTTTTGTGTTAAATAAGTCAATTTCCAACTTTTTATTCAAAAAAAACACGACCTAATCATTATGACAATCAAGTAAAAAACATCAATAATATAACTAAATATTAAGTTTATAAGCTTCAATAAATATATATAATGATTAAATAATGTGTTTTATAAGATCCAATAAATATGGTTAACAGATAGATTGATTGTTATTTTGAGTGAGAAGATCCCATAAATGTAATGATTATATTGTAAAAACATCAATAATACAACTAATATATCTAATTTTATAGTTAAAATTAATGATTATATGGTTAAAAACATCAATAATACAGCTAACATATTTAATTTTATTATTAAAATTAATATAAACATAATGATTATAAGATAAAAACATCATTAATACAACGAATATATATGATTTTACAGTTAAAATTGACATACTTTCCAATTTTCAAAACTAACAATAAACAAATTCAATATATTTTAAAATATATAATAATAAATTTTAACATTTTATATCCCAATATCATAATATAAACTTAATAAATATAAAATATAATCAAAATATAAATAATACAACTAATATAACCAAAACTAAATAAATAATACAATCAATACATCTATATTAAAATTAACATTTACAATAACATCAATATATCTCAATGTACTCGTCAAATTTCAAAGCCGTGTCAATCTTCTTTTTAAATTTCAAATACATGTCAAACTTTTTTTTTTAACTTTTTATAACAATCAATAAATATATCAGGAAGTAAGCTAATAAATAGATAAATTTATTTTGAGTTTTTAGTGTATTTAAATTAAGAAGTTATATTTTAATTTGTTCTCTCTTCCCAAATTTTAATGATACGAGTCATTTTGAAATGAAGTTAATTTAATATAAATGCAATAGTTTGAATGTTATAGGTTTTTAACTTTTTTTGTTTGTTTGTTTTTCATTTAATACGGTAGAAATTTTAGATTAATTATTATTAAAAATTCATTGTAAAATTCTGATTATGAATTCATATTCTTTCATGTTTTAATTTTGGATACATTGGTGAAGAGTGATGAGTTTTTCGCCAATGGGCAAGGTTCAATTCTAATGAGGGCCTAGCCTAGAGCCATGGGGGCGACTTGAGGTAGTGGTTGAACGTGTGGTTCCACCCAGAGATATTGTATTAAATGATCTCGTGACTCATGGACACATAAGTGGATCAAATCCCACACCCATGTCCTCCTAACATTTGATGCCCAAAGGGGTTGGATCCATTGGTGAAGAACAAGGAGGTTTTCACCAGTGGGCAAGGTTCAATTCCAATGAGGGTCAAACCGGGAGCCATGGGGACACCTTGAGGTAGTAGTCGAACATGTGGTTTTCACCCGGAGAGATTGTACTAAACGATCTCACGATTCGAGGTCACATAATTGGATCAAATCCCACCCCCATGTCCTCCTAAAAAAGGAAGCAGAAAGGGGTTGGATCCATTGGTGAGGCGCAATGAGTTTATCATGGGTGGGAAAGGTTCAATTCTCAGGAGGGCCGAGTGTGTAGCCATGGGGGCACCTTGAGGTAGTGGTCGAACGTGTGGTTCCACCCAAAGAGATTGTATTAAATGATCTCATGACCCATGGACATATAAGTGGATCAAATCCCACCCCCATGTCCTCCTTCAAATAAATCCCCACGACAGTTGTCACTGAAATGATAACACAAATAGGGAATAGGGGCGCTTGGATGGATGATGAGTGTGATTGGAAAGGTGGGATGGTAGGTGGAAGTTTGCACCTCCCAAGCCTCCATGTGGCAGCACAACTATAATGGACTGGATCTTGGATGAATACAACCTTTGGTGAGGTGACAGGTCTTAGTACATATCTTAGCTAACTCACTTGTGTGGGCATTCATGGCTCTTTGTGATAGTTTCCTCCATGATGGGTTGGGAGTGCATGAGGTGGTGGGCCTCTTTCATAGGAGAGGTCATTATCAGCATTATCTTTGCATCTACATTATTGGTTTGGTCTAGCATTTCCATTCCTAGAGGGGGGTCCTTCCTAAGAAACTGTTTTTTTATCATCTCATTGAAGTGTGGTGGCCTTCAACTTGGTTTTACAGTATTGACAGCTTCAGTATGGTTTGAACCAATACCACCGAGTGCAAGACGATAAATGGCCCTAAGTTCTCTCACATGGCGCGAGCACTGAGGGAGATGGAGAATGCGAAAGTATTTTTCAAAGCCTATGTTAGTCACTAGGCTTGCGACCATGCTAAGTGTATAGAGAAACAACTTTGCAAGGAAAAGCAACTCCCTAATTTGCAGAAGCTCAATGATGAATTTGGGGGATTGGTTGAAGAATCAAGCTCCTCTAAAACCCAAGAGACAAAGCATACCAAAACCCTAGTGTTGCAAATGCAACATTTTCCCAAAATTCAAAAAAAAATCGGGACCCTCCTTTTGCTTAGATTGGTTTGATTTTCTTCTTTGATTTGATTTAATGACTCTTCAGAAAGACTGTTTCTAATGCCTAAAATGATCCACTTTTGTTTTTACCTTTGGGTGCGTTTTCAAGTGTTTGAATGGGAGATTCTTTGCTCGCGTTCCCGCCTTTGCGGAGAAATGATAAGCTTCAGCCTCGATATTTGTCTCCAACGCATTTGTCTCAATCGGCTGATTTTTCATTTTACATCGGAACGATTTGTTACTTCATTCTCTGCAGTTGCGGACGGTAGATTGCGAATTCTCCCGATCATCGCTTTGACTTTTCAGACCCCGCATGGTTGTTTTCGCCGCTCCTTAATTCTTGGGTTTCCGTCGTTGCGGCTGCAGAAAACACTAGCCTTTCGATCTTTTTAGTTGATTTCTCCTCCAATGAAGACTTTACCTATTGCGGATTGATTTGTCCTTTATGACTCCGCCGTTGTGGCTCCCTTTTCCACTATCGGTCCGATGCGTTATTATTTTCTCCCGGTTATCCCCGCGGATAGCTTAGTGGTTTTGCCACCCGACGTTGCGGAAGGAATTATGCTTGCGACCTCTGATCCTTAGAGTTCCGCCGTCCGATNCGGTCGGACCCCCGCTGTCGGTGTACCCTCGTTCTAGGTGGCTCAACCGTGGAAGCTTAATAGTTTTCTCCCGCCAGTTACGCAGCAGTGCCAGGTAGGCTCTCGTGCGTTATCTCGTTTTGTTCAAGCGTTTGATAATGTTTTTCTGCGGTTAGGTTTTTCTTTTACGGTCGTTTTCCCTTGGCCCCGTCGTTTACTTGCATATATAATGGGGCTTGTACCGTAGCTATCAGTGGTGAGTCTTGTTTCCCATAGGGTGTTTTACTCTGTGGCTATATGTTGTCGACCCTACGCTTAGTGGTTGGGGAGATTGGTGCAGACAACCGTTACGCTGTCTGCGCCAATCTGCCCCATTTGATGATAGGTCGCTGGGGGACGGGTTTTTTCATGGCCTTCCTTTGGTGCTTGGACTGGTTTCCCCCTCTTACGTTTCCCATGTCCTTTAAACCACAGCCGCATTTCGCTGCGCTGTTTCAAGCGACCTGATTCGCGGTCAGGTTTCGAACCCGAGCTAGTTGGGGGTTGTATAGCACCGCACAGCGTTATATATTGACCATAAGTTGCATGGGTAGTATTTGTGTTTAGGCGCACCATAGAAAACTTGAATAAGTTCCCCTGTTATTACATGCAGCGCGATGATCATGGCACTCGCAGAGAGCCCAATGTTTCTTCACTTTAATGTAGATTTTTGTCTCCCCGCTCGAGATATGTGGATAGCACTGTTTTATTAGACATCGGTGTTAGCTTACACATATTTGCTTCATTTAACTAATTTCTGTCATGTTAAACATAGATGAAGTGAAACACTGCACATTGTGTCTCAATGTTTGCAACTTAGCCGGAAAGGGCCTAATGATGATAATTGCATGTATAACAGGAAGATTCCGAACTCAAAATGTCGAAGCGACAAAAGAAGAAGGCCCTTGTAGTCGAAGAAGATCCCGACGTGGAAGTTGTCACCAAAACCGAATACATCTATGAGGACACCAAGTGCATATCTGGTGTAGAGCCTGAGTACCAGTGGGGAGAGATATAGAGGTTGATCACGCGTCGAGAGGTGCCTGATATGGGCTTGGAGGAAGAAGGCATATACGCCAATATAGAGAGATCTTCATTGATTAAGATTGCCACAAGACTAGAGCTCTTCCCATGCTCTGCAATGATTGGTTGGATTCTGCCCCAGGCAGATGTAACCACTATGATCCTAGAGAATGTTGACAAACAAGGCTATGCTGCCTATAGCCCAGGATATGTAGCACTGGCCTACCACCTACCAGAAGCACAAGTATTTTTGTCTGATGATTGGCTGAGAAACATTAGAATGGACCTTGTTGAGACCCTTAAAAGAATGTTGTTGTCTGGAAGACATTTCAGAACTAGGCCAACAGGAGAATATGACACAACGAGCTTAAGGGCCCCGTACAGGTTCATCGCCTTAATGCTTAACAGGATTTTTGGGAGAGCTAATGGCAGGAGCTTCAAATTGGAGTGGATGCCAATTATTTTTTATGTTGCAACCCAGGGGACCATTTTCAACTAGGCCAACATATTGTCAAATAGTCTTTCAGCCTGTATGGCCTCAGCCTTGGGAGGAGTGTCCCAAAAGAGGTCAGAATTTTACATGAGTTCCATACTCGTTGATTGTATACTATGCAATCAGCCTTTCCCCGGCCTGAGGTGCATCTGGGACAGGGAGAGGATGCCTGTTTATTCTGCATACAAGCCACTGTGGGCGCACAAATACCACAGTCATTACCGGGAGGTCTGTGAACATTTCATCATGCCACTGTATACTCTCATTTTTCTGAAGGAATGTGACTGCATGTCAGAAGAGGCATTGCAGATAATTGAGGAATATGCAAATTATTACTTGACCGAGGATGGCCTCTACTTCAGAATGTTTGGAGGTTCCAGAGCACCCTCCCTACTGCCCAAATACGCCACTGACTACATCATTCATAAAGAGGCAGTTAGGCAAGTCTTCCTGGATTGCATAGGAAGCTTTTTATTTGAGCATAAGAAGGCTGCCTATCCCCCTTTGCCTTTCAAATTAGGAAGTTATAAGTTTACCAGAGTGAAGAAAGCAGATTAGTTTGTGGAAGAGTTGGAAAAGTTTCATTTTGGTGAGATGCCCTTCCACAGAAATGACTCCCGCAGTAAAGTGGCTGAACACTGCAAAGAGAATAACGTCCATTTCGAATACACCCACCATTGGGATAAAAAAGAATTTGTCTTCCGCAGTGCATTGAACATAACAGCCTTGAGGAGAAGGTTCAAGAAGAAGATCACCACCAAAGGTGGGAAGGGGCAGGATGAACAAGCTAAAGCCGATGAGGAAGCAAGGAAAGGAAATGAGGAAGCCCAAAGGCTGGCCCAAGAAGCTGCAGGGTGGCTGCAGGGAGAAGAAGAAGAGAAAAGAAGAGCTGCACAAGAGGAAGCTAGAAAAGCAGAGGAAGATGCAAGAAATGAAGAATAAGAAAGGAAAAGGAAGCTTGATGAAGAGCTTCAGAAACAGGAAGCAGAGAGGCTAAAGCTGATTCAGACAGAGACAGAACAGTCAGCCTCTGACACAGCTAGTGGTCATACCCATGACATGGAGAACCCCGAGGTTCAGGACAAATAAGTACCGGCTGTCAACATACCTGGATAGTCTATGGTCCCCACACTTAAACTGGTCCCTTTTGTACAGAAGGTAGGGGAAGAAATTCCTGATTTTAATATTGTCTTCTATGACAAGGAAAGAAAGAGGATAGTGAAGAGGACTGAAAAGAAGGTTGAAACAGGAGGTATGTCCGGAAAGACGATAACGGATACAACCATGGTATATGGGACAGACCAAGATCCCAGATTCACCATTAGAGCAGGAGCTGTATTGATCCATGCTTTGGAGGATAATGTAGACAAAATCATGATAGATCTAGAGCAATCCAAGAAGTCTTCTTCTCAGCTGAAAGACACATTAAGAAAGGAGAGAGAAGAAAACAGTAAACTGAAGAGAAGATATGAGGACATGCAAAAAGAGATGAGGTCTTCAAAGGATGAACTGCAGGTTCTCCAAGCAGAAATGAGGTGTATGGAAACTACACAAGAGTGTCTGGAGAGAGTGCAGCAAGAGTATCAAGAGCTAAGGGTGGAGAAGGAACAGCTTCTGGAAAAAATAGAAGACTTAGAGCTTCAAAAGGCCACCTCGGAGGCAAGTGAGAAGCAATCTCAAGAACAAAAGACAAAACTTCAAGAGCAGATCACTTCTCTGTCAACAACTTTGGTGGAAGCAAAAGAGCAGCAGGTTAACCTTCAACCTTTCAAGGAACATGTGCTGGCACAAAAGGCCAAGATGCTTCAGCTACAGACTACCATGGAAGAGGAGAGATGCAAAGTTTTGCAAGTAGATGGCCGATTAGAGGAAATTCTGGAGACTTCCTCTTATTTTGTTGATAGATCTTAGGACGTCCTGGAAGTCCTGACAGCAAGAATGGAAAGGCTGGAAAATAATGAAGAAACTCCTGTAGAGCTGCCCTTGAAAGATCGACAGGCCCTAAAGCAGGATTACGACTTATTAGAGTTTGCTATAAACACAGCAGAGGATTTCAAAAAAGCTGTGAGAAAGACTAAAGGAGCACGCACAGAATTCTTCAGAAGGCTCCTAATTACCTACAACCGGTGCCAAGCAGAAGCTGAGCAGAGGCTAGATGTTTTTCCAGACCACAACTCATTTGTGGAGATTTTGCAGAAGAGGTATCAAGAGGAGGAAGCAAAAATACAGCACATTAGGGCCCTTGACAACCAGATTTTAAGGAGTGAAGTAGATCATTCCGCCATTAGTGTGCAGCTATTGGAGGATTAGTTGCGTTTGAGTGCGGCCAGAATTGAGGCCATCAAGAACCAAGCTGCGAATTTCGAGATAAACATTCAATTTTTGGAACCTTGTGCATTTGAAGGCATCGCCTCTGAGGCTTTGGCGTGGAAGAAATTTCTAAATACTCAAGTGGGGCCCTCCTCGTGAAGGATTATTGACTTGTGTAATATGTAACGATTTTGTAAACATTTGAGGAAAGTGAAATTTTGGGAGGCGAAGAGTTGGGAAGCCCAAGGGTTATTTGTGGGCAACCCAACAGTTTCACCCTTTTTGTATAAATATAGGAGACTTAGAAGAACAAAGGGCTTTTTCCCAGTTAGACATGTAAACAGATATTGTAAGAAGAACTACTTTTTTTTGCAATAAAGAATTATTGTTTGCCTGTCGGAGAAATTTTGGTGGGACGTTCAAATGCTATGCTATGGATTGGTGAAAGATGAACTATTTCATTTTTTCAGTTTTTGTCCATTAACTGTGAGATCGTTCTAACTCTTAGAGCCTATGTTCTTGTTTGAATGATTTCTGGTTTATTCTGTGAAATTACCACCATGAGTAATGCATGCTATTCATAAACAATTGGCTATCTGATTGTCTAAATATCTTTAATCGTTCATGTGTTGTAGGAAGGAATATCAACTATCTGTAATTTCTCTTTATAATGCATGCACAATACACATTACTCATAAATAAGTTACAATTTGGCTCCCCGGGGATATATAGATAGATAGTTAGTTTTACTTTATTGCTGCATATGTGATTTAGATGCTTGTGAGTTCTAAGACGAGAGGTAAGAACCTGCGCATCACGTTGTGACTACTCCTTGCATCCCTATCACCATGCATTGTTAATTAGGCACGTCCATATCATACTTTAAGTGAAAATTACAAAAATATACACGGTGGACCGGGCCGCAACCGGTAAAACCTTTGTTTTTGTTACTTGACCTACGGTAGCCAAACCACAAACTAGACGGATTCCCTACACCAAACAGTCACGGGATAGTTGGGAACGTTGACTAGGGAGAATCCCTTGCTATTGTTGCCTGCAAATTTCCAGGCCTCAACAGTTTCTGGCGCTAGAAGGAGGGCCGCCAGTGCATGGCTGGCCGTGGAAACCTATTTTTCCCAAGATTACCCCTCCAGCAGATGTTTGGAATCTTTTGACCTAACCCAAGTGCTTACGGGTTTTGGTTCTACCTTTGAAGCAAGTAAGCCCACTTTCATCTTACGGTGTTTCTTACTCAGACTCCTGTTCATTCACCTTGCTCATGGCTGGTATTAATGTGAATCAGCCCAACCCACTACCGGCTTGGAGAGCTAGATCACCTTTGAACCTGACACCTCCTTTGTATAACCTACCTCAAGCGTTTGAGAAGCTGCTGCCTAAGTTTGATCCCGAGGAGAAGATTGTTGTAGAAGAACACTTGCAAAGTTTCTATTTAGCAATAGAAGGGTTGAGGGCTGGGGAGTACGTGGATGTGGTCTGTATATTGTTCCCACATACCCTTAAAGGTGTAGCAGCATCCTGGTATTTCGGTTTGCCTGCAAACTCTATTCCTGATTGGGACACCTTCGAAAGGATTTTCAGAAGTAAATACGCAGCCCTAAAGACACATGCCTCACTAATGAAAGGTCTTGGTTTGTTAAAAAAAGAGAAGGATGAGAAGGTGCATCATTTTACTCAAAGGTTTTCAACATACCTAAAGAACTTCTCTGAAACTGACAGACCCTCAGACAAGGTCCTAATTGAATATTATACCTCAGCCCTAGGACCTGAGCTGGCCATGTTTGCCAAAATGAAAGCCAGACCTACGTTGGTAGAAACTTATGAAGAAGTAGAAAAGGTAGAGGCTGAAAAGGAAAGTATAGAAGACTATCCCGAGCTACCTGAAGAAAAAACTACCGGGAGAAGAGCCTTGTTGTTCTCTAAACCGAAAGAGGAACAATCACATGATTTTGAGAGAATGTTGAAAATGATTCAAAAACTCTCCAACCGCATAATAGATCCAGAGAAAGAAAGGGAAGTTCTGAAAACTTATAAACCCTACTACCAAAAGGGGGGGGATAACAACCAATTGAAGATCCCTTCACCCAATCCAGCATCAATGAATATAACAGAGGTAGGGGGGGACAATTTCTGCACTTTTCACCAACAACCTCATTCTGAAAAGAAGTGTCCTCAATGGTTGAATTCAATGACATTGGTTATGAATCAGCTGCTGGACTCTAAATTGACTAAGAATAGTGGTAAAGAAGAAAATAAAAACCAGACCATAGAGAAACAAGATAATGATACCATGTTCTTATGGGATGGTGTCTCGCTTTTCGACACAGAAGAGAATGTTCTCAAATCTGAATACACACCTACAGCAATAAAGGACATGGATTCAATAATTAAAGATAATGCAACAATTTTAAAGATTAAGAGGTTGCAAATGAATGTCAAGAGACAGATAAATGCCAATGTTGAAGATAAAACACCTAAAGTCACTACTGTCAACCAGGAAATAGAGCTAATCAATGAGCTTTCCAAACCTGTGGAAGGATAGGCAGATGTTGATGAAGGACACACTGAAAAAATTAAGGAGCTGAAAAAATATGTACCCACAGAAAATCAGCCGGGAGAAGAAGGCACTAGGGAAGAAAAGGCTAAAACCCCGCCTTTTGTTTTGACTCTAGAAATGCTGAATCATAATGTGTATAATTGTTTGGTAGATTCTGGGTCATCGGTAAATGTTATGCCAATTGAAGTTTGCATAAAGATTAATGGGCAGCCAGAGCCCACAGCCTGGGAAGTAGTGCAATTAGATAGAACATGTGTGAAAGTAGTGGGAGAAATGAAGAATGTTCTCATACGCTTATCTGCAAATAACAAGATATGTCAATTTATTGACATTATGGTGGCTGACGTACCAGATGGATATGGGCTTATTCTGAACCGAGATTGGTCTGCCAGGTTAAAAGGTTATTTTGCTTCAGACTGGTCTCATTTATGGTTACCTCTTAAGGGTACCCCGAATCAGATTAAAATTTTGAGAGAACCTTACATGAAACATACTGTCACTAAGCTGGGGGAAGGTAATGAATCTACTAATTCTATCCTGGGAAATTATCTAACAGAGCTTAAACTAAGATATCATACCTCAGGAAAGGCCAGTTCTATGATTGACACTCCGCCTGAGCTCCTTCAATTTCCTCAGGATGAAAAGGATGACTGTAGACTAGTAGACATGGTTTCGATTTCAAAAATGGCACAACTAGACCATGGTTAGGCATCTCATGTCTACAATCCAGCCCACCCCTCGACTCACCAGGTTAAAGGATTTTCAGGAGTGGGCACTTTTTTGTTTCTTTTGTTTTAATGATTCTGTACATAAATAATTTGATGTTGTTTTCTTTTGGTTTATTGCTTTGATGCTATTTTCTCCTGTTTTAATGCTTTGTTGCTAGTTCTTTTGGTTTTGAATAAAGAGGCAAACTTTTGGTTGCAATGGAAACATCAGGGTTCTTAATTAACTGAAATCTTGAGCAAAAGACTATGCTTTTAAAGCATAGAATGTCTTCTAGTAGCAGTGTTCCTAATTGGCCATGCATTCATTGAAGTCCTACTTAACCCCTGTAAATAACTCAGAATTAAGAGGTCTGGAATACTATTTCAAGGCTCCATCCATTTCACATCTAAAATGTCCAGGGGAGTGGCAGCAACGGACCCACAGAAAGGAAGCAAGGTAAACAGTATATCATATATAAATGATCCCATGCCATGATTTCAGAAAAGATAAAAGCTATCAAGAGTCAAAACTCCTTAAAGAAACAATACATATCAAAGCAAAGTATCAAAAGCATGAATTTCTAATTGCCAAAAGTTCCTCTCCGTCCGTGAGATGAAAAGTAAATTCTTCTCTCACACAAAAGGACACTATGGATAGAGGAGCCTGAATAAAATTCAGAAAGAAAGGCAGATGGAGGACTCACAAGAACTAAAGTTCAAAAAAGGCACAAAAGTGCAATTGGCATGGGAATGAGGAACAAATGGATAATGCTGTTCACCATATGTTACAATCCTGTGGCGTCCAAGCTAGAAACTACCTAAGGACGGGTAAAATAAATCTCACTTATTAGGCCTCAAAAGAGTTATTCAGACTTGCAAATATTTCTGATGTTACCTTTTCCCAATGAATGAACTGCTTCTCAATGATTTAAATGTATGGGTTGGCCAGCTTAGGAATACAAACATCTAGAAGATTTCAATTTTGAGCTAGTCAGTCTTTTACTGGGGAGGAGTTAAGTCAGAAATATGGGGTTCACCAGGTAGTCGCCATTTGTTGTAGCTGCAACATTTTCCCAAAATTCAAAAAAATTTCGGGACCCTCCTTTTGCTTAGATTAGTTTGATTTTCTTCTTTGATTTGATTTAATGACTCTTCAAAAAGACTATTTCTAATGCCTGAAATGATCCACTTTTATTTTTACCTTTGGGTGCATTTTCAACTGTTTCAATCGAGAGATTCTTTCCTCGCACTCCCGCCGTTGCGGAGAAATGATAAGCTTCAGCCTCGATATTTGTCTCCGACGCATTTGTCTCAATCGGCTGATTTTTCGTTTTACATCGGAACGATTTGTTACTTCATTCTCCGCAGTTGAGGACGGCAAATTGTGAAGTCTCCCGATCATCGCTTTGACTTTTCAGACCCCGCATGGTTGTTTTCGCCACTCCTTAAGTCTTGGGTTTCCGCTGTTGCGGCTGCAGAAAACACTAGCCTTCTTGTCTTTTTAGTTGATTTCTCCTCCGATGAAGATTTTACCTATTGCGGATTGATTTGTCCTTTATGACTCCGCCGTTGCGGCTCCCTTTTCTGCTATCGCTCCGATGTTTAATCTTGTAAGCTCCGACGCATTATTATTTTCTCCCGGTTATCCCTGCGGATAGCTTAGTGGTTTTGCCACCCGACCTTGCGGAAGGAATTATGGTTGCAAGCTCGGATCCTTAGAGTTCCGTTGTCCGATATTTCCCCGTCGCTTATGGTTGACTATATATATATATATATGGGGTCTAGTTTATTATTCTATTGCTATTTGGACTATCATGATCTGTAGCTCTCATGCGCTGTCATTCCACTCGAGCTCGGTCGGACCCTTGCTGTCGGTGTACCCTCGTTCTAGGTGGCTCAACTGTGGAAGCTTAATAGTTTTCTCCCACCGGTTACGTAGCAGCGTCAGGTAGGCTCTCGTGCGTTATCCCATTCCATTCAAGCGTTTGATAATGTTTTTCTGCGGTTAGGTTTTTCTTTTACGGTCGTTTTCCCTTGGCCCTGTCGTTTACTTGCATATATAATGGGGCTTGTAGCGTAGCTGTCAGTGGTGAGTCTTGTTGCCCATAGGGTGTTTTACTCCGTGGCTGTCTGTTGTCGACCCTACGCTTAGTGGTCGGGGAGATTGGTGCAGACAGCCGTTACGCTGTCTACGCTAATCTGCCCCGTTTGATGATAGGTCGCTGGGGGACGAGTTTTTTCATGGCCTTCCTGTGGTGCTTGGACTGGTTTCCCCCTCTTACGTTGCCCGTGTCCTTTAAACCACAGCCGCATTTCACTGCGCTGTTTCAAGCGACCTGATTCGCGGTCAGGTTTCAAACCTGAGCTGGTTGGTGGTTGTATAGCACTGCACAGCGTTATATATTGACCATAAGTTGCATGGGTAGTATTTTTGTTGAGGTGCACCGTAGAAAACTTGAATAAGTTCCCTTGTTATTACACGCAGCACGATGATCATGGCACCCGCAGAGAGCCCAATGTTTCTTCACTTTAATGTAGATTTTTCTTTCTCCGCTCGAGATATGTGGATATAACTGTTTTATTAGACAATGGTGTTAGCTTACACATATTTGCTTCATTTAACTAATTTATGTCATGTTAAACATAGATGAAGTGAAACACTGCACATTGTGTCTCAATGTTTGCAACTTAGCCGGAAAGGGCCTAATGATGATAATTGCATGTATAACAGGAAGATTCCGAACTCAAAATGTCGAAGCGACAAAAGAAGAAGGCCCCTGTAGTCGAAGAAGATCCCGACGTGGAAGTTGTCACCAAAACCGAATACATCTATGAGGATACCAAGTGCATATATGGTGTAGAGCCTGAGTACCAGTGGGGAGAGATATACAGGTTGATCCCGGGCTGAGAGGTGCCTGATATGGGCTTGGAGCAAGAAGGCATATACGCCAATATAGAGAGATCTTCACTGATGAAGATTGCCACAAGACCAAAGCTCTTCCCATGCTCTGAAATGATTGGTTGGATTCTGCCCTGGGAAAATGTAACCACTATGATCCTGGAGAATGTTGACAAACAAGGCTATGCTACCTATAGCCCAGGATATGTAGCACTGGCCTACCACTTGCCAGAAGCACAAGTAGTTTTGTCTGATGATTGGCTGAGAAACATTAGAATGGACCTTGTTGAGACCCTTAAAAGAATGCTGTTGTCTGGAAGACATTTCAGAACTAGGCCAACGGGAGAATGACACAGCGAGCTTAAGGGCCCCGTACAGGTTCATCGCCTTAATGCTTAACAGGATTTTTGGGAGATCTCATGGCAGGAGCTTCAAATTGGAGTGGATGCCAATTATTTTTTATGTTGCAACCCAGGGGACCATTTTCAACTGGGCCAACATAGTGTCAAATAGTCTTTCAGCTTGTATGGCCTCAGCCCTGGGAGGAGTGTCCCAAAAGAGGTCATAATTTTACATGAGTTCCATACTCGTTGATTGTATACTGTGCAATCAACCTTTCCCCGGACTGAGGTGCATCTGGGACAGGGAGAGGATGCCTGTTTATTCTGCATACAAGCCACTGTGGGCATACAAATACCACAGTCATTACCGGGAGGTTTGTGAACATTTCATCATGCCACTGTATACTCTCATTTTTTTGAAGGAATGTGACTGCATGTCAGAAGAGGCATTGCAGGTAATTGAGGAATATGCGGATTATTACTTGACCGAGGATGGCCTCTACTTCAGAATGTTTGGAGGTTCTAGAGCACCCTCCGTACTGCCCAAATACGCCACTGACTACATCATTCATAAAGAGGCAGTTAGGCAAGTCTTCCTGGATGGCATAAGAAGCTTTTTATTTGAGCATAAGAAGGCTGCCTATCCCCCTTTGCCTTTCAAATTAGGAAGTTATAAGTTTACCAGAGTGAAGAAAGCATATGAGTTTGTGGAAGAGTTGGAAAAGTTTCATTTTGGTGAGATGCCCTTCCACAGAAATGACTCTCGCAGTAAAGTGGTTGAACACTGGAAAGAGAATAACGTCCATTTCGAATACACCCACCATTGGGATAGAGAAGAATCTGTATTCCGCGGTGCATTGAACATAACAGCCATGAGGAGAAGGTTTAAGAAGAAGATCACCACCAAAGGTGGGAAGGGGCAGGATGAACAAGCTAAAGCCGATGAGGAAGCAAGGAAACGAAATGAGGAAGCCCAAAGGCTGGCCCAAGAAGCTGCAGGGTGGCTGCATGGAGAAGAAGAAGAGAAAAGAAGAGCTGCACAAGAGGCAACTAGAAAAGCAGAGGAAGATGTAAGAAATGAAGAATAAGAAAGTAAAAGGAAGCTTGATGAAGAGCTTTAGAAACAGGAAGCAGAGAGGCTAAAGCTGACTCAGACAGAGATAGAACAGTCAGCCTCTGACACAGCTGGCGGTCAGACCCAGGACATGGAGAACCCCGAGGTTCAGGACCCATAAGTACCGGCTGTCAACATACTTGGACAGTCTATGGTCCCCACACTTAAACTGGTCCCTTTTGTACAGAAGGTAGGGGAAGAAAGAGGATAGTGAAGAGGACTGAAAAGAAGGTCGAAACAGGAGGCCGGTCTGGAAAGATGATAACGGATACAACTGTGGTATATGGGACAGACCGAGATCCCAGATTCACCATTAGAGCAGGAGATGCATTGATCCACGCTTCGGAGGATAATGTAGACAAAATCATGACAGATCTGGAGCAATCCAAGAAGTCTTCTTCTCAGCTGAAAGACACATTAAGAAATGAGAGAGAAGAAAACAGTAAACTGAAGAGAAAATATGAGGACATGCAAAAAGAGATGAGGTCTTCAAAGGATGAACTGTAGGTTCTCCAAGAAGAAAGGAGGTCTATGGAAACTACACAAGAGTGTCTGGAGAGAGTGCAGCAAGAGTATCAAGAGCTAAGGGTGGAGAAGGAACAACTGCTGAAAAAAATAGAAAACTTAGAGCTTCAAAAGGCCACCTTGGAGGCAAGTGAGAAGCAATCTCAAGAACAAAAGACAAAACTTCAAGAGCAGATCACTTCTCTGTCAACAGCTTTGGTGGAAGAAAAAGAGTAGCAGGTTAACCTTCAACCTTTCAAGGAACATGTGCTGGCACAAAAGGCCAAGATGCTTCAGCTGCAGACTGCCATGGAAGAGGAGAGATGCAAAGTTTGGCAAGTAGATGGCCGATTACAGGAAATTCTGGAGACTTCCTCTTATTTTGTTGATAGATCTCAAGACGTCCTGGAAGTCCTGACAGCAAGAATGGAAAGGCTGTAAAATAATGAAGAAACTCCTGCAGAGCTGCCCTTGAAAGATCGACAGGCCCTGAAGCAGGATTACGACTTATTAGAGTTTCCTATAAACACAACAGAGGATTTCAAAAAATCTGTGAGAAAGACTAAAGGAGCATGCACATAATTTTTCAGAAGGCTCCTAATTACCTACAACCGGTGCCAAGTAGAAGCTGAGCAGAGGCTAGATGATTTTCCAGACCACAACTCATTTGTGGAGATTTTGCAGAAGAGGTATCAAGAGGAGGAAGCAAAAATACAGCACATTAGGTCCCTTGACGACCAGATTTTAAGGAGTGAAGTAGATCATTCCGCCATCAGTGTGCAGCTATTGGAGGATCAGTTGCGTTTGAGTGCGGCTAGAATTGAGGCCATCAAGAACCAAGCTGCGAAGTTCGAGATAAACATTCAATTTTTGGAACCTTGTGCATTTGAAGGCATCGCCTCTAAGGCTTTGGCATGGAAGAAATTTTGAATACTCAAGTGGGGCCCTCCTCGTGAAGGATTATTGACTTGTGTAATATGTAACGATTTTGTAAACATTTGAGGAAAGTGAAATTTCGGGAGGCGAAGAGTTGGGAAGCCCAAGGGTTATTTGTGGGCAGCCCAACAGTTTCACCCTTTTTGTATAAATATAGGAGACTTAGAAGAACAAAGGGCTTTTTCCCAGTTAGACATGTAAAGAGATATTGTAAGAAGAACTACATTTTTTTGCAATAAAGAATTATTGTTTGCCTGTCGGAGAAAGTTTGGTGGGATGTTCAAATGTTATGCTATGGATTGGTGAAAGATGAACTATTTTGTTTTTTCAGTTTTTGTCCATTAACTGTGAGATCGTTCTAACTCTTAGAGCCTATGTTCTTGTTTGAATGATTTCTGGGTTATTCTGTGAAATTACCACCATGAGTAATGCATGTTGTTCATAAACAATTGGCTATCTGATTGTCTAAATATCTTTAATCGTTCATGTGTTGTAGGAAGGAATGTCAGCTATCTGTAATTTCTCTTTATAATGCATGCACAATACACATTACTCATAAATAAGTTACAATTTGGCTCCCCGGGGATATATAGATAGATAGTTAGTTTTAATTTATTGCTGCATATGTGATTTAGATGCTTGTGAGTTCTAAGACGAGAGGTAAGAACCTGCGCATCACGTTGTGACTACTCCTTGCATCCCTATAACCCTGCATTGTTAATTAGGCATGTGCATATCATACTTTAAGTCAAAATTACAAAAATATACACGGTGGACCGGGCCGCAACCGGTAAAAACTTTGTTTTTGTTACTTGACCTACGGTAGCCGGATCGCAAACCGGACGGATTCCCTACACCAAACAGTCACGGGATAGTTGGGAACATTGACTGGGGAGAATCCCTTGCTGTTGTTGCCTGCGAATTTCCAGGCCTCAACAGTTTCTGGTGCTAGAAGGAGGGCCGCCAGTGCATGGCTAGTCGTGGAAACCTATTTTTCCCAAGATTACCCCTCCAACAGATATTTGGAAGCTTTTGACCTAACCCAAGTACTTACGGGTTTTGGTTCTACCTTTGAAGCAAGTAAGCCCACTTTCATCTTACGGTGTTTCTTACTCAGACTCCTGTTCGTTCACCTTGCTCATGGCTGGTATTAATGTAAATCAGCCCAACCCACTACCGGCTTGGAGAGCTAGATCACCTTTGAACCTGACACCTCATTTGCATAACCTACCTTAAGCGTTTGAGAAGCTGCTGCCTAAGTTTGACCCCGAGGAGAAGATTGCTGTAGAAGACCACTTGCAAAGTTTCTATTTAGCAATAGAAGGGTTAAGGGCTGGGGAGTACGAGGATGTGGTCTGTAGATTGTTCCCACATAACCTTAAAGGAGCAGCAGCAACCTGGTATTTCGGTTTGCCTGCAAACTCTATTCCTGATTGGGACACCTTCGAAAGGATTTTCAGAAGTAAATACGCAGCCCAAAAGACACATGCCTCACTAATGAAAGGTCTTGGTTTGTTAAAAAAAGAGAAGGATGAGAAGGTGCATCATTTTACTCAAAGGTTTTCAACATACCTAAAGAACTTCTCTGAAACTGACAGACCCTCAGACAAGGTCCTAATTGAATATTATACCTCAGCCCTAGGACCTGAGCTGGCCATGTTTGCCAAAATGAAAGCTAGACCTACGTTGGTAGAAACTTATGAAGAAGCAGAAAAGGTAGAGGTTGAAAAGGAAAGTATAAAGACTATCCCGAGCTACCTGAAGAAAAAACTACCGGGAGAAGAGCCTTGTTGTTTTCTAAACCGAAAGAGGAACAATCACATGATTTTGAGAGAATGTTGAAAATGATTCAAAGACTCTCCAACCGCATAATAGATCTGGAGAAAGAAAGGGAAGTTCCGAAAACTTATAAACCTACTACCAAAAATGGGGGGATAACAACCAATTGAAGATCCCTTCACCCAATCCAGCATCAATGAATATAATAGAGGTAGGGGGGGACAATTTCTGCACTTTTCACCAACAACCTCATTCTGAAAAGAAGTGTCCTCAATGGTTGAATTCGATGACATTGGTTATGAATCAGCTGCTGGACTCTAAATTGACTAAGAATAGTGGTAAAGAAGAAAAGAAAAACCAGACCATAGAGAAACAAGATAATGATACCATGTTCTTATGGGACGGTGTCTCACTTTTCGACACAGAAGAGAATGTTCTCAAATCTGAATACACACCTACAGCAATAAAGGACATGGATTCGATAATTAAAGATAATGCAACAATTTCAAATATTAAGAGGTTGCAAATGAATGTCAAGAGACAGATAAATGCCAATGTTGAAGATAAAACAGCTAAAGTCACTACTGTCAACCAGGAAACAGAGCCAATCAATGAGCCTGCCAAACCTGTGGAAGGACAGGTAGATGTTGATGAAGGACACACTAAAAAAATTAAGGAGCTTAAAAAATATGTGCCCATAGAAAATTAGCCGAGAGAAGAAGGCACTTGCGAAGAAAAGGCTAAAACCCCGCCTTTTCTTTTGACTCTAGAAATGCTGAATTATAATGTGCATAATTGTTTGGTAGATTCTGGGTCATCGATAAATGTTATGCCAATTGAAGTTTGCAGAAAGATTAATGGGCAGCCAGAGCCCACAGCCTGGGAAGTAGTGCAATTAGACAGAACAGGTGCCAAAGTAGTGGGAGAAATGAAGAATGTTCTCATATGCTTATTTGCAAATAACAAGATATGTCAATTTATTGACATTATGGTGGCTTACGTACCAGATGGATATGGGCTTATTCTGAACCGAGATTGGTCTGCCAGGTTAAAAGGTTATTTTTCTTCAGACTGGTCTCATTTATGGTTACCTCTTAAGGGTACCCCGAATCAGATTAAAATTTTGAGAGAACCTTACATGAAACATACTGTCACTAAGCTGGGGGAAGGTAATGAATCTGCTAATTCTGTCCTGGGAAATTATCTAACAGAGCTTAAACTAAGATATCATACCTCAGGAAAGGCCAGTTCTATGATTGACACTCCGCCTAAGCTCCTTCAATTTCCTCAGGCTGAAAAGGATGATTGTAGACTAGTAGACATGGTTTTGATTTCAAAAATAGCACAACTAGACCATGGCTAGGCATCTCATGTCTACAATCCAACCCACCCCTCGACTCACCAGGTTAAAGGATTTTCAGGAGTGGGCACTTTTTCGTTTCTTTTGTTTTAATGATTCTGTACATAAATAATTTGATGCTGTTTTCTTTTGGTTTATTACTTTGATGTTGTTTTCTCTTGTTTTAATGCTTTGTTGCTAGTTCTTTTGGTTTTGAATAAAGAGGCAAACTTTTGGTTGCAATGGAAACATCAGGGTTCTTAATTAACTGAAATCTTGAGCAAAAGACTGTGCTTTTAAAGCATAGAATGTCTTCTAGTAGCAGTGTTCCTAATTGGCCATGCATTCATTGAAGTCCTACTTAACCCCTGTAAATAACTCAGAATTAAGAGGTCTGGAATACTATTTCGAGGCTCCATCCATTTCACATCTAAAATGTCCAGGGGAGTGGCAGCAATGGACGCACGGAAAGGAAGCAAGGTAAACAGTATATCATATATAAATGATCCCATGCCATGATTTCAGAAAAGATAAAAGCTATCAAGAGTCAAAACTCCTTAAAGAAATAATACATATCAAAGCAAAGTATCAAAAGCATGAATTTCTAATTGCCAAAAGTTCCTCTCCGTCCATGAGATGAAAAGTAAATTCTTCTCTCACACAAAAGGACACTATGGATAGAGGAGCCTGAATAAAATTCAGAAAGAAAGGCGGATGGAGGACTCACAAGAACTAAAGTTCAAAAAAGGCACAAAAGTGCAATTGGCATGGGAATGAGGAACAAATGGATAATGCTGTTCACCATATGTTACAATCCTATGGCGTCCTACGGATTCCCTACACCAAACAGTCACGGGCTAGTTGGGAACGTTGACTGGGGAGAATCCCTTGCTGTTGTTGCCTGCGAATTTCTATGCCTCAACACTTGGGTATATATTAGACCATGAAATCTCTCTTAAACATAGATATGGACGACTGTGTGCAAGGAAAATTTCAAGAAGAAATGCAGGTTCCCTCGGTTGTAACCAAACTCGCTAGTTTGGGAGAAAACATGTGTTGTCTTGCCCACAACCAAATTATTGTTGATGAGCATGTGAATGGAAATCTAGATGCATTGTCTTGTGAGCTCATTGAGAAAACATTCAGCAAGTTGCCTCCATCTTGACCTTCTCCCCCGCAACTCATGTTTCATCGTTGCCCGAATGTTGTTGTGTGTGCTACCAACCATGAAGACCCAGGTGTTGGCCCTTCGTATGTTATCATTTCTGATGAGGACTAGGCTATGTTCTGTCTAGGTTTACTTTTGTATTTTGTTTTATGATGTCCCCAATTCCATTTTTGTGGGTCATAACCCCCAACATGTGGGGATTCCTTATGTTTATTTAGTTGCCAATTTAAACTTGGACTCTCAAACTTAACTAGGCTTAGAGGTTTCAGACATGAATCTTTGTTGGATACAGTCTTGGATCTTCTAGTTCGATCATAATATCTGGACTCTGTATGCTAAATACTTCCTTGATATGTATAGATTTTCTCTTTTGTAGTTGAATATAAGCACGAACTTTACAACAACAAAAAATCTCCAAACCAATAAAAACTTTGTTGGAAGCTATAGTTCTATTTTGATTATAGGAACTTTGACCACGAATTTTGCCATTATGTACTTTATCCCATTATAAGATGATTGAATCCTTGCAATTTCCAAAAGAAAATAGTTTTCCTCGTAAGAAAAAATAAACTTAGTGGAAAGGTTGAGTTTTTCCACTTATTAACTCACTTCATTTGAAAATGTGCCAACATCCTAAAGGGTAAAGTTCCATGATCTAAGTTTCCATCAATGAATTTATGGAATTACACTGTATTGAAGTTTATAAATATTCCAACATTTCAAATGGACACTCCACCCATCATCAAGAGATCACTCCACCCATCATTAAGAGATCGAAACAAAGCTTTAGAAAGATAAAAAAAAAAAATAGTAAAACCTGCAATCAACCAATTAGGAAATGATAAACTAGTTGTTAAGAGTTATGATAAAAAATAAATAATGTACAATATCAACTCAAATTTAATAAAGTTTTAAAAAAATAGTAATTAAGAAAAAATATTAAGATAAAGGATAATTAGGTCAAAATCCATAACAAATTGAAAACTAAGATATTCTATTGGTGGGGCTAGATGGATTTCATTCCATCCACCCAATTTCAATTTCGTTGAGACATGTTCTGGCTTGGATGTCTGGCCGATAGTTTGCTCGACCTACCATCCACAGAAGTGGGGAAGTTTGTTGAGATTTCTCGTGCGTGTGTGAACTTTCCTTGATTCCTTCAGAATAGCAGGAAGGTGGTTTTTCCACCTAAAAAATTGAAAACTAAGATAATCATTAAAAAAATATTACATAAATTAAAGAGAGTAAGACTAGTTCACTAATAAAAGATATATAAAATATAATATAAAGATCAAAGAGAGGTCTAGGTTAATAAAGATAAAAATGTGTAAAAAAATGAGGACATGAAATAATAATTAAGGTTAAAAATGAAGAAATTTATTCGCAAACATAGTGATGATTTGTAACTTAAAATAAAAATTTAAAAAATAAATGAATAAGATTTGGAATTAAAAATTAAATTTATTTTAGAATAATGTAAGTTTTAAACTTGTGAAGCGGGAAAATGCATATAGATTCTTAAGCAAAACAAAGATTAAATAATGGCACAAACATAGTACACAAAGATTTACCTTGGAAACTCTTAACGGAAAAATGAACAAAACTTAGAGTCACGCCTCTATCTTTCTCATTGTGTTTCTTAACAATTCACAATACAATATTTAGGTACCTGCAACATCCAAAACCCTAATCTGTTAACCTATATTAGATTACACCCCTATTCCATTAATCAAGATTAAATTACATATTAAAAAAAACCTGAAAGTTTTGCCTCACCTTCGGCTCATAATGACAAGGGGCTGTCTGACCCCTTGCATTGTCTACTTCGAGGAGCAAGGGAAAGGCGTCGATGCCCCCCACCCACCTACGACCCCCCCTGAGCCAACAAACGACGCATACAACAGAGAACTAGATGGAGGTGGATTATAAGGTGACACACCCCACACCCACATGCAAAGAATATAACACACACCCAACATATAAAACATCAATAAAGATATATACTAAGAGAGTAAGCAAAAATGATGATGAGAAGAAACAAACTAGGGGTTGGGAACAATAACAATGAATCAAATTAATAATAATAGAAAGGATGAAAGAGAGGCAAGGGAGTGAAGTGAACTAGGTTAACAACAAAGATGATAGATTATAGTTTTCAAGAATTACTAAGCTTATAAACATCTTCTTGACTAAAGTTGTTTGGGTGTTTTCCAATATCTAGGACTTCCTTACTAACGCATGGAAAGTAATGGGGGGTTGATGCTAATTTTTGTTTGATTGAAACACATGAGGTTTTTGGTGTTGTGGGGATGCTTTGTCATAGATGATTTAGTAATATGGTTGTGAAATGTTTTAGTAACATGTTCTTTGATCCAAGTTTGAATACACCTACCATTTTTGGCCAATGTAGGATTTTCCATAGGGGAAAGGAATTTGGTAGGCACCTTGAGAAAGAAGAGGGTTATATTTGTCTTTAACTCTTTTAAATAATTGTTTAAGTGTTTTTTGAGGCTTGAAGAACATTTTGAATTTTTTTTACTAAGATATTGGAGATGTGATGAATAATACCATGGATGTAAGGGAGAAAAATTAGAGCTTAGGGTGGGGAATTGGGGACGGGTTTCTTGTATTTTGGATGGTGGGCAATGCAATTTTTTTTTTCAATTTAGGATAAAGAATATCAATAAGCTAATAGGGAATTCTCTCTTTGTTTAGATGCGGGGGGTCAGAGATGCTAACAACTCAAGGGACAAGGGTTTTGAGAACAATGAATTTTTTAGATGGGTGGTGGTGGGATTGGGCATGAAAGTACCTATAAATATTATTCTTTTTATGGTACACTTGGTGGGAAGGAACTATCTAGTTGATGGGTAACTAGGATGCCAAGGAAAGGGAGGGAGTTGTCCTACTAGACTTCCATGGTAAATTTAATGTAGGGAAAAATAATATTGAGATGTTCACAAAAATCATTGAGGGAAGAATGGAAATATGGCCATATGACAAAAGTGTGGCATCAACAAATTGAAATCAATACCTGGGCTTGAAAGGAAAGAGATTAAAAGGCTATTGCTTCAAATTTTTCCATGAATATGTTGACCCCAATATAAAATAAAGATGATTCCATGGTTGTAGCTTCACTTTGTTCATAGAATATACCTTTCAAACAAAAAAGAAATAAAAGTAACATAATATTTTATAAAATTTAAGTTATCCCAAGTGTGGGACTAGATTGAAGACTGTCACCAGATCATTGACCATCTCCCGTTTGCGCCAGATTCCTTCCTCCACTTGAATTCCTATCTTTGACAATTGATATGTATGGGAGAAGGTAAATATTCTTTAGAGGCATCTTCTTATTAACCCAATCTATCCCTAGCTTTGAATCCCCAAATACTTGTAATTTTTTAACGCCTCTCAAAAAATCCAATGAGAGTGACAGATTTAGAGCCATCAACACTAACTTGTTGTTTGTACTTGGGCCCACTCCACTAGCGAACTTAATCCAATGATGATATGATAAGTAAATAATGCCTCCATCTCCCCCCAAAAGAGGGGTACCTTGTGATGCTCCATCAAAATATGTACATGGGATGGATCTATCAATGTGTTATCCAAATATTACTCTTTTATTGGGATTATCCTCTTGGGGAAAGTGACTAAGAACAACAAGTCCTTGTGAAGCACATACCATTGTAGGAATATGAATATCCTCAATTTTTTCCTTATTTATGGAGAGCCAACGCCCCCAAGAGAAAATAACTGAAAGTACGATATAATTCCTGAAATTTGCATTGTTGTTCCAAGTCTCTATAGCATGATCAAATGACTTCCCCTCCCAGATGAAATGTATGCCACTTATTAGAGAAGCATGATCCCACATCTTTTTGGTAAAAGAATATGACATAAATAGGTTCTCAATGCTCTCTCCATTGCCTTTGCATAAATGACATCAAATAGACCCACTCCAAAATTTCCTGAGCATAAGATCCCATACAATGATCTCTTTTAAGAATATAATCCATAAAAATACATTGCACTTTGGTGGGCACTTATACCTCCAAATAGTTGAATGCCACCAGAACAAATCTGGATGCTCCTATTATTCTCTAATCACCAAGTATCCAAGGTTGAGAGAGTATGATCCTCCTTCTGCATTGCTTGACCAGATCAAGGCATCCTCACAATATTTAAATATGGTGTGACTATATTTTAAATCCTTTTTATTCCAGGTTTCCTTGTCCTCCTCATCCCCAATATCCACATCTTTTTCACTAATCCATTCTTGAGACAGAATAGTAGACTTTTCTCAATCCTAATTCTGCTCCAAAAAGATAAATCCATGTTCTCTCAGATATTCCACCAAAGCTTGAGGGAGCCTGTAGTCCCTGCGCAACCTATCCAAGGGTCCTGAACCACTCTAGGCTTCCTTCCATTACCAATATGCCACTCCAACTAGTCTCATATTACTACAAAATCTTGTAACAAAGCTTTCCACATATCAAATGCATTTCTATGGGATTTCTCTCTAATTCTAAACCATTCCTCCATATATAAAGGGGAAATGTATTTAGCATAGAAAACCAACACCCATAACCATTATCCCTTCAAGATTCTCCAAAACCCTTTTTCTACTAAGACCTTTGAAAGGGTTCTTTAGGCCCCATCCACTTAATTCGTTTGGCCAAGCCAATTTGTTCCAAGCTGCCCAATGAAAGGAGAAACCCTCTTTGCAATCGTTCCATATAAAATTGTAGTTGAGCTTCCCGATTTGATCCAAAGTACTAATGGGAGCATAAGTCAAGGATAACCAATAAACTAGAATTGCTTACAGTGCATATTTCACTCAAATCAAGCGACCCTTTTGAGCCACTTATTTCTCCAAAGTTGATATCTCTTCTCTATCTTACCAATTAACCAATCCCAATCTCTTTTCTGATAAGCATTTGGCTTTAAGATAAATCCAAACTACCCGAGCACATTCTCCACATCCACCTGAGAGAAAGCTAAGTATGCACAAATCCATTCTATATCCACCTCTTCTATGTTAAGGAAAGAAATTGAAGATTTCTTAACATTGTAACACATACCTATGGCATCTACAAACAATTTTAAAAAACTTTGTCAGAGAAACTTTTCTTTGGGAACAATATGATAATATCAAATTATCATCATCAAATAATAAGTGTGAAACTTGAACATGACCTCCATTAGAAATGCCTCTGAAAATACCATTGATCTTTTGCATTATGGATGATTCTACTCAACCATTCTACCACTAGAAAAATTAGAGGGGGGGAGGTATTCTTGTCGAAGACCTATACCAAGTGTTAAAAAATCATAGGCATATACATTCATAAGAACAATCATAGAAACATAAGTGACACAATCCATGATCCAATTAACAACCTATAGATCAAACCCAACTTGCAACATCACCAATCTCAGATAGAGCCAGTTAACTATGTCACATGCCTTTGATAAGTCAACCTTCGTAATCATGGTCAGAGAATGCTTAGCCTTAACTATATGCCTACCAACCAAAAAAGAAAATTGTTCCCGAGAGACAAAGGAAGATAGAATCCCTTTGATCCTTCTAGCTATAATTTTTACAATCACCTTATAGGTATAGTTACAAAGAGAGATAGGTATGTAATATTCCAAATTGTATTCTTTATCAATTTTAGGAATGAGAGTTATAAAAGTTGTGTTGAAGGCTACAAAAACTCTTCCATTCATCCTTTGATTCTTCAATGACTATGAGAAAATAAATCACAAAAATATTCATAAAGGCTGCAAAAAACTCCATAGGACATCCGTATTGGACTATACATTTCTCCTTTTCAAGGCTCTAAACTGCCTCCTTTAGATCCTCCAGAGATACAGTTTCCAAAAGTTCATTATTTTTTTCCTCATTAACAATTCAAGGATAATAGGTTGTTACTCTCATCGTCTGAGCAACCACATCAACAACATCTTCCTAGTAAAGTTTTCTGAAATGGTTGACACTAGCCTTTGCTAGATTACTGAAACTAGAAACTTGAACTCCATTGTCATCCTCAAGCTTCCATTTAGAATTAGCATTATTCTTATGTTTCACAAAATTATGAAAAAAATTAGTGTTATCATCACCATTTTTTATCCATAAAGATCTTCCTTTTAATCTCTAGACTACCTTGTTTTCTTCTAAAATTTTCCTTTGTGTTTATTCTAGGTCCACGATCTCCTTCTGCTCCTGGTTCCTGAAGCCTTCCAAATTATTAGAGGAAAAGGATTTCAGAGATGATTTTATATTCCTCAAATCAGAGTGCATAGTCTTCCTTCTCTCATCTACCCATATAGTGGCTTCAACTTTAATCTTCTTGAAATTATGAAGAAATTGGATAACAACAAATTCTCTTCGAGACCCATCATAGGGGATCCATAGGTTCTTAACGATCTTATTAAAACCATCATCCTCAAACCATGTAGAAGCAAATTCAAAAGGACTAGGAGGCTTTGGATGACCCAAAGCCACCTCTGACAAGATGGGTAAATGATCATATTCCCCTCTTGAACCGACCCATTGCTTAATGCTAGAAGCTGCGACTTGGAGAGTGACATTATTTACTAAAAATATGTTGATTATTTTTGCAATAATCTCATCCCATGCTCTCATATTCCTCAAAGTAGGCCTTAACATTCAGGGGAATATGTCATATAAGGAATTTTCTTCCAAACTCTTAGTAAAAAAATACAATAAAGAGTTCCTCTGTGTTTATTTACCCCAAACTTCAACCTCCTCGAGAGTGAAATTTAGATCCCCCCCAATAATCATCCAGGACTGATATAGTAAACCATAATTGAATGATTTCTCCCACTAAGCTTCCTTGTTTTGATCAAGTCCATAGATGTTAATAAAATTAAAAGCTTGGCCAAACTCCCTAGAGAAGAGGCATGAACCAAGACTTATGGGCATAGCCCAACTATTAATTAAAAAGGAAAACCCTCTTTAACCATCTAGTGATAAGCCCACCAGATTTACCTTGGGAATCTAGACATATAAATTTCCAATGGGTCAAAAGAAGTTTTGAAATTGGTCAAGATAAAATCACCACTTGGAATCATCTCTTACAAGAAAAGGATATCATGTTTAAGAACTTCCACCAATCTTTTGAGGGTTTGTTTCTTATAGGGTAGTCCCAACTCTCTGCATTTAAATGAATATACTAAAATGGGGTAACTACCTTCATGAGATAACTTGCTTTAAGAGTATATTTGAGAGTATTTTCCATCCCTACCCTGATATAGTGAAAGGCTTGATCCCTCGTAGAAGCTAGGGATGATATTCAACCCCTTAGCATGGGTGATTGCATAGGAAAATCCTAAACCACCTCTCATTCCTTTCACTTGGCCAATATTAGAGGATATTTGGGGCCTAAGAAAATATCGAGATCCACTAGGAGTATGATCAATGGAAATAGGGTCATCACCCTTTGAATCATAATCCACAATGGGTAGCATATGACCGAACTAATCACTAGAACAAAAGGGACCGAAAATCGGATTGATGGCATGGATGACCTGAGATTTTGGTGATATAGGGGAGTCTTCTATTAAGACAGAGACAATCAATAGAAAACCACCTATGCTAGAGACTTGTGGATCACAAATCTCCTTTATCAAAAGAGAAGAACCTGAAACTGGGGAGGTGAAATAGTAAACTAAAATAGGAACCACGGGTGAAGGGATATACAAATCCTTCATTCTAAACCCTCCAAAATGAGGGAAAAGGATAGACCGGGGCTTCCATTTTGAAGCAATAGCATCCCCATAAAAAAAAGAGAAGCATAATCAACATTCCCGAAATGATTGACTCCCTTCCCACTAAGATTAAATAGGGGACAAACATGCCTTCTCGAAGAAATATTCTTGTAAAAAGGTATGGGGGTTGGACTCAACTTACCCCTAGATCCCCAAAAAACAAAATAAAAAGGTCATGAGACTCTCCCGAGAGGGATATATCAACACAAACCCGAGCTATCGACTCAGATTCCCCACTCAGACCCAATATAGACAAGGTTTCTTTAGGGGACTCGTATTAAAAAAACTACTAACAAAAAAAGGATTTGAAACAAGATTCCGTACTATCTCAGGAGTAAAGGTATTTTCCATACCTTTTTCCAAAATTCGAGAATCCAATATGTGCCATGGATAGGAACACCTGGGTCTAGAGGGGTCTCTTCAAGAATGGTAAGCTGTAAATCCATATCAACAATGGCCTCAGGAACACCAAGAATTGGAGAAGATATCTTGATTATAGGATATAAACCACTACAAGAAACATTGTCATCCTTCTGGTCCCCTCTAGAAAAATATAGAGAAGGAAAAGAATCCCATAGAAGAGGTCCCTCATAGGAACCTGACGAAGAACGCTCTGAAGCTGATGGAGAAACCTTCCTTGAAAAAGGAGACACTGCACTCTCCTTCAGTCAAAAGTGTCGAGCATAACTCTTAAAAGGAAGGTGACATTGTTGTGCAATGTGCCCATGAGCATGGCGATGGTTGCACCAGAACATCACACTAGAGTATTCTAGAACTTGAATATAGGAAGCATGCCCTATTTTAATGATAAGTCTCGATAAATCAACCTTCTCAAAGATAAATATCAATAAGAATATGACAAGGGGACATAACACCAAATTCCTTGAAGCTAAAAATTCGGTGAAATGCAATCACCTAAAGCCTCACCTATACTACGATAAATGGTAGAGGTCCACAACTTGGCTAACAGATTTGACAACTTGACCCATATCGACCTGTTGAATACTCTTTTGGTCCAAGCATCAAAGAGGGGAAACCATCTCTTCACTTGAAAAGGAATGAAACCTCACATCCAATTTCCCTCAAGAATGCTCATAGAGTCCTTTGAGGTGTTAAGAATAATTCCTTTCCAACCTTTTTCAAGGGAAAATAAACTCATACAATACCCTAGAAACCTTACCCAACAGTCCTTAACCCATTGGTTAAAGTTTGCATGACACATGATTTTCCCTGCAAACCTCCCCACCAAGGCCTTGTTGGATAGTTCAATCACCTCATTCATGGTAATGTCGACTCCGAGAGCAAAGTTTTTTAGAGAATCCTTCTTCCAAATACAATGCTTAAGATTCATGGATTGATAGGGATGCGGTCTTTTGTCGACTGACAATAGGATAGGGCCATCTCCTTCTACGACAAGACTACGAGAAAGGCAAGGAGACTTGTGACTAGGTACACATACAACATGAGGGTTATTTAGAGGTAACATGGAAGCAGTGGGATGATTAAATTACTACTACTGATAGGAAGAGAAACCAAACCCTCTTTCCCTAATGGAGGATATAAAATTGTCGACTCTTTTACCTTCATGAACATAAGTCTCGTGATTCCTGGCCTCAAGGGGATTATCATCCTTTTTTAGGGACTTGTGGCCATAGAAAGCCTATCCCAAGTGGCCAACCTAATTATTAAAATCCGCAGTCACAACCAAAAAGCAGGGAGACGATTCCCTAAAATAGGAGCAATTTGTGAGGAGAGTTGGTGTCAGATATATCATTAAACTTGATTTGAAATTTTAGGATATTTTTTAACCAAAACTTGCATGTGAAATTTATATGTTAAATACTCATAAACATGCTTTAAAAACTGAAATTTAAATGCTTAAATATCCACACATAAACAAATAAACAAAAAGCAAACCATGAAAATGATAGACAAGAACTGATAACGAACTTCACCCCTCCTGGGTTACGTCTTCGGGCCACTTCCAATGGGAGGACCAATATTATTAAGTCTCCAAAGTTTACAATAATGGGTTTCTTGAGCCACTTCTATTTTTTGTTAGACATAAACAAAAACAGATAGAACCATTGTAATCCTCTCTAAAATTCGAGAAAAATGAGTATAAACTCGACCAGATTTGCCTGACGCCTTCTCTGGAACACAAAACAAAACAACCTCTTCCTGTGCTGTACAAATATGTACAGACTGTACTTTCCACACCTTGGGAAATGTGCACATAAATGTTTATACATACCTTGAGAACTGTTCTCTGAACCTCCTCGGGATCTGTGCCAAACACGTATTGTACTGTCCTATGCACCGTGGTTTCTGTCTAGAATATTGTGTAAACAAAACTTGTTTTCGTGGTTCAAAAATCATGGTTTAAATAGGAAATAATGGCGGTTTTGGGGTGTGGGTCAGAGGACCTGTAATATCCCTGTTCTGATGTACAGATCAGAATATTAACTTGCTGCAATTTTTAAATTAAATTTCTGCTAATACTCTTGCAAATATTCAGTAAATTGCTGACTATGAAATTAAGGTATTTCACTGGGATAAATTGTAGACAAAAGGAGAGGGAAGTGGGAAGAAAACAAAGATATTTCAGACATATAATTTCCTCTTCCCTAACACATTTAGATCTTGTGCCTTTTAGGTTTCAGAATCCGCTATGCAGAAACCTACTTCCACGCTTCTGGGCAGCCAAACCCTGAAACTAGGAAGAGTATTTCATCCTTTTTCAACCAAGGGATTTTGGAAACTTACAGAGGGTTCGTCAAGATTTAATATAACATATGAAATGGTTTTTTACATTTTGTATCAGGTCTGAAGGGTTCCGGGGAGTTTTGGAAGAACTTGGGTTTTTTTTGGCAATTTTGGCCTGGTGTAATCATGCGCAATGGAGGATCCCAAAACCTAGTACGGATTCAACGGATATATGATCAGGGGTAATGGATGGATAGGTATGTTTGTCAATGATATGAAGCAACTTATAGAATGAAAAATTACTGAGTGTAACTCTCTGAATTTAAATAACAACTAGACTAGTCAAAATTATCTAGTAATCTAGCAGGGGTGTGCAAATAAGCTTGAATTTTGGAACAGCAGCGTATCAGACCTGATAATTTAATTTATAATATTATATTACATTATATTATGTCATATCAGACCATTCAATCTCATTCTCATGGGTAATACTCAGTTATTATTACAGTAGAAGGCTCAAATCCCTCATTTTGGTGACTAGTTAAGCTTTTACATCTAAAACTAAGTATGCGGAATTAATGGACAGTAGTATTTCGACTCAATAGAGATAAATATAGTATTTATCAGTATCATATATCATATATTAAAATAATCACTGACCATTACATCAAGAGTCTCACAATGTTAGGCAGGAGGCCCAAAACATGACCCGGGAAAGGCTAAGAGCATAGGTGAAGCATGGGCTTCACTAGATCTAGACTTGAATGTGACTAAGGCTGAAAATAACTCTGAGATTACTTCAATGGATGAAATCAAGCGTTCCACACCAGCAATAGAAGAGAAGAGGATTGGAAGAGGGGGGAAGTGAAGGTCTAAGGCTCATCTCCCAGGGCTCTGAGGTTCATCACTCGAGAAATAATGCTCACATAGCTTCAAGCAATAAAATCATCAACCAAACTAGCAAAATATGTGAAAAGGATTTGGAATAATTCTTTTATAGAATTAATGTTGACCTATTGAGCAAGTTACTTGGCTTGGTGACTTGTGAGAATAGGTCACCCATAAGTGGACATACTTTCCTTGCTTTGCTTTGCTTTGCTTTGGCTTTCCTTATTTTTCCTCTTTTTCTGACTTTCCTTCTTTTCTGAACTTTCTTGCTTTTCATACTTTCCTACTTTTCATGTTTTATCCTGCTTTTTGGATTTATGTTCCTTTTCCTGAAATATTCCTCTTTTCTCATTTTGGCATCATTTTTGGACTCTAGTGCTTACTTGACTTCTACTCCAATTAATTCCTCCAACCTTATCAACTAATTCGAATTGGTGGGCCAATTTCTCCATTTATTCAACATAAAAAAAAATATTAATTGCACCAATAATATTAAATGCTCCATAATTATTTATTCCAAGTGGGTAGAAACTATGGATAAATTTAAATGCACACTTGTAATTAACTAATTGCCTCATCTTAACCCCTCATTAATTATTTAATTCAATCTGTCACTAGGATCCATGGGGTTCGATCTACTTCATGGTGCTGTCAAAATGGGAACATGATAGTCCTCCCTTCCCAAGATTGCTTGTCCTCAAGCAAACTATCCCAAGAGGTCCATCATGCTTTTGCTGCACTACTCTGATCATAATCCTATATCCAAGAAAATATTCACTACATCTGTAACTGAACATGCCTACTTCTATCCAAGTGAAGTAACTCAAAAGTGTGCGAAGATCCCATAAGAATATCAGAAATGAAAATATACCACTACTATGTAAACTGTAAGTCCATCAAAGGAGGTGTTCCTATGTGGGAAACTGAAACCAAGTGCAACATAGATGAACGGGTGCAAAAGAGGGTTGGATTGCTCCATCTTGCCAACATGCAAACAAATTTTTCGAGGAAAAACAATGCCATGATCCCATTGCTTGTATGGCACCCCCATGGATAGGAATACCATCAAACAAAATATGTTAAGCAAAAGAGTGCCTGGATCCCACTGTTCATGCTGCATCTCCCCAAACATTAGTAACAATAAAAAATCAGCATCATATGAAGTGTTGGGAAAGATGAAAACATCATACCACCATATTGGAAAATGATCATTTCCAATGCAAACCTGAAGCTTTGAGGGGCCTTCAACCATGATATGCAACTCTACAATGTAGGGATGAATCAAAGAAAGACTATACATCCCCAAATATTCCTCCAAAAAGTGAGGCCACAATTCCACCAGTCTTTCCATTCCAACTGAAAAGGTCTCATGTGACTAATGCACACAAGGAACAAGTGTGTTATCCATGAAACTCAAGTGACAAGGGTGAGGATGCCATGGCCTAAAATGTTGTTCCAAAAGAAAGTAAGCTGTATCAAAATCAGTCATGTTCATGTTTCCCTCAAATAATGAGGTATCATGGTCTCTATGGAACTCAATAGGTGCTCCCCTCTGCATCCAATGACTCAACTCTCTACCATTGATCCAAGGGTGAAAAACTCCATCAATTGACCCACACATTGAAGGTAAGTGCAGATCTAATTCCTTCTTATCAAAACTGGCTACACACACATGCCTTCTCTGCTACTTGTAAATCATAGAAAAATCAGTAATATTAAAAACGATTTTGTTGCGACAAGACATAAAACTTTTACCTTCCAGATTTTCCTCTTCAGTGATTCCTCTATCCAACCATCCAGTGGATGAATTAGAGATATTGCTTGATGATTTATATGATCTGTAATCAGCCATATCTTCTACAATAGGATCTATCTCACATGGGGACAAATCATGATCCCCCTGTTGTACATGTGACACAAACCAGAAAAATTTCTTCACCCATTGTTCATTCCCCATTGGTGTTGTTGAATCTAGGACATGTGGGAAAGAACTGTGAACCTTCTTTGCATGTATGCAACCTTCAGTAATCATACTTATAGCTGCAAATTTTTCATTATTGGCTGGCCCAAATTGGGTGCTCTCATCCCAAGCATATGTGTTAGACAACCCTTCACCAGTACAAGAAATTATAGTACATCTTTTATCCTATATTCTTGTGATATTTTTATCTACCCAATCCATGAAGAGATGATCATATTTGCTTGTTGATTCACTTGGATTGTCCTCAACCATATTTCCCATAGCTAAGAACTCCTCTATTTCATTCTACATACCAACAGGTGCTTGGCCAAAATAATCTTCATCAGAGCTCTTCACAAACACCTGCAAATCTGCTCCTCCCTCATGGTTGTCCTCCACATCAGGTCGCTCCATTATACCCAAAACATTTCCTTCCTATTGATGAAATTGTCATTGATGCCAACATGGTCATGATGTCATTGATGCCACCACCCAGTTGATGATACCTCTGAGATTTTCGAGGGTGGCCAGAAGCAGCAGCACTTAAGTGTTTAATTTTTCTCTTTTATGAACTCGGGTGGACAAATGGAGAATTGCAGGCAGCCTGTTCTGAACTTATTTATTATGTCTTAAATTTTTGGATAGTTGTTGCTTAAATGGATGTTTTGAGTTCTTATTGTTTTCTTCTTCTTAAAGAACTGAACTGTGACTGCAAGATCATCGTAAGATCATTTCTGTAGAAATCTCAGTAATGTGAATCAGCAGTCCAGACACTACCTGAGTATGTTGATAAACAAACCTTTTCACAGTCCTAGCATGCCTGCTAGATAGTGACAGCACTTGGCTTGGCAATGATCAATGTCATAGTGAAAATTGATGTAAGAACAACACAAGTGTATTATTCAGAAATGCACTTGACAAGTTGGTTGTGCAAGAAGTGGCTTGAGTAACAATTGCAGATTGATAGTAAAGACTGAGACAAGTTGTAGACAGTGGCTTATGATAGAGATAGTCAAGTAATTGTTTGAGAAATGAAATGTGAAATGAGCAATGGATCTCGTAATGATATGATCTTGTCGAACAGACTTAAACAAATGGCCTGACAGAATTGATGAGTTTGATAGGTTCATGAAGAAGCACAAAGAGTGATGAGCAAAAGACATGATCAATTTGTGATGTTCTGAAGCAGAGAGAGTTGAAGACAAGGGATAAGTTATTGACAGAAATGCATATGTCGGCCCAGAAAAAAATTAGAAGTCGGCTCATAAAAAAATTAGAAGTCAACTCATAAAAATAACAAGTCGGCCCTTAAAAAAATTTCAAAAAAACATATATTTTAATAGAGCAGGTCAGCCCCCAGAAAAGGAAAAAATTTAGTATAAATACCCCATGTAAATCCCCTTTTTGTGCAAGGAAATTTCAGTGGAGAGCTCTGCAATTTTGACTGAGGCTCGGTGGCAGCAGAGGAATTTTTTTTGTGGCATCAGCATGGAAATTTTTTTTGGACTGTGAAGGAAGGCCGCTTCCCATGTGGACTGTTTTAGGGCTGTCATTTGTCAAGTGAAGCAGCAATCTGTTGTGTAATGCTGCCAGCTTCATGTGAGAACTGTTTTAAGGATTTCATCTTCCATCGTGGGACTGTATTGAGAGGGGCTGAGACTTATGTGAAGCCTGCTGTTCATTGTTTGAATGTGTTAAGAGGGCCGAGGTCTGTTTTGTGGCTGTTGCTGATCATGATGAGTAGGCCACTACTGGTTTAGGACTACCACTATTGGCCTGAGACCTGATATGGCCTATAAGTGACCACCGAGACCTTGTTGGGAGGCTGCCAGGTCTGATGCTGTTGGTTTGAGGTCTGTTATGACCTGAAGGTGTCTACCACTGCAATGTTTAAGGGCTAGTTCTGGTTTGTGAAACAAAGACAACAATAATTGTCTAATGCAGCAAAGTCTAAGGAAGAAAGGATCCTATTCGAAGGGAATGTTCTTTTATATGCAGTGGATATGCTTTATGAATGGTGTGGTGCTTGATTAGCTGGTGCATTGACAGTCAAGGCTATCAGGATGTGACTTCTTAGGCTTAGAGGCAACTGGAGTCACTTTATGATCAGTCCTGAGGGACATGAAGAGTGCTGCTTATTAGGAGATTTTATCTCTGGTAAAGGTATTTCTTGGAGATGCATGACAGTGGCTATAGCTGCATCTAGAGATTTTGATGTTTTCTATATATATATCCTAGTCTAGTGATTGGAAAATGCACACATTATTGGATTATTTTGTACAGGAATAAGGAGCCTTTAGTACAGCTCTCAATTCATTATTATGTTTTTGAGAGTCTATTCAAACTGGGTGGCCTGAGTTTGGTTGGAGGTTCAATACTACAATTTCTGAAGAATGGAAACTGTAAAATAGGCTTTGGGGCATACTTTGAGCCTACATTCAATAGTTGTAATTGTATTTATACAAGGACAAGATTGAAGACATGCTTATAGACAGAAAGATAAGGCTGTCTTGACAGTCTTTAGTCCATTTGAAGCAGTTTGACATGATTGATGACAAGGCAGTGACATGTTTATGAACAGTCAGTGAACACATACAGTAATGAAGTCTGTAATAGCATGCATAGATAAAGGTATGTACAGTAAAGCTTTAAGTTCAGAATTTAACCAACAGCAGAGGATTTACACAGTCACAAGTTTGGCTTTGCAAGTGAGATAATGTTTACACAGGAATATGTTCAGCAATGACATATATTGATTGAGGTAAAGAAGTGAAGAAGTATGTATGAACATTCAGGTATATATTGTGGCATTAGTGTGCAACCTGAAGTATGTATTTGTGACATATGAATTGATACACCAGGATATGGTGATGCTTTTCACATACTATGATATACACACAGTCAACAAAGGTTGTTGATGAAATTGATTGTGAGGATATTGTGACAGAAACATAATGTGCAGTAACAACAGTTATAAAGTGATTGAATCATAATAATTTTGATGAAATAAGAAATGACAGAGTTAATTGATTTGGCAATGATCTGAAGGAAATGGCTAGACGACAGTTTGACCGAGGACACCACAGAATTGGCTTTGGTTCACTTGTGCAGCAACAAATCTACACACTCTTGAGGTGTTACATACACAGCAGTGCATCCATGACATGATGGTGATAAGTGATGAATGAATGGCCAGCAGCAGTGTTGAAAAGCAGACCTTGATGAGCAGTAGTATGCAAATACACTTTGATGGGTATGCTACTGACTTGATGATTCAGCAGTGTATTGTTGGTTGATGTGCACAGATGTTTGAGTAGAGATAAATGGAGCAGCAGTGAGCAGTGGTACAGTAGAGATGAGCAGTCCCTGATGACTTGGCAGTATTGAAGAGCAGGTGTGTTGCAGCAGTGTTAATCAACATTATTGATCAGCAGTAGATTGAAGAGACAAGTGATAAAGTAATGTAACAGTGAGCTTTAATGTAAATGCAATCTTGTCTTGCTTTTGAGGTTAGGATACCTCAAACCCTTCTTAGCAGGGTCTAAGAAAACTAGGCAGGGTCCTGGATCCAGAGTAGGTGCTCTATGTATCAATAGGTGCTGATTTTACCTAACGGTTGTAGCCGGACCAAAATGATATAAAAAGATTACAAACTTATATGGTGTGGTGTTCTTTTGTGTTGTGTGGTGTTATTCTGTGTTATGGTTATTGATAAGTTAAATGCTATGTGAATGATGATGTTATGAAATGATTATGGTAAAGTAATGGAATGATGAGCAGGTAGCTAACTGTGAAAAATTTAAAATTGGCTTCACACTGATTCACCCCCCCCCCTCTCAGTGTCAACACTTCCATGCAACATGAAAGGTGTGACACCTTCAAATAATTTTGAATTTCACATATCAGCAAATTTGACTCTTGAAGGGATCTTTGTGTGCTCTTCAATAAGTCATTAGTGATCTCCAACTTATTAGTGATCCTTTCTAATTCTTCTTCTTCCTTCTTGACTGCACAGTGATACATTTCAGCCATTATGAGGAGATGATCTCTATCAGACAGTAGGTTCATATAGATCTCCTTCATCTTGGCCATGCCTTTTTTCAGTGCTATGCACTCCTCCAAAAAATATTCTCCTTCCATCTCTCCTCCAGAAGCTTTCCAACAACATCTGATCACCAAGGCATTGATGTCAACTTGGTCTTTCAAGGCTGCCATAAGCTTCTCTCTGTCCTCCTTTAGTGATCCACTCAAATGATGTGGATCACAAATAAAATACTCCACCAATTTTTCTTCTTCTAATATCTGACATATAGGACCATTTTTCTTGTGGCATGGATGCATAACACCAAACTCATTCTCAGCATACAAGTCAGCCTCTGGATTTTCTGCAAAATCACTTCCATGATGTGAAGTGGAGGGTATCTCCGAAGGATGGAATGGCATGTGATCTGTACAAAAATCAGGAAGCATCTCATGCCTTGGAATTTCAGCTTCATCATGCTGCAAGAGAGTCCAAAATTCTGAACTATGTCCATCCCTTTGCATCAGATTTTTCTCCTTCAAATTTCCTAGTTCACATCCAGCTAGTGGGGGCTTGTCTTCCACTTCGTTAGGGAATTCAGATAATGAACTCAGATATGATACAAAATATGTATCACCACCCATACATGATCCAAAACCTTGAGCAGTGATCCGGAGATCACCCACCAAGAAACTTGAAGTGCATTCCTCTTCAGCTTCTTCTCTTATGCAACCACATTGTGGTGATTTGCACTTCACTTCATGGATATTTGCCTCTTCCTCATTTCTATTCTCCTCTAAGAAACTTGAGAATTTTTCATCTTTATGGGTACTCATGTCACAATATTTAGAATCTCTATTTGAAGAATAACCAAACAAACTCTTAAACCTTGAATATGCAGATGGCTTTGAGGAATCTTCACCTTTGGTTCCTTCTTCTTCTTCTTTTCTCAAAGAGGTGGAACAACTCGGTTCCTCTATAGATGTATTGCTGATCTTGAAAGAATTCTCATAATCATGCTTGGGTCAGAATCCATACTTGAAATAAATATAATCTCCAAAAGAAAGGTTTGCACAAATATTCCTACCTAAAGCTAGATAGTCCTCGTAGCAGTGAGGCATGTTCTCACATGCTTCAATGATCTCTGTCAAGTTTTTTTTAAACATTGGAGAATCATATCTGATATATTACCCATTTGATGTCCAATAGTATTCATCATATTCATGTTTTACTATTCCTCCATCAACATAGAGTATTTCTTCTTCTTCATATATTCTGCAGTATTCTTCATTCTGCTCATCATAGTCATCCTCATAGTATGACATGGATGAAAATTTCTTTAATGAGAGATTTATTTCCACATTATGATCCAATGAAAGAGATATGATACCACTGTAATATCTCTGATCTAATTTACATATCAAAATATTAATTTTCTGCAATTTTTAGATTAAATTTCTACTAATACTCTTGCAAATATTCAGTAAATTGCTGACTGGGAAATTAAGGTATTTCATTGGGATAAATTGCTGACAAAGGGAGAGGGTAGTGGGAAGAAAAAAAAATATATTTAAGACATATAATTTCCTCTTCCCTAACAAATTTATATCCCATTCCATTTAGGTTTCAGAATCCTCTACGCGGAAACCGACTTCCACGCTTCTAGGAAGCCAAACTGCGAAACTAGGAATAATAGTTCAGCCTTTTTCAACCAGGGGATTTTGGAAACTTGAAAAGGGTTGGTTAAGACTAAATATAAAATAATAAATGGTTTTGGACAGTTTGTATTAGGTCTGAAAGGTTCTGGGGAGTTTTGGAAGAACTTGGGGTTTTTTGGAAATTTTGGCTTAGTGGAATTCTTCGCAATGGAGGATCCCAAAACCTAGTACGGATTCAATGAATATATGATTAGGGGTAATGGATGGATAGGTATGTATATCAGTGATATTTGTAAACTTACATAACAAATTTTTTTTTAGTATAACTCTCTGAATTTAAATAACAACTAGACTAGTTAAAATTAGCTAGTAATATAGCAGGGGTGTGCAAATAAGCTTGAATTTTGGAACAGCAGTGTATCAGACCTGATAATTTAATTTGGAAGAGTCTATTACATTATATTACATAATATCATACCATTCAATCTCATTATCATGGGAAATACGCAGTTATTATTACAGTAGGAGGCTCAAATCCCTCATTTTGGTGACTAGTTAAGCTTTTACATCTAAAACTGAGTATGCAGACTTAATGCACATAAGTAATTAGACTTGACAGAGATAAATACAGTATTTATCAGTAGCATATGTTATAGATTAAAATAATCACTGACCATTACATCAAGACTCTCAGAATGATAGGCAATAGGCCCAAAATATGACCCGGGAAGGGCTAAGAGTATAGGTGAAGCATGGGCTTCACTCGAGCTCGACCTGAACATGATGGAGGCTGAAAATAACTTCTGACATTACTTCAATGTCTGAACTCAAGCACTCCACACTTGTAATATAAGAGAACAGGACTGAAGGAGAGGGGAAGTGAAGGTCTGGGGCTCATCTCCTAGGGCTCTGAGGTTCATCACTCAGGAAATAATGCTCACATAGAATCAAGCAATAAAATCATCAACCAAACTAGAAAAAGATGTGAAAGGGAGTTGGAATACTTATTTTATATAATTAATGTTGTCATGTTGAGCAAGTTACTTGGCTTCGTGATTTGTGAGAATAGGTCACCCATGAGTGGACATACTTTCCTTGCTTTCCTTTCCTTTGGCTTTCCTTATTTTTCCTCTTTTTCTAACTTTCCTTCTTTTCTAAACTTTCTTGTTTTTCATACTTTCCTCCTTTTCCCATTTTATCATGCTTTCTGGATTTATTTTGCTTTTCCTGAAATATTCCTCTTTTCTCATTTTTGGACTCTAGTGCTTACTTGACTTCTACTCCAAGTAATTCCTCCAACCTTATCCACTAATTCGATTTGGTGAGCGAATTTCTCCATTTATTCTGCATACCAAATAAAAATATTAATTGCACCAATAATATTAAATTCTCTATAATTATTTATTACAAGTGGGTAGAAACTATGGATAAATTTAAATGCACACTCGTAATTAATTAATTGCCTCATATTAACCCCTCATTAATTATTTAATTCATTATGTCACTAGGATCCATGGGGTTTGATCTACTTCATGGTGCTGTCAAAATGGGAACATGATAGTCCTCCCTTCATAAGATTGCTTGTCCTCAAGTAAAGTATCCCAATAGGTCCATGATGCTTTTGCTGCACTACTCTGATCATAATCCTATCTCCAAGAAAATATTCACTAGATCTGTAACTGAACATGCCTACTTCTATCCAAGTGAAGTAACTTGAAAGTTTTCCAAGATCCCATAAGAATATAAAAAATACAAATATACCACTACTATGTAAACTATAATTCCATCCAAGTAGGTGTTCCCTATGTGGGAAACTGAAACCAAGTGCAACATAGATGAACTGGTGCAAAAGAGGGTTGGCTTGCTCCATCATGCCAACATGCAAACAAATTCTCCAAGGACAAATAATGCCATGATCCCATTGCTTGTATGGAACCCCCATGGATATGAATACCATCCAACAAAATATGTTAAGAAAAAGAGTGCCTGAATCCCACTATTCATGTTGCATCTTCCCAAACATTAGTAACAAGAAAAAATAAGCATCATATGAAGTGTTGGGAAAGATGAAAACATCATACCACCATATTGGAAAATGATCCTTTCAAATGCAAACCTGAAGCTTTGAGGACCCCTCAACCGAGATATGCAACTCTCCAATGTAGGGATGAATAAAAGAAAGACTATACATCCCCAAATATTCCTCCAAAAAGTGAGGCCACAATTCCACCAGTCTTTCCATTCCAACTAAAAAGTTCTCATGTGACCAATGCACACAAGGAACAAGTATGTTATCCATGAAACTCAAGTGACAAGGGTGAGGATCCCATGGCCTAAAATGATGCTCCAAAAGAGAGTAAGTTGTATCAAAATCAGTCATGTTCATGTTTCCCTCAAATAACGAGGTATCATGGTCTCTATGGAACTCAACAGGTGCTCCCCTCTTTATCCAATGGCTCTACTCTTTTCCATTGATCCAAGGGTGCAAAACTCCATCAATTGACCCACACATTGAAGGTAAGTGTAGATCTGATGCATTCTTGTCAAAAGTGGCTGCACACACATGCCTTCTCTACTGCTTGTAAATCATAGAAAAATCAACAATATTAAAAACAATTTTCTTGCAACAAGACATAAAACTTTTATCTTCCAGATTTCCCTCTTTAGTGATTCCTCTATCAAACCATCCAGTGGATGAATTAGAGATATTGCTTGATGATTTATGTGATCTATAATCAGTCATATATTCTTCAATAGAATCTATCCCCCATGGGGACAAATCATGATCCCCCTGTTGTACATGTGACACAAACCAGAAAAATTTCTTCATCCGTTGTTCCTTCCCCATTGGTGTTGTTGAATCTAGGACATGTGGGAAAGAACTGTGAACCTTCTTTGCATGTCTGCAACCTTTAGTAATCATACTTATGGCTGCAAATCTTTCATTATTGGCTGACCCAAATTGCGTGCTCTCATCCCAAGCATATGTGTCAGACAACCCTTCACTGGTGCAAGAAATTCTAGTACATCTTTTATCCTCTATTCCTATGATATTTTTATCTACCCAATCCATGAAGAGATGATCATATTTTCTTGTCGATTCAATTGGAATGTCCTCAACCATATTCCCCATAGCTAAGAACTCCTCTATGCCATTCTGCATACCAACAGGTGCTTGGCTAAAATAATCTTCATCATGGCTTTTCACAAACACCTGCAAATCTGCTCCTCCCTCATGGTTTTCCTCCACATGAGGTCCCTCCATTATACCCGAAACATTTCCTTCCATGCAACATGAAAGGTGTGACACCTTCAAATCATTTTGAAGTTGACATATCTGTAACTTTGACTCTTGAAGGGATCTTTGTGTGCTCTTAAATAAGTCAATAGTGATCTCCAACTTATTAGTGAGCCTTTCTAATTCTTCTTCTTCCTTCTTGACTGCATAGTGATACATTTCAGCCATTATGAGGAGATGATCTCTATCAGACAGTAGGTTCATATAGATTTCCTTCATCTTGGCCATTCCTTCTTTCAGTTCTATGCACTCCTCCAGAAAATATTCTCCTTCCATCTCTCCTCCGGAAGCTTTCCAACAACATCTGGCCACCAAGGCATTGATGTCAACAAGGTTTTTCAAGGCTGCCATAAGCTTCTCTCTGTCCTCCTTTAGTGATCCACTCAAAAGATGTGGCTCACAAAGAAAATACTACACCAAGGTTTCTTCTTCTAATAGTTGACATATATGACCATTTTTCTTGTGGCATGGATCCATAACACCATACTCATTCTCAGCATACAAGTCATCCGCTTGGACTTTCTGCAAAATCACTTCCATGATGTGAAGTGGAGGGTATCTCTGCAGGATGGAATGACATGCGATCTGTACAAAAATCAGAAAGCATCTCATGCCTTGGAATGTCAGCTTCATCTTGCTGCAAGAGAGTCCAAAATTTTGAACTGTGTCCATCCCTTTGCATCAGATTTTTGTCCTTCAAATTTCCTAGTTCACATCCAGCAGGTGGGGGCTTGTCTTCCACTTCCTTAGGGAATTCAGATAATGAATTCAGATATGATATTTGTTCTTCTTTTGGATATGATCCAAAATATGTATCACCACCCATACATGAGCCAAAACCTTGAGCAGTGATCCGGAGATCACCCACCAAGAAACTTGAAGTGTGCGTTCCTCTTCAACTTCTTCTCTTATGCAACCACATTGTGGTGATTTGCTCTTCACTTCATGGATATATACCTCTTGCTCATTTCTATTCTCCTCCAAGCAACTTGAGACTTTTACATCTTTAGGGTTACTCATGTCACAATATTCAAAATCTATGTTTGAAGAAAAACCAAACAAACTCTTAAACCTTGAATATGCAGATGGCTTTGAGGAATCTTCACCTTTGGTTCCTTATTCTTCTTCTTTTCTTAGAGAGGTGGAACAACTTGGTTCCTCTCTCGATGGATTTATGATCTTGAAAGAATTCTTTGAATCATGCTTGGGTCAAAATCCATACTTGAAATAAATATAATATCCAAAAGAAAGGTATGCACAAATATTCCTACCCAAAGCTAGATAGTCCTCGTAGCAGTGAGGCATGTTCTCACATGCTTCAATGATCTCTGTCAAGTTTTTATTAACCATTGGAGAATCATATCTGATCTCTTCCCCATTTTATGTCCAATAGTATTCATCATATTCATGTTTTAGTATGTCTCCATCACCATAAAAGATTTCTTCTTCTTCATATCTTCTGCAGTATTCTTCATACTGCTCATCATAGTCATCCTCATAGTATGACATGGCTGCAAATTTATTCACTGAGAGATGTATTTCCATAGGATGATCCAAGGAAAGAGCTCTGATACCACTATAATATCCCTGATCTTATGTACATATCAGAATATTAACTTGCTGCAATTTTTAAATTAAATTTCTGCTAATACACTTGCAAATATTCAGTAAATTGTTGACTGGGAAATTAAGATATTTCACTGGGATAAATTGTAGACAAAGGGAGAGGGAGGTGGGAATAAAAAAAATATATTTTAGACATATAATTTCCTCTTCCCTAACACATTTATATCTGGTGCCATTTTAGTTTCAGAATGCGCTATGCGGAAACCTACTTCCATGCTTCTCGGCAGCCAAACCGTGAAACTAGGAAGAGTAGTTCAGCCTTTTCCAACCAGGGGATTTTGGAAACTTGTAGAGGGTTGGTTAAGACTTAATATAACATAAGAAAGGGTTTTGGATAGTGTTTAGCAGGTCTGAAAGGTTCCGGGGAGTTTTGGAAGAACTTGGGGTTTTTTTGGCAATTTTGTCCTAGTGGAATCTTGTGCAATGGAGGATCCCAAAACCCAGTAGAATTCAAAAAATATCTTATTAGGGGTAATTGATGGATATGTATTTATTTTAGTGATATTAAGTAACTTACAGAACAAAAAATTACTGAGTATAACTCTATGAATTTAAATAACAACTAGACTAGTCAAAATTAGCTAGTAATCTAGCAGGGGTGTGCAAATAAGCTTGAATTTTGGAACAACAACGTATCAGACCTGATAATTTAAGTTGGAATATTCTATTACATCGTATCATACCATTCAATCTCATTCTAATGGGAAAGACTTAGTTATTATTACAGTAGGAGGCTCAAATCCCTAATTTTGGTGACTAGTTAAGCTTTTACATCTAAAACTGAGTATGCAGACTTAATGGATATTAGTATTTCGACTTGTGAGAGATAAATATAGAATTTATCAGTAGCATATATAAGATATTAAAATAATCACTGACCATTACATCAAGCGTCTCACAATGATAAGCAGGAGGCCCAAAACATGACCCGAGAAGGGCTGAGAGCATAGGTGAAGCATGGGCTTCACTGGAGCTTGACCTGAACATGATGGAGGCTGAAAATAACTATGATAATACTTCAATGGATGAACTCAATCACTCCACACCTGCAATAGAAGAGAAGAGGATTGAAGGAGAGGGGAAGTGAAGGTCTAGGGCTCATCTCCCAAGGCTCTGAGGTTCATCACTCAGGAAATAATGCTCACATATCATCAAGCAATCAAATCATCAACCAAACTAGCAAAATATGTGAAAGGGGGTTGGAATAATTCTTTTATACAATTAATGTTGACCTGTTGAGCAAGTAACTTGGCTTGGTGACTTGTGAGAATAGGTCACCGATGAGTGGACATACTTTCCTTGCTTTGCTTTGCTTTGGCTTTCCTAATTTTTCCTCTTTTTCTGACTTTCCTTCTTTTCTGAACTTTCCTTCTTTTCATACTTTCCTGCTTTTCTTGTTTTATCCTTCTTTCAAGATTTATGCTGCTTTTCCTAAAATATTCCTCTTTTCTCATTTTTGGCATCATTTTTGGACTCTAGTGCTTACTTGACTTCTACTCCAAGTAGTTCCTCCAACCTTATCCACTAATTCGAATTGGTGGGGCAATCTCTCCATTTATTTAGCATAACAAATAAAAATATTAATTGCACCAATAATATTAAATGCTCCATAATTATTTATTCCAAGTGGGCAGAAACTATGAATAAATTTAAATGCACACTCCTAATTAATTAACTGCCTCACTTAACCCCTCAGTAATTATTTAATTCAATCTGTCACTAGGATCCATTGGGTTCGATCTACTTCATGGTTCTGTCAAAATGGAAACATGATAGGACCATGTGCCCTTTCCCCCATCCCAACTCCTCCTACAAACTCTTAAAATAAATCCACCGAAAGCCACCCAACGAATGGGCTTTGGCGTGGTGGTAAAACCGTTAAAATATTGGGGCAGAGGTCCTAGGTTCAAACCCATAGCCCTCTCCCCTTTCCCCACCATTTTGATATGGTATAATATTGTGGCAATATATTATTTCAAGGTTTGGCGGAGTATTAACTTGGCATTTGACAAAGTATTAACTTGGCATTTGACAGATTCGTTGGCAACTACGTTGGAATTCCATTTGGCTATCGTGGTAATGAGATATGGTTTGAACTATGGATAAGATTTAATGGATGGAAATATACTGTATGATTCCCATGGTGGGGTCTCATTGTTGACAAAGGGGTTGAGGGCTAATCCTCCCCTCCCGCCCCCCCTTTTCAAAATTAATGTTGACTCAAGTTTAAATAAAAACTCACTCCTATAGTTTATAAGGAATATCGGCGGTGGGAGCTTGGCCAGGGTAACTTCTTGAAGACTCTGGCCTATCTGGAGGTCTTGGGTTAAATTCCCATAGAATCCAACCAAATTTTTAATAAACCATTACATTAAAATTTTTCCCACATACTCATTTTTTTTCCAGTTTTGAACATTTTTGCTGAAATTTCAAACACTGATAACTTTTGTATCCGAAGGTCGTTTCACACGAAATGAGTGTTGATGGAGAGATGCTGATGAGATATTTACCTTGGTAAGATTTATTTTATTGTTTGAAGACTTATTTATGGATCGATCATAGTTGATTCTTCTAGATCAAACCTTCCCACTAAGAATAGTTTGGGCCACCAAAAGCATGGAATCATTCATAAAATAGGTGAGGGTACAACTCCCTCACTCTTTCAATCTCTAGCCACTTTGATTTGGTTGGATGAATTCCTTTCATCCCCACATGAAGAAATTCCATCTCTCCTATTCGTGAAGATTTGACATTCTTGTCAAGTATTACAGCTTCCTGAAGTTCATCGAGATATTCAAGAGCAAAATCATCCACAAAAGATTCTTAAACCTGTACATCTTGGTTTACACTCATAGGAGGCTCATACAGCTTCAAGTTTCCCACATTAACAACTGAATACATTTTCATATGAGGCAATTCTAACTAGAAAGCATTATTACCAAAATTATCAAAACTTGTAAAAGGTCCATACCTGATAGGTTTCAACTTTCTACCTTCACCTTGGAGTCGATATTTACTAATATGAATCCATAATCGATCACCAATCTAGAAATGATTATCTATTAGATGCTTGTCATGCCATTATTTGTACTTGGCTTGATTTGTTTCCAGCTGTTCCTACACTGCTAGATGAATTAACTTGATCTGTTGAATAAAATTTTGAGCTTTACCCACATTAACCTATCCACATTCCACTCCATCTTTCCCAAAAACAAAGTCTAAAGGAGACTTTGGCAAGTATCCAATACATTTATCAAATGGATACTTCTGAGTTGAAGAGTGTATAGCTATGTTGTAGGAATGTTGAACATAATGCAACTGTTCATCCCAAAGCTTAGGATGCATAGCACAAAACCTTGAAGAAGATGTACCATGGTCCGGTTGACCACTTTAGTTTGTCCATCAGTTTGTGGATGAAATGATGTGCTTTTCTTCAGCTTTGTGTCCATAAGTTCCCATAAAGATGACCAAAATTTCCCTAGAAAGCGAGAATCTTGATAAGAAATAATAGAAGTAGGAAGTCCAAAATGGACCCAGACATTTTGAAAGAACAAATGATCAGTTATTTTAGTTGTGATATGCTTTTTACAAGGCATGAGTATACATATTTTACTGAATCGATCCACAACAACATATAAATAATCATGTCCCTTTCTAGACATTGGTAAACCTCCTACAAAATCCTTTGAAACACTTTCCAATGGACGAGAAGGAACTGGAAGTGGAGTGTACAAGCCTAACTTTATGTTGCTTGGTTTACTTGTTGCACACATAACACAACCTTTTACATATTTGGACACTGTGTCATTCATTTGAGGCCAATAACAAAATTTTTGTAATTGTGCTATAGTTTTACCTACTCCAAAATGTCATAAAATGAGAGAAGTATGAGCTTCTCTTATCACATGCACTCTTTCACTTTGTGGAATACTGATTTTACCAAGATGATACAACAGCTTTTCATTGATATGATAGTTCAATTTTTCATTCTGATAGTCATGCCTTAGTGATTCATATACTTCTTTAAAGTCTTCATCCTTAGTATATTGTTCAATATAACTTGCATTTACTAGACGACTTTGTTGAATGACAATAGAAGAGTTTGTTGGAGGTCTAGATAACATATCTGCAACTTTGTTATGAATACCTTTCTTATACTCAATAACCACATGAAATTGTTGTAGAAAACCCATCCACCTGAAATGCCTTGATTATTGTATCTTAGTTTACGATTGTGAATATTGTAGTGGTTGATGATCAGTATGTATGATTGTTTCTTTACCCATCAGGTAATGTTTCCACTTTTTAACACTTTGTACTAATGCATACACCTCTTTGTCATAGGTTGGATAGTTGATTATTGTTTTGGAGAAAGTTTCAGAATGATAGCATATTGGTTTTTTATGTTGCATTAATACTGCCCCCATTGCATAACCACTAGCATTAGTTTCTATCTCAAATGGTTGTTGTAGATCCGACAGTGCAAGTACTGGACATGTGCTTATCTTTTCTTTCAATGTGTCGAAGGCTTTTTTTTCCTTGACTTCCCACTGAAAGACGTTGTTCACGCTTGTCAATGTAAGTAAAGGTGAAGGTATTTAGGAGAATTTCACAATGAACTTCCTCCAGTATTGGGATGCTCCCAAAAAGCTTCTTACATGTGTTACATTATTTGGCTTAGGTTAGTTTACAATGACCTCCACTTTAGAGGGATCAATATTTAATCCATCATGCCCTACAATGTAACCTAGGTAAACTAAATATGTCTTTCCAAACTCACATTTGGACATCTTTAGGTACAATTGTTCCCTTACAAGTACATCCAAAACCTATTTTACATGCTTGACATGATCTTCCCAAGTTCGACTGAAAATCAAAATATCATCTAAGTAAACTATAACAAAGTCATCAATGAAGGGCCTAAACACACCACCCTCATAAATGTTGCATGTACATTACAAATCCCAAATGGAATTACCATCCATTCATACAATCCCTGTTTAGTTTTAAAAGCAGTCTTCCAAATATCATTGTCATGAATACGAATTTGATGATATCCAATTGGTAAGTCTAACTTAGTGAAATAGACTCGCATTCTTAAGCTGAACTAAAACATCATCAATTCGAAAAAGAGGATACATGTTCTTAATTTTGATTCAGTTCAGTGCCCTGTAATCAACACACATACGCCATGTGTCATCTTTCTTTGGCACCAAAACAATTGGTGAACCACACAGAGAGGAACTTGGCCGAATGCCCCCTCTTTCAAGAAATTCCTGAACCTATTTCTTTATCTCTGCATTCCCAATAATGGAAGACCTATACATACCAATATCAGGAAGAGGTGCATCCTTCTAAAAATGAATTTCATGTTGAATTTCCCTTTTAGGAGGTAATCCTTTAGGTTCTTGAAAAAAAATATTATAATCATATAGCAGCTTTATCAAGACCTTTTTAGGTTTAGGATCACAACCTTTAAAGGATTCAGTTTGTTCAACATATTTTGCATTTACTATCATAAGAAAAAAGTTATTATTTGCATTTATTAACCTCTTCATTTGATTTGTAGAAACTAAAGAAAGATTAGTTTTCATGCGATGTGCACGAATGATATATTCAATACCATCTTTAGTGAGTCGATACCTGTTATTTTCCCTGTAAAAGATATCCTTCCTATCATACATATATGGACTACCCAACACAATACCACATATATCCAATGGAACCACATCTAGATCTACCTCATCAACAAATCCAAAAGTGACGACAAACCTAATTCTACACTCTTTTGTGACTTGTAATTGTGTGTTATCGCATACCCATCCAAGTGGATATGGTTTAGGATGTAACTTAGTTTCCAACTATAATTTCGTAACAATTTATTTTGAAATGAGGTTTGCATTTGATCCACTATAAAAAAGAGTATCAATTTTCGTATGTTTGGAGATTACTCTAATATGAAATTACTCACTTGATCTGGATTTATGTGGGAACGAAATAAAATATCAGAGATATCATCATAAACACAGACATTTTGCAAAGATAACAAAGATACAGTAAACACATATTCTATTAAACACTCATATGTGCAAAGATGAATACAAAGTGAGGCTAAAGGGGCCTATTTATTATAAGTATGAGGGCAAGACCCCCAAAAGTCCAAAACATAACCCTAGAAGATGAACCGTCATAAAGTTTGCGGCCCCAAGGTCGTAAGTTGAACAGTCAACTTCCTAGGGTCATAACTTTTGCATACGATCTCCGATTTGGGTGCTCAATAATTCGTTGGAAATATCTATTCGAGATTTAAAACTTTTGATTGTAACCAAATCAATGCCAACATCAACCATGTGGCACCCGAATTGCCAAAAAACACCGTTTAGGGCCTCAAAATAGCCCTAGAAGTTTGGGACCCAAAAAACCGTAGAAAAATAACTAGGAAACTACCACAATGGACAATTGTTTTGAGCCATTTGAATAGGTGGTCGGCCATCGATATCCATCTAGATCATTCCTCCCTCCTTAGGAAGCAATGGTCTCCATTACGTCGAATCCCGTAAAATATCTCAAACTGTGTGTTGAGTTGATCTCCTGGTGCGACATTTGCTGAAGTGAAGAGCCTTCTTTTCTTTGGCATCCCGAGAGGGTTGTAATTTCTATGTGGATGATTTGTTTTTGGAGGAGGACCTTGAATGCGTGTCCTTGCATCGTAGAGGTACTCAGATGGATGAGGAAACAATGAATCTGTTTTCTTCTTATGTCTAATGAGAAAAGATACCCTGTGCTGAGGGTGTGGAGGTAATCTGATGTTCTCCTTCAGACACAATTTTGAAGAGGAATAATTTTCTGATGTGGGAGCTTATATTCCTACCTTGCAAGACAGTGTTAGGTGCAACTGTCTCTGGAATCCGATAGATTTTTCCTCCCAAAGTAACAATGACACTACGAGGTCGTGACTCATATACATCATGGCGCTTCCACATATATGGTTTTCCTAAAAGAACATCATAGAATTCAAGTGGGGCCACATCACAGAGTACCTCATATTTGAAATACTTTATTCCATATGGCAGGAGGCATTGTTGAGTAATGCAGATACCTCGTCCTTATCTTAGCCAACCGATGTTGTAGGGTTGCGGGTGTGGTGTTGTCGAAAGTTGCAATCTCTTGACGACTTCTGCTGAGATTAGGTTCTTTTGGATGCCACTGTCAACAACAAAATGTAGTGGGTTTCCCTTCACCCACATCTGTGAGTGGAAGAGGCGCTCCTCTACCTCTGACTCTTCACGATCCTCAAGTTCAATATGCGCAGTAGCAATAGTGGGAGTGGGGTTTGCATCAATGATTTGCTTCCCATTGTCTGTGGCTGTGGCATTGGGTTCAAAATCGAAATCGAGATCTAATTCTGAAGATTTGATATCGACCACCAATGACTGCTTTGAGCGACATTCACGAGTGTTGTGCCAAAGGATTTTATGAAATTTGCACCACTTCTAGGTGTCATTCTTTGTCTTTCCATCCCCCTTCTTTTCTTGTGGTGGGGACTGGTTGTTATTTCCTTTTCCCGTGTTCTACAAGACATGGTTTCCCTTTCCTTGCTTCTGTGGTAGATTCGCAGGTCTAGAGTCTCACTTGTTCTTTTGTTGAAATTTCTCCTTGATTTCGACATCATACCAATAAGCGGATCCAAGTGAAGAGATGTCAAGGAATTCCATCTCAGTTCGGATGCATCGATGTAGACCACTACGATTATTTCAAAATTAGGTGTCACTCGGAGTCCTTGATACCCAGTTTTGTGCGCAAGGTATGAAAGTTGTTGGTGTAATCAAACACTGTCTGGTCCCTCTCTTAACGCATAATGGTCCATTTGGTGTACTGGTCTTCATAGTCTCCCACAGGGTAATACTGTTCCTTGACAACATCTACGAAAGAGTCCTAAGTGGGATTTGTATCAAAAATTCTAGACTCATCTGATGAGTTTTGATCCCAATAAGTACCCCACCAATTTTGGACATGGGGGACTACCTTAAGGAGAGCAAAGGTGATATTTTCCCTGTCGAAGAAATTGTGGATAGAGAAATACCCTTCTAGAACATTCAACCAATTATCTAGGGCATCTTCATCGATCTGGCCTTCAAATAAAGGAATATCAAAGTTAACTTGTACCTTGAAGGGAGTTTCATCCTCGAACCGACTGCTCATTGAAAATGCACTTTCTGATGCCGACATTCGTAGAAGGATTTGGGCGAAACTATCCATCATCTCGTTCCTCTGTCGCGCGAAGGCTTCCTCGAGCAACGATTTGATAGGATCTCCTGCTCCGTCTTCTCTCTTTTCTTCCGCCATGGGAGGTCATTTGGGACGGCGAGAGTGACCAAGTGAAACGAGTTCAATACCAAACTCTCTATACTCGAACCTCATCGAGGACATACGCCAAGAAACAATCAAAGAGAAACCTGACTCTAATACCACTGATCCAGATTTATGTGGGAACAAAATGAAATAACAGAGATATCATCATAAACACAAACATTTTGAAAATATAACAGAGATATAGTAAACAAATATTCTATTAAATGGTGGAAATAGAACAGGCTGTAATACAATAGCTAGAATGGTGGCCACTATCTCTGAGAAGATATGCGACTGCTACACTCATCCGTGAAAAGTTGAATACAAAGTGAGGCCAAAGGGGCTTATTTATAATAAGGACGAGGGTGAGAACCCCACAAGTCCAAAACATAACCCTAGAAGATGAACCTTTATAAATTTTGCGGCCCCAAGGTGGTAAGTTGAACAATCAACATCCCGGGGTCATAACTTTTGCATACGATATCCAATTTGGGCGCTCGATAACTCGTTGGAAAGATCTATCTAATATTTACAGCTTTCGACTGTGGCTAAATGAATGCTAACAAAAACCATTTGGCCACCCGAATTGCCAAAAAACATCATTTAGGGCCTTAAAACAGCCCTAGAAGTTTGGGACCCAAAAAACCGTAGAAATATAACTAGGAAACTGCCACAATGGAAAATTCTTTTGAGCCGGTGGAACAGGTGGGCGCCACCGATCTCCATATAGATCATTCCTCCCTCCTTAGGAAGCAATGGTCTCCATTGTGTTGAATCCTGTATCATATCTCGAACTGTGTGTTGAGTTGATCTCTTGGTGAGACATTTGCTGAAGTGAAGAGGTTGCTTTTCTTTGGCATCCCAAGAGGCTTGTAATTTCTATGTGGATGATTTGTTTTTGGAGGAGCACCTTGAATTTGTGTCCTTGCATCATAGATGTACTCGAATGGATGAGGAAATAATGACTCTTTTTTCTTCTTGTGTCTTATGAGCATAAATACCATGTGTTGAGGGTGTGGAGGTAATCTGATGTTCTCCTTTAGACACAATTGTGAAGAGGAATAATTTTTTGATGTGGGAGATTATCTTCCGACCTTGTGAGATTATGTTAGGTGCAAGTGTCTCTAGTATCCAATAGAGTTTTCCTCCCAAAGTAATAATGACACTAAGAGAACATCACAGACTTCAAGTAGGGCCACATCACACAGTACCTCGTCTTTGAAAGGATTTATGCCATATGGTAGGAGGAATTGTTAAGTAATGCGAATACCTCGTCCTTGGCTTATCCAACCGATGTTGTAGGGTTGCGGGTGTGGTGTTGTCGGAAGCCTCAATCTCTTGACAACTTTTGCTGAGATCAGGTTCTTTTGGATGCCACTGTCAATAACAAAATGTAGTGGGTTTCCCTTCACCCACATCTGTGAGTGGAAGAGGCACTCCTCTGCCTATGAATCTTTAGGCTCCTCTAGTTGAATCTGCGCGGTAGCAACATTGGCAGTGGGGTCTGCATCAATGATTTGCTTCGCATTGTCTACGGCTGTGGCATTGGGTTCAAAATCAGAATTGGGATATGATTCTGAAGATTTGATCTCATCCACCAATGACTACTTTGAGTGACATTCATCAATGTTGTGCCAAGGGATTTTATGAAATTCGCACCACTTCTTGGTGTCCTTCTTTGTCTTTCCATGCCCCTTCTTTGCTTGTAGCGGGGACTTGTTGTCGTTTCCTTTTCCTGTGTTCTACGTTGGATTCACAGGTCCAGAGTCTCACTTGTTCTTTTGTCTAAATTTCTCCTCAATTTTGACAGCATACCGATAGGCAAATCCAAGTGAAGAGATGTCGAGGAAGTCCATCTCAGTTCAATTATACCGATGTAGACCACTGCGATATTTCAAAATTAGGTGTCACTCGGAGTCCTTAATACCCAGCTTTGTGCGCAAGGTATGAAATTTTTTGGTGTACTCCGACACCGTCTAGTCCCTCTCTTAACTCAAAATGGTCCATTTGGTGTACTGGTCTTCATAGTTTCCCACAGGGTAATACTGTTCCTTGAAGGCATCTACGAAAGAGGCCCAAGTGAGATTTGTCTCAAACATTCCAGACTCATCTGATGAGTTTTACTCCCAATAAGTACCCCACCAATTTTGGACATGGGGGACTGCCTTAAGGAGAGCAAAGGTGATCTTTTCCCTGTCATAGAAATTGTGGACAGAGAACTACCCTTCTAGAAAATTCAACCAATTGTCTAGGGCATATGCATCGATTTGGCCTTCAAATAAACAAATATCAGATTTAACTTGTACCTTGAAGGGAGTTTCATTCTCGAACCGGTTGCTCGTTGAAGATGCACATGTCGCTACCGACATTCGTAGAAGGATTTGGGTGAAACTATCCATCATCTTGTTCCTCTGTCACGTGAGGGCTTCCTCGAGCAATGATTTGATAGGATCTCCTGCTCTGTCATCTCTCTTTTCTTCTGCCATGGGAGGTCATTTGGGACGACGAGAGTGATCAAGTGAAACTAGTTCGAGACCAAAATCTCTATACCTGGACCTCGTCGAGGACATGCGCCGAGATACAATCAAAGAGAAACCTGGCTCTGATACCACTGATCTGGATTTAGGTGGGAACAAAATGAAATAAAATAGATATCATCATAAACACATACCTTTTGCAAATATAATAGAGATACAGTAAACACGTATTCTACTAAATGGCAGAAATAGAACATATTATAATACAATAGCTAGAATGGTGGTCGCTGTCTCTGAGAAGAGATGTGACTGCTACACTCATCCGTGCAAAGATGAATACAAATTGAGGCCAAAGGGGCCTATTTATAATAAGGACGAGTGCGAGAACCCCAAAAGTACAAAACATAACCCTAGAAGATGAACCGTCATAAAGTTTGCGGCCCTAAGGTGGTAAGTTGAATAGTCAACTTCCCGGGGTCATAACTTTTGCATACGATCTCCAATTTGGGCGCTCAATAACTCATTGGAAATATCTATCTGAGATTTAAAACTTTCAACTGTGGCCAAATGAATGTCACATGCAACCATTTGGCCACCCGAATTTCCAAAAAACGTCGTTTAGGGCCTCAAAACAGCCTCGAAAGTTTGGAACCCGAAAAACCGTAGAAAAATAACTAGGAACCTACCACAATGGACAATTGTTTTGAGACATTGGAATAGGTGTGAGGCCATCGATATCCATCTAGAACATTCCTCCCTCCTTACGAAGTAATGGTCTCCATTGCGTCGAATCCTGTATCATATCTCGAACTCTGTGTTGAGTTGATCTCCTGGTGTGACATTTGCTGAAGTGAAGAGGCTGCTTTTCTTTGGCATCCCGAGAAGGTTGTAATTTCAGTGTGGATTTTTTTTTGGAGGATCACCTTGAATGCGTGTCCTTGCATTGTATAGGTAGTCGAATGGATGGGGAAACAATGACTTTGTTTTCTTCTTGTGTATGATGAGCCACAATGGACAATTGTTTTGAGCTAGTGGAATAGGTGGGCGACCACTAATCTCCATTTGGATAATCACTCCTCTTTCTTTCATCAATGATAGATTCATTTCTTAAAACAAAACAAGAAGAAATTTTACCTTGAAGTCTTGTAGCAACCACCTTAGTTTCATCTCGAGAATCTAATCCCAAATCATGTTGGGTTGTTGTTGTAGTAGTCCTTTTGTATTCTTTAATCTGAAAATTCTCAAGGTTAAGATCCAGATGAAGTTTCCAACATTTGGAAGCATCATGATCTTTCTTCTGACAATGAGTACATGTAGGTTTATCTCCTTCCTTCTTCACAATAGTTGTGTGCTTACCTTTCCCTTACCTTTAAACTTGTTTCCATCTAGTTTGAAATGTTTCTTGGAAAAGTTATCTTTGGTATTCTTCCCCTTCGTCTCGATGTGAGTTGCTTGAACACATACCTCATCAAGGTTAGTTGGATTAAACATTAATATCATATGACATAAATAACTATGCAATCCTCCTATATATTTGAGAAGATTTTCCTCAGTGTAGAGAGGTATACCAAGTACCAATGCCCTTTTTTCGGAATTCTCATGTGTAATCTTGCACACTTTGTCCCTTACCTTGCCTCAAATTCTACCAGCCCATCATAGCTTGTTGCATGCACCCTAATGGAAAAAATTGTTTGTTTAATGCTGATGTGAGCTCATACCAAGAGGAGATGATTTTACCTTTTGTGGCAAGATCCTCTTGAGATCTTATCTCCCACCAGATGAGAGCAATCACTCCAAGTCGAAGAGAAGCCAACTGAATTTTAATGTTATATTCAGTAAAATTTTGAATCCTGCAATAAACTACAATTTGACGAATCCAATTATCCAATTTCTCAACATTAAGCTCTCCATTATACATAGGTAATTCAAATTTAATATCTAGCTTTAATTGAGGAACATTAAAGTCAATTTTGCTTTTTTGCTTTTCAAATGGAGAAGGCATAGAACCATCAAGATAATACGGAGAAGATGGTATAGTTTAAGGAGGTTCCTCACCATCTCCTTCTTTTTTGCCTTCAGCATGAGATGGAACTCCTCATTCACCTTTCTTCTGATCTTGATAGAGATCCTCTACCATCATTTGCATTCTCATGAAAGCTTTCTGAAATTCCCCTTTAGATAGGATAGAAGAATCTTCTTCTCCTTTTGGTTAATATATTTTCCCTCTTCTTGAACCAATCTATGGATCAAACTCTTCAAGTTATCCTTCACCACGTTGTAGCCTGGATCTTGTTAAGATAAACTCACAATGCAATGGTTATTAAGCTCTAATACCAAACTTGATCTGAAATTTTGGGATCTTTTTTTAACAAAAAATTGCATGTGAAATTTATATGTTAAATACTCATAAATAGGCTTTAAAAACTGAAGTTCAAATGCTTAAATGTCCAACTAAAATTTAAATGCTTAAATGTCCACACCTAAGCAAATAAACAAAAAGCAAACCATGAAAATGATAGACAATAATTGAGAACGGAGTTCACTCGTCCTAGGCTACGTCTCTGGGCCATTTCCAATCGAAAGATCGATCTTATTAAGTCTTCAAAGCTTATAATAATGGGTTTTTGGAACCAATTTTGTTTTATGTCAGCCACCAGCAAAAACATACAACACCATTGGGACCCTCTCAAAATTTCGAGAAACAATGAGTATAAACTTGACCAGGTTTTCCCGAGGCCTTCTCTGGCATGCAAAATGAGACAACCTCTGTCTGCACCATATGGATATGTACAGACTGTACTTTTATTTCCTTAGGAACTGTGCCCATAAATGTATGTATGGACCTCGAGAACTGTGACCTTAACCTCCTAGGAATATGTGCCAAACATGCAATGTACTGTCCTCTACACTGTGGCTTCTCTCTCGAATACTGTGTAAACAGAACTTGTTTTCGTGGTTCAAAAGTCATGGGTTAAATAAGAAATAATCGTGGTTTTGAGGCATGGGCCAGAGGGCCACGTTCCCTTTTGGACCCCCTCCCAACTCTGCCTGCAAACTCTTAAAATAAATCCACCCAACGAATGGGCTTTGGCGTGGTGGTAAAACTGTTGGAATCTTAGGGTAGATGTCTCGGGGTCAAACTCGTGGGACTCTCCCATTTCCCCCGCAATTTTTATATTGTATAATATTGTGGCAAGTTTTGGCAGAGTGTTAACTTGGCATTTGGCAGATTCATTAGCAGCTATGTTGGTAATCCACTTGGTTATCGTGGCAATGAGATATGGTTTGAACTATGGATCAGATTTGGCAGATGGAAATATAACTTATGGTTCCCATGGGGGGGGTCTCGTTGTTGAAAATGGGTCAAGGGATAATCCCTCGCTCCCACCCCATGCCCCATGTTTTCAAAACTAATGTTGACTTAAGTTTAAATAAAACTCACTCCTATAGTTTACAAGGAACACTGGCAGGAGCTTGGCTAGGGGAACTTCACGAAGACTTTGGGCTATATGAAGGTATATGGAGGTCTTCGATTCAATTCCCATAGATTGCAACCAAAATTTTAATAAACCATTACATTAACATTTTTCCCACATACTCATTTTTTTGTCATTTTGAACCTTTTTGTCAAAATTTCAAACACTAATAATTTCTGCATCCAGAGGTTGTTTTGCGTGAAACGAGCATTGACAGAAATCTACTGACGAGCTCTTTAACCTGGAGAGATTAATTTCGTTGTTTGTAGACTTATTTACTGATTGATAATATAATATCCTCCTAGATCAAAACCTAAAGTTAAGATTCCATAAATCCAACCAACTTAGCCAATATTCCTTCGGATCTTGATGAAGAGCAGACTTCAAAATAGAAGTTAATTTTTTTTCATAAAAATTCCGTGTCCAAATTGGACTATTAACCAGCTTGCTAGTTCATTCAGTGGAATCGTTAAGGACCATTAGATCTTGATCCACCCAGATCGATGGTGGACTTCAATTACTATAGATCGGATTACATTAAAATTCCGCATCCATTCAGTTTTGTGAAGACCGTGCAACTTTAATCAGCAGAATCACTGACAGCCATAGATGTTCTTCAATAATCAACCTCGTTTGTTGATCTCGATCTCCTTCATATTGGTTACTTTCCAGTTTCGCAGCCCGACTCACCTTTTATCTTTCACGCTCTTCTTTCTAGCGGAATGTTTCAGGGTCGTTGGATCTATCTCTAGTCAAAACGAACGATGAACTTCTGGGTCCAAATTCCACAATTTAATCTCTGTGCACTTTAGTTCAGGGAAATTTCCACCAACTGTTGGATCATCTCGTTCACCAGATCTCACCCATAGATCCACCCACACGGTTAAGTTGACTTTATCCATTCTGAATTTATATGTTACTTGTAACTCCCCTTTGTGAAATCTATCCTCGGTCGTAGATATGTCTAAGTTACATATCTTTAACTTAGGTGATTCACAGTTGAATTTATCAGAGGAATGATCATTTTCATTCGTGTTTCATTCATAACCTACCTTTGTCGATTGATGAGAGAATCGATCGCTCGATCTCTGCCCAAATTCGTCAAGTTTTCCCTTGTCCAATTCTGAACTACATTCTAGTGTTCGGAAAAGCTATTTCCCACGCATGACTTCCTTGCAGATATCCTCATAGACCCTGTAATGGTTTATTGACAGAGGCTCCATCTGTTGGGTGCAGGGTTAACATTTCTAACATAATTTAACCCTACTATATAAGTTTTAAACCAAACCATGCCAATCATCATATGCACATACATTTGCATGTCTACCATCATATACATGAATCATAATCTAACATCATTAGCTTTCAATATTTATAAAGGTTCTAGTATTCTTATTTTTCCTATTCATCGATAGGTAAACTTATTACTCTACAGAAACAAATTTACTTACAGTTCCTATATATTTTATAATTATTTTTCTTGCAAGCACCTTTTTGGTTTCTCTTGGATGTCCAAGAAAAACACACCAAGTGTTAACAATACTCTCAATACTAAACCAAGCTACCCAACAACAAGTTAATTAGTGGTAAACATTCAAATTATGCCCTATGGTCTTGTATTTCCTCTTCACATTCATCAAACAAGATCAGTTACCTTCCAGTTAGTTCCAGTGGTTGGTTGAACTAACCAGTGTTTTGTATGCTTTACCTTGGTGAGCTGGTAGAGCTCCCTCATCCTTGGGGTGTTGCAACTCATGTGGCTCCCGGATCACTTAATATAGCATCGGTGGGGTTAGAAATAATACCTTCTCTTTCTCCATCATTCCCACCAGTTGCTTTTCAACAACGTATAAATTTACATGATGTTCATTTTTCAAATAAAGCTACCTGATCCATGCTTAATTAGTTACACGATTAGTACTTTCTTTTCAACCAGAATACTAGAAATACCCCTAAGTTATTTCTAGTACCCCTTCAATACTGCCATCAGTTACCTTTCTGGTGGAGATCATATGGGAAGTTATTTTCACATATCACCTAACATAATTTTTCTTTTACTACAACATGCAAAGCTAAGTTACATGTTGCAATTTCCATACAACATATCACTTTTCATCTTATTTCATATTTCTTCTCAAAACTCATTAAAGAAGCCATTAATCATCAACTAAAATTATTCATACAACAATTCTCATGCATACCTTATCATTAATCCATAATACCTTAATCTATTTCAGTCCTATAATAATCATGTAATGTCCACCAGAGACAACCCTTCATGAATCACTTACCATACGGGCATCCATTTTTCATCATTATGGATTTCTTCTAACAAGATAGTGTTTAGTTTCTCTTGAGCCTTATGAATTTGTTCATTATCTTTCTTAACCTTTCTTAATTCAAATCTTAATTTATTCAAAATCCTTTTTAATTTAGCTTTATTGTCCTGACTTTCATTTAGATCTACCCAGAACTCTCCATCCCTTTGATTACCCTCTTCATTTAAAGGTTGTTCCGGGTGACGTTCCTCTTCTGTAGACATTCCCGCATCTGCCATAATTCCTGCAAAAATATTTGTACTTGTCTTTTCTGTGTAAGAATTTTCAAGACAAAATAAACATGAATTAGTTTGATGTTTTCTATAGCAGTTTTGTGTTGAGCCTCTTCAGGCCTAGTGATGAAACCATGCTCTGATACCATATGTAACATACCTCAAAATTCAAATATAAAAAAAATCTATAACCATATATATTAAGACATATTAATAAAAATTCCTAATTGTTATGAGGGAATACAAATAAAAAGAAACCCTGGACATAATTAAAGGTCAAAATCATCCTTGCACATTCATTTCCGCGCTTAGGGATCACTATATCAGTCATTCTGCCATTGACAAAACCACTCTACAACCGAAATAGTAAGTTTTCACACTAAAAAGACTTTTTCGCCTTTCGTATTCCTGGAGGAACTCGAAAATCGGAGAACCAGCAGTTGATACCTTCAAAATGTCCATTTTCTGCCTTCCGCCTTCCAGGAGGAACTCAGAAATTGGAACCTCACCAGTTGATACCTTCAATAGGCCCTTTTCCGCCTTCCACCTTTTGGGTGGAACTCAAAAACCAGAACACCACAAGTTGATACCTTCAAAGGCCTTTTTATACCTTCTGCCTTCTGGGCGGAACTCAGAAATCTGAACACCACAAGTTGATACCTTCAAAAGCCTTTTTCTGCATTCTTCCTTCTGAGCGAAACTAGGAAATCATAACATCACAAGTTGATACTTCAAAATCATTTTCTGCCTTCCACCTTTCAAGAAAAACTCGGAAATCGGAACATCCCAAGTTGATACTTCAAAATCCTTTTTCGCCTTGTGGATTTCGGGTGAAACTCGGAAATCGAAAACATCATAAATGATCACTTGGTCTTTCAAATTTCTGCCCTCCTCTTTCCGCCTTCTGCTACAGACCTCGGAAGTCAAAACTTCGTAAAACAATCACTTTGTATTTCGTCTTTCCGCCTTCCACTGTGGAAATCAGAAGTCAGGAACTTCATAAAACAATCACTTGGACTTTTTGTTGTCTGCCTTTCGTTGCAAACCTCGGAAGTTGGAAATTTCATAAAACAAACACTTGAACCTTCTGCTTTCTGCCTTCCGTTGTGGAACTCGTAATTCAGAAACTTCATAACACGATCACTTAGAATTTTTGCTTCCCTCCTTCCGCTTCCCGCCTTTCGCTGCAAAACTTAGAAATCAGAGAACCGGCATTTGATACCTTCAAAATGGCCATTTTCCCCCTTCCGCCTTCCGAGCGAAACTCGGAAATCAGAATCTCACCAGTTGATACCTTCAACAGGCCTTTTTCCGCCTTCTTCTTTCTGGGTGGAACTCGGAAATCAAAACACCACAAGTTGATACCTTCAAAAGCCTTTTTCTGCCTTCTAAGCAGAACTCAGAAATCAAAACATCACAAGTTGATACTTCAAAAAAAAATTATGCATTCCGCCTTCCGGGAGGAACTCGAAAATTGGAACATCACAAGTCGATACTTCAAAATCCTTTTCTGCCTTTGCCTTTCACCTTCCGGGTGGAACTCATAAATTAGAAACGTTATAAACGATCACTTGGTATTTCAAATTTTCGCCCTCCACTTTCCGCCTTCCGCTGCAGACCTTGGAAGTCGGAACTTCATACAACAATCACTTGGTCTTTCGTCTTTCCGCCTTCCGCTGTGGACCTCGAAAGTCAAAAAATTCATAAAACAATCACTTGGACTTTTTTCTTTGCACCTTCCGTTGCGGACCTTGGAAGTCAGAAATTTCATAAAACAAACAATTGAACCTTTTGCTTTCTTCCTTTCGCTGTGGAACTCGGAAGTCAGAAAATTCATAACACTATCACTTAGACTTTCTGCTTTCCACCTTCCGCTACGGAACTCGGAAGTCGGAAACTTCATAAGATGATCACTTATACTTTCTACCTTCTGCTTCCGTCCTTCCGCTACGAAACTCAGAAGTAGGAAACTTCATAACACGATCACTTAGACTTTCTACCTTCCACCTCTTGGTTTCTGCCTTTCGTTGCAGAACTCGGAAGATAGAACTTTATAAAACAAAAACTTGAACTTTCCAATGGAACTTCGCGACTAACATCAGCCGTTGATCTACCTTGCAGGTTAGATTCAGACCGTTGAACTTATAAACTTGCAAATCAACATCTAATCCTGCAGATTGCGGAAGTCAGGTTTCCTTTCAACTCTTCGGGACTTCCACAGATCCATCTTCTGACTTCCGCACTTCTGTGAACCGTCGATCTTGCTGCGGGTTAGATATGGACTGTTAAACTTCTAGTTTTGTGGATCAAAGTTTAACTGTGGATTCAAGGGTTTCTGGTTTTTATTTGGGGTTTAAATCAATAAAATAAGGTTTTCTCATATGTAAAAGTATTTCAACTACAGTACTTACAAATCTATACTCTAAACCAACATTATCATATCACATGATATTCCCAATCGAGAAGCAAGGTTAGGAAAGATTGACGAGGCCGATTAAGACAAGCAAACTCAGGAATAGGTGCTACAATTAACAACATAGGATTCATTCCATTAAATACAGACTCATAATTTTACAATCATTCAAGTAGTGAAAACGATCCATAACAGACCAACAATAACCAACTCTACAAAATTATGCTCAAATCAAAATATTAATTACTATGATACTATCATTGTACATATCTCTGATAAACAAAACATGGATGATGATTCTACATAAATGCATACACTGTGTTTCCTGGATAGGTAACTGCAATTTAACAATTCACATATACATCCTACAACAACCAGAATCATTCATAAGAAAATAGAGTAGGAACCTGGAACCAACGCTCGGAAAACACAATTGGAGAAGTTGTTCCTCCCAACCAACTCCCAGAGCAACCAATTTACTTGCTCTGGAACCCCTGATCCTGTTCGTTGAACCACAAGAGAAAAATATCTTAATGCGTCATCTCTTGCATTACACAAATGTTAAACCCCGTCTAATGTTAGCCTCTTGTTGCTCATGGACATATTATTAAATAGTATTTTTCCTATGACTTGGTCATTTATGAGCCTCCTTCTCTTTAGCAACTCAACTAGGAGTGGAGACCTGATTTTTGGGGATGATGCCTCCTGCATCTTGAGTTCTCACTCAGCGGTCTTTGCCACCTGTCATTTTCCTCTTGTGGGTCAGCAAACACTCTTTCAACAACTATATCCACTTGTGTTTTCCTTCAACACATTTTATTAATATGAATGTTTTATTACAAAATGTTCTATTCTTGACCTCATGTCAAAGAATAATAAAATAATAATCAAAGTATTTTCCAACATAATTAATAATTGTTAATGTAGGGGGTATTACATTTGTTTCTTCTCTAGGAGAGTGTACCCAAGAATATAATTGACTATCTAATAAGGATTGATGGATTGGTTCTCTTGTTCACTCTTGATTTGCATTTCCAGTAGTTGAGTTTACACCTTGTCTATCCAGTATGATGGAATGGAAGAGGAATATGTATTCCTTCCATCCATCCACCATTTTGTGCTTCCACGCTGACAATCCACACGTTGTCTAGGAGGCATAGCGGCCAAGATTTTAGAGATCAGAGCTTGTGACCAAGTGTACAATCGAGCTTGCAACCAAGAGCTTAGAGCTTAGAGCCAAACACTTACTTGCATAAATGCTTGAGATCTCCATGGAAGTTAAGAACTTTCCCATCCTTCTTGCAATTAAGAATTGGTACCCTCAACTACCCATACTACCACTAGAAATACCCTTCTCACACTTGACTAGATTGAACATACCTTCATTTTCTTTGCCCCATCTCATCAACATAATGTCGTAAAATGTGTTGTACTACAATCCCATTAAAACAACCATTAAACTACGTGTCTCATTGCACCAACTGGATATCCCCTCCATAGATTGTTGTCTCAATACGCTATCTGGTTATCCCTTCCATAGCTGGCTCGCATGCATCGGGATAGTTTCCAACCGCATCTAGGAAAAAGAAGAAATGTTATTAAACATGCTACATGAAGACTTGATCTCCTTAAAAACTAGTTTCAATAACAAAAAAAATTAGATTATATACCCCTTTTATCCAATTCACAATGACTATAGAATCACCAAATAAAGATTTGTATATTATGAGTATTTTTTTCATCCACAAGCATATGTTTTTGTACTTCTTCTCAATTCCACTTTCAATTTTAAAAATCAATCATCATATACATATAGAACCCCATATACCCCACAAAGATCATGCTCTCCTTCACTTGCACCATCAAACAAATCCTATGCACAACTATTATCAATTAGTTATTATTTAACTATTCTAATAGGTTTCTCCTTAAACAACTATTTAAAACCTTCTTAAAAAAAAGCTTTGTACAACACATTAATAATAATAAATATATATTTCAAAAAAAATATATACACATTAAAACCAACCATATGCCCTATGTAACTAACAAAGACAAAGATTTTGAACTTCTTAACATCAAAATTCCTACACCATAATTAAAATCTCCTATCAATAAATACACCATTATGAATGGAGTTGTCTAAACTCTAGACAATTTGCATATTTTCTGTTGAATTTGGTCGGAATCGAGCAACACAGTTTGTTGCTAAAATTCAGTTTCCATTGTTGAAATTGCAATTTTGGTTGCAGAAATGGATCCAGGGCCTTTGATTACCCTTGGGGCATCCCGATTATGCAATTCCAACCACTGAAGATTACAATTTGAACAATTTCCACTGAATTTTGACCAAAAATATGTTGAATTTCAAGTACAAATCGTCTAGAATTTAGACAACTCTATTATAAATCCCCCTTAAGCCTATATACTCCTTTCCAATTACTATTTGACAAGTGGCCAATAAACTTATCGCTATCTTTCCAATTACTATTTGACAAGTGGCCAATAAACTTATCGCTATCTTTCCACAAAATACACTTACCCATGCAATTATAACCAACTTTTAAAAGGTTATTCCAAGTAAGAAAGGTATGCCTTAAAGCTACCCATACAAAATTGTTAGTCTTAATATTGGTGTCTATAAAGGACATTTAAATTTGTAGAGACACTTCCTTGCTCTACCCCAACTAGAACACATAAAACTTGATATCTTGTTTTAGGAGTATAGATAACATTAATAGGATTTTCCCCGTATAAGGTCATTTGACTCCTAAATTCTTATATAACTAATCCTTAAAGTAAAACACAATCTTAATCACCTCTAACCCAAGAATCCAAAACAATCTTTACTCTTAATCCAGTCCCTATTTTCCAAAAAAAAAGTGTGCCCGACTGTAGGAAATGTTAAGACCATTGCTTTTAAAGTAACATAAAGATTATATTGTCCTAACAAGATTTTTAACCTAGTTTTCTCAAAAATCAAACATTGAAAAGATGATTTAAGATATGAATCACCTAACTTTATTTTAAATGAACTACACTAATATAGACCCACCTAACTTTGGTTCTACAAAGTGTAGAGAGGAATCAAATCCAAAAAACTTTCACCACTAAACTACATCACACATCTCTCTCACTACTATGTTACAACATACTGATGCATTCTTATTTATTTATTTATTTTTTATGGGACAAACAAACACTTCCTCCCCCATCTGAGCTCCACTATTCTACAACAGATTGATACATGCATTCTTATTTTTTATTTTTATTTTTATGTATGAATTCTTATTTTATTTATTTATTTTTTATGGGACAAACAAATACTTCCTCCCCCATTTGAGTTCCACTATTCTACAATACAATGATACATGCATTCTTATTTTTTATTTTTTAATATTTTTTATTTTTTATTTTTATGGGACAAACGAACACTTCCCTCCTCCCACCAGGGCTGTAGAAATGTACCTTGGCAGCACAATTATTATTAACTTCTACATTAATATCCACCAAGCATTTGGTCGATGACTCTTAAATATATTATTATTTTATTTTTTAATATATCTTGCTGTAATATTTTTTAAAAGAGTTGTAATATTATTTTATTTTTTAAGTATTTGGAGAAATCATAATTTTTCTGTACTCAGAATTCAGTTTTAATCGCAAAAATAGATTCAGCCCAAAAATCCCCATGATACTGAAAGTTTACAAGATTAACAACTTATATTTGGAATTCAGAATTTTCCAACCAGATTTTGGGAAAAAATACCAAAATACCAAGGTAAAATCGTCTAATCTTTAAATGACTGTTTTTTTTTTAATATTAATTTGTAATATTTAATTCATGAAATAATTATATAGTATTTTGAAATAATCTTTATAATTAGAATTTTTATTTATTTAAAATGTATTTACTAATTTATGACCTTTGCATATCTTCAAAAGTATTGGACATACAATAAATAATAATTAAATTATTTATTTATGATTGTTAATTTATTTTTCTTTCTTTTTTTTATATGAGCTATGTAAATAATAAGGTGGATGAGCAGCAAAGCTGCATATTTCTTGCTATTGATTTGTAAATTAGTAAATTGGATTTCTATTTAAATTTATCAAATTGATTTGTAAATTAGTAAATTGAATTTCCATTGAAGTTTAAAATTAGTAAATTACCGAATAAAACACTAGCAATATACTTAGAAAAGTTTTCACTCTCTCACTAAACAAACTACTGGAAAAAATAGATCCATCCCAGTAAGAATCCTACTGGCAAAAAAACCAGTGACAACCTAAACTTAGATTTCAAACTTTAAATACACAATGAACTTACGTTTCAAGCTTCAATCTCTTTCACCCTTCAACATGAATCCAAGTTTCCAGTTCACCATTCAATATATATATGTAATATTAGTATTATTTGGTGGTTTCACATTACTCCATAATCGAAAGCCAATACATTCAGTGATTTAAATCCTAAATATTTTACCCAATAGAGAAAATTTACACCATTCGAGATAAGGCAACGATGCAACACGTTGATTATGCATATATCTTGAAAAGGAATATATGCTATACCTAATATGGATTTTATATTTATATACATTTATGTTATATGAGATAATGGTTAAACATAAATGGAATGAAGTTGATTTGGTATAATAAAAATATAATTTGCATATTCTAAGACACTTCAGATATTTATAGTAATAATAATAATGAAATTAAATAAAAGAAATTCTTTGGAAATTTTTAACTACTCATCACACACAAAAATAATTTTATACCTCATAAAAACATCATGGACTCAAGGTGATAGCAGTAACATTCTGAAAACTCTCAAGGAGAGTAAGCCAAATTCCATGGAGAGGGAGCCGAACTCCATACCCTCTCTCCGGAAGAAGAGCTTCACTTGCAAGCCTTCCCAGATACCTATATTTATTTTCATTCATTTTTGTCAAAGGTTTTGCTATGTGAAACAACATTGGTCTCACTCAGGGCAGTATCTCCACTATTTGTTTTAGGGGTGTGATTGATTGAATCCTTGAAATATAGTTACCATATTTACATCAAATGTTCACTTCAATGTAGTTTAATTCAAAAAATTTAAGGATAATTTGTTTCTCTAGAGTGAATTACTTAATTATCACAGATTTTGATGTAACTATATTTGCTATGTGAAACAAGATTGGTCTCACTCAGGGTAGTATCTCCACTATTTGTTTTAGGGGTGTGATTGATTGAATCCTTGAAATATAGTTACCATATTTACATCAAATGTTTACTTCAATGTAGTTTAATTCAAAAATTTTAAGGATAATTTGTTTCTCTAGAGTGAATTACTTAATTATCACATATTTTTATGATGCTTATAGAAACAAAGTAACTTAGGGGAGAACCCCAAGAATGAACAACTGAACAACTGTCATGTGGGGTCTGCTTTTAAGCAGACCCTCATTGCTTAAACGTTGTCGCTATATCTTAATTTTTTAATATTCTTTTAATATTTTAAAATATGTTTATTTGTCCATCTCTAAAAGTTTTTCTTTGATTTCACTCATTTTAATTTTTTAATATCTTAATTTGTGATAGATAAAACTCGAAGTAAACAAGCAAAACAAGTAAAAGGTAAAAAATAAACTAGCCTCCACTAACTCTCCAGTTGAAGCAGGCACAACAACTGCAACAGAACTTGAAGCAGGAACATATAATGACAAGTTCTTCCATTAACTCTTTAGCTGCAACGGTAGGTGAAGCTTGCACAACTCTGCAACGTCTGTATGTGAAGAAAGGAATGTTGAAATCAAAAGCCAATCAATGCGTTCCCATCCTTCCATCGACATGAGTTTAGGCAGAATTGAACCGAACATAAGAAAAATTATAATTTATATATGCTCTTGGCAAATTTGCATGATCATATACATGGGAGAGCCAACGATCAATTGCATGGATGTGTAACTCATCCAGATATCGTAGATGGTGCATGTAACTCGATCATATGTCAGAGCACGTGGCAGGGTAGGGACAGAGCACTGCATACTAGATATCGGTGTGGGCAACTTGAACAGATGTCAGAGTCGATGTCAGAGCATTGCAAACGGAAAAGGTAATTTCGCAAAGAGTTGTCTAACTAGGGGACTTTTTGACTTTTCAGGCTGATTTTATGCCGGTGAATTTAATCTACAAAATTTGTAATTTATGTTGTTTGGTGAACAATTTTAAGCTCATAAATGAAATCAGGTGACAGGAAAACTCCCACTACTTTTTCTCTGAGTAAGATCTAGTAGTATTTTTGAAGGTTTTGAAAATTTTGTGAAGATTTATGACAGAAAAAACTGGTAAAAACTAGCAAGAAAAGAGGTCAAAAAGTCCCCTATTTAAACAACTCTATCTCGCACTCTATCTCGCAATAAAAATGTTAGGTATAAAACATTTAGGAAAAATAACCAAAATCATAACATTAAAATTAAGAAAGAGCTATGCAGGAATGCCAAAACCAGGGCGAATACGTAATTCCCTGCTTGCGGGGAATACCTCCTCTATCTGCCAACGACCCCCACCAAATAAAATCTTTATGTGCTAGCGATGAATGATCGATCTTAATCGCCTTATATGTAAAAAAAGGTCGAGATGGCAGCCAACTGGGCACCATGATGCACCTTCAATCAGGACTGGTCAGAGTTGAGTCTGGTTCAGGATAGTTATCTCTAAAAGTTCAAGAACCCAAAACTAAACCACCAAAGCTTTCTTCAAACAATTCAAGTAATTAAAAAAAGATGATTGCGAACTAATAATGCATAGACAAACCCCTAATTACCAACATGTTGTAGTGTAATTTAACTTAATTGCTCCTCACTAAATTATTTATGTTCCTAGGTGGCAACCCTATATAATAAAACTGATCAAACTTGTTGAGCATGTGATCATATGTAATAACATTCATTTAATGTGTTGGGAATCATATTGGAGTTTCTTTACACATAAAATAAAGAGGTGTCAAATATATAGTAATTTAAAAAAAAATTTAAATATGATAAGTGAAGAGGAAGACGTACCAGAATTAAAAAAAAGAAAAGTGTAACAGATCTTCCTAACATGCCTTTTAAGAAACAAACTTTATTACAAATTCTTAATAATAAAGAAAACCTCAAACTTTATTACAAATTCTTAATAATAAAGAAAACCCTTTTCAGTCAAAAGACAAGTTAGTTACTTTTTTTCGTCTTAAATCCAAAATTTAAGTGAAAGAACTCTGCTTAAAAATGGGCAAAAAAATTGAATGCAAATATGGCATAATGGATTGTGTAAAATAATTAAGTGAGTGCACATAAATAAATAATAAATATTATAATAATAAATAAAAGATAAAAGATAATCGATAATTAATAATTAATAATTAATAAAAAAGAAATTAAAATTAATAAAAAGTAATTTGAAATAAAAGGAAAAATAGACCTGAGAACTTTAACCTGAGGCCACGAGCAACAAGTTCCAGAACTTGACATAACATGAAGTCTTCAAAAGTTCTTATTATACCTATCGTCGACAGGTTATATAGCGATCGGTTGGTCGCTATATTCCATTGACCAACATTTGTTCTAAAAATTAACCCCATGTTTATTAAAGTTTTCTAAATTTGCAATATTAAAATTATTATTTTTTAAGTTAAAATTACTTTTAAAATTTTAGTAAATTAAATTATCTCTTTTGTGATTGGTGCAATAGAATGATTTGACTATTTTCCCCTGCTGTGCAAAATAATTATCAATTTTTAAAAAATAATAAAAAACAAAAAAAATTGAAAAATACACAAACATGCAATTTTATCAATTTTTTAAAAATAATAAAAAACAAAAAAAATTTGAAAAATACACAAACATGCAATTAATTCCTGTCAAATGTACATTGGGTGATTTGACAAAGCAGGCTGCCACTTTCATCATTCCGTCTACAATTCGTCGGCCCCAATGTCACAAAGCGTGAAGTCGTAACCATGAAGGCGGCACTCCTGTTAGTTATGATTGACCCTGTACTTAACCTTTACCCTGCTCCTTGCTTTTTCGAAGCTGTATAACCACACTGTTGCATTCTCCACCACCTTGCATTGTTTCTTTCTTAAGAACGGTTCTGCCGAACTCATCAACAGGCATGCTGCACGAGCTTTGGAGCATAATCACATGGAGACAATAAATTTAGCACAATGTATGGAAAAATAGCCTACAAAGCCCAGATTTGCCCTTTCCTAAATACAAATATAATGAAATCCATCAGCGATTGTGACAAACAAGACAAAAAAGCTGTTCACGCTGAATTTCTACAATAAACACGCCCATGAATAGGGCAAAAACAGTTTCAAGAACGGAGCTCGTCATCATGAATGAAACACCTCAAATCAAAAGCAGTGAAAAAATCTTCACATCGTTACCATGTCAACGAATTGATATCGTAAAGTAGAACTACAATATGAAAATAAATGGGCAGTAAGCTAGATTATGAACATAATCTGAAGCCATGACAGAAAAAATAAAAGCGTAACTCTTGCATTTTTGAAAGGTGAAAAACAATGTTAAGAGGCTAAATCAACGCTTTAAATATGGCAAGACCTTGTTTCACATGCACCTTATATCGGCATACTCCACAAGAACAAAAGCCAAACACCTTAATATTTGGAGGATCGAGACAGAAATGGCCAAATATCACCGCATAATGGCTTACAGGGACCTATAGCTTGTTTAAAACAAGGACGCTAATTGACAACAGGATTTATAACAAAATGCAGACGGAAATATGCAGGATCAAAAATTTTCTCAATCTCGTCATGTCAATTTCGCATTCAAATACTTCATCTAACATATTGTCAAGAAGACCAGATACTTTTTAACGGAAATGAATCAAAAGACTCCAGAAAAAATGGACTCCCAAGGTCTGCAAATCAAAGCGTCTTGAAACCTTAAAGATTACAGCACAATCAAGAAATAAGCACGGAATTTACAGAGATAATGGCCAAATTACGTCCTCTTTGCGCTACCCGACCTAACCACTGAAAAATAGCGAATCCCAGTGAAATGAAACAGGAAACTTCGACAGTGGATAGAAAGATCCACCTTCTTCCACGGAAATTTTTCATACGACGAAATTTTAAAGGCAACAACAAAGCTTTGAAAGGAGTCACCAAAACGACAGAAAAACTAGATTTATCCTCCTGTTTCCACTAAAACGCTTCAGAACTTCAGTTCTCAAACCATACCAGAAACTAACAGAACAAAACTCCGAAATCTTACGAAAAGAGAACAGAAACCACAATGCAATACTTTATCAATGCAATACTAATATTCTATCTACAGTAAGTAGTTTATGCAGTAACCCTCGTTGCTCCTCATCGAAAATTCCTGCCATTTGGCCTGAGTTCATTTTCTCCATATGGCTTGGTTTGATGCTTGCATGTGTGTGAAGCTTGATAACGTGTTGCTATGTGCAGGTAGCAGGTGGAGCGAGAAACGTTTGAGCTGGAGCAGGCGTATTTTTTAATTTTTTAAAACTTTGTTATTATAAATTTAAATTAATAATTTTATGATTATTAATATTTTTTGTTTTGTTTAAAATATTTTATTTTAAAATGAGAACTTTAATTTAAAAATTGATTTTTTTTAAACCATATTATTATAAATTATTAATTTTTTATTATTAAGCATGACTTTGATTATGAAGCAAACTTGACTTTGATTGTGAAGCAAGCCTGGAATCGACTCAGTGCTGCGCTAAAGGTATGTAAAAAGAAACCATTTATTATTTTCTGCAAACTAATAATAGGATCCAATGTCAAAACTTTGGCGATCAAATATTAGGATCAAAGTACTGCTCAAACTTAAAACACCAAGTCCAACTTATCTTTTAATGCACTTTGCATTAAATGCAATAAATAAAAAGAAAATTAGAATGTTCTACTTCAAATAATGAAACCATTCAAATGTTCTATATTAGATATGAAGCAATTGTGAACACCTAGCTAAATTTTTCTAATAATTTAAAAAAAAAAATTATAACCAATTATACAAATTATAAACATTATTTTGGAGCAGGGACTAGCTGCTTTGCAGCTATTTTTCTTGTTTATAAACCTCCTCTTACTTATGGATTGTGTCTGTTGTACTAGTTTTTTCGTATGTTTTTAATGTTTCATAGTTACTTCAGCTTTCAACTTATAAATACAATATAGCATTAAAATATTTCTAAACGGCAGGTATAAGCAGTCGTGCTGCTATTTTCTTGTTATTACATAATGAAGTGATGGTCTTATTAAAAATGTAGATTTATGGATGTTGGGACTTCCTTCAACAAATGGGACGTCATCATTATAAATGAATAATTAGTTATCAATGGATTGAGTCGGGTAGACCGCAGAGGAGCTCTCATATACTCGTTTATTATATTTCATTTATTAATCCATGAATTGTTTCACTTATAAATTATAATTAGCATTTTCATGTATAAACTATAACTAGTATATATAAATGTTTTATTTTTATACTGTGTGAAAGATTAGCCTGGTGTATTATTTAGATTTTGTTATTGAAACAGTAATATACAATCAAAGTAAAATTTGCAGTCGAAAGCAGGTATATACAATAAAAGGTTGACAAATTTGTACCACGACCATCCACCATCCATTGTACATTGAAAGGCGTTGTCAAGCAGGCTACAGGGAAGATGTCAGAGTTGTCAGAGCAACGAAATAAAAAGGTAATTTGGCAATAAGAGGGTTACTTGCTTAGTAAATATTTGTAAAAACCATATCATAGAAAACTGCAAATAACATTGCACAGAAATCAAAACCTCAACGAGAGAATAATAATAAATAAATAAATACACTTATTTTATGGTATTTTCGTATATTTTTATTATTATAAAATTTTCTTTACCCGTTTAATTTATTTTAAAATCTTAAATTCGAGTTATCTTCTAAATGGTTTTAATTTTTTCAATCATAAAAATAAGAAAGGTAGGATAACAAAATTTATATGATTGTTTGTAAAATCAATTAAACATTCCAATGCTCGCAAGGGTGTAGACTCACTGGTAAGTGCCATGTAAATGAAGGAATGTTGTAAAGGAGGTCTCAAGTTCAAATCTCACCTTGACTTATCCGCCTCATGCTTGCGGGCTGTGTGGATGGCAGCCGACGGGAATGGACCCCGTGAATGGACCTCGTGTCACGCGAGTACCAGAACCGCCCAGTTACCGATTCCCTCAGTACAAAAAAAATAATAAAAAAAATTGAACATTCCAATTTAACTAGAGCAAGAGGCAAGCACGACTCTCCTATAACTAGGGTTTGCCTTAACTATTATAAATATATCTTTGTGAACATGCATTTGTAGATAGTGGCCACCAATGCATGTATCAACGTGTAGATTAATTTGACTTTCTGCATCCACAGATCAGGTGTTTATTTAGCGAGAATGATCACATGTCGTTGCATGGCTAGTCCCAAGGAGAGGACTAGACCCACGACGCTTGTTTGTCCTCCTCCTAATTAACAAGTGTGTCGCCTTTCCATGCAATTTAATGAACACACTACACTCACGACCGCCCTTGGCTTCGATGAATTGTGAGATCGATTTCCTCTCTAGTCAGTTTGTACAAGGAATCATGACAACTACTTTGCAATTTAGGGAAACATATGTCTACAATTATTCAGTTTATCGACTTAAATTCATGAACAAGCATGATTTCATTCTAGGAACCAGTATAAAGGCTATCATTACTATGACATCTGGTGATTTCAGCCATCCAAGCACTTATTTTTGGTATCATCACTGCTCCCGCTATCTCGAGCAAATGCTGCTATCTCTCAATTCTACTCGTCATAGGAAGTTCTACAGAACCAACCATTTTTCATGCTAGTTGTAGGCCTAGCCTCCATGTAGGTCTTCATCTTCTTCAGCACTTATATCCGACCATGGGAGAAACACATCCAAGAACCATGTCAGAAAGGCCTGCCCAACACTTACATCTGACCATGGGAAGAACACATCCACCACCATGTCAGAAAGGAACGCCCAACACTCACATCTAACCATGGGAGGAACACATCTACCACCATGTCAGAAAGGCCCAGCACTCACATTTGACCATGGGAGGTCCAAACTTCCACCATGTCAGAATGGCCCAACACTTACATCTAACCATGGGAGGCCCAGCCTACCACCATGTCAGAATGGACTAGCACTTACATCTGAACATGGGAGGAACACATCCAAGAACCATGTCGAAAAGGATCAGTACTTATATCCGACCATGGGAGGAACACATTCAAGAACCATGTCGGAAAGGATCGGCACTTATATCTGACCATGGGAGGAACACATCCAAGAACCATGTCAGAAAGGCTCAGCACTTATATCTAGCCATGTGGAGAACACATCCCGCATCCATGCTAGAAAGGCTCAGCACTTATATATAGCCATGTGGGGAACACATCCCGCATCCATGCTAGAAAGGCTCTGCACTTATATCTGCCCATGGAAGGAACCAATCCTGCCATGTCAGAAAGGCTCTGCACTTACATCCACCAGCATGGTAGGACACACCTACTACCATCTGTGGAAAGGATCCGCGCTTACATCTGCTGGCATGGTAGGACACTCCTACTACCATCTGAGGAAAGGCTCAACACTTACATCCAACCATGGGAGGAACCAATCCTACCACCATGCTAGAAGGGCACAACACTTATATTTGACCATGGGAGGAACCAATCCTACCACCATGTCAGAAAGGCTCATGGACTCATCACTTCCCCTTGGAAGGAACCTCGATCTAGAGAACACCAAGCTTCTCCGTGAAGTACTCAAACTTCACTCTGGCCTTTTCTAGCATAGAATCACATCAAGGCTGATTACATCCAAGGATAACCTACGAGCTTCGTCGGGACTGATTACATCCGAGGACAACCTACATGATTGTTTACGTATGAGCAACCCATGAGCTTCACTAGGATTTTATGCTCAGTCAACCTATCTCACCGACTATGTTAGAACTCCCTCTTTCGAGAGATCTCAATCTGGATCACAAACTGGAGCTTCAGTGCTCCTCTCTCAGAATATGCTTTGCAGCAATCAGGTGAACATGTCTCGGATCTGTCAGGAACTGGCTCAATATGTTTACAGCAAAGCAAATATCTGGTCTTGTGTTCGTCAGGTACATCAAGGAACCAATCATATGACGATCCATCGTAGCATCAACCGACTCTGATGAAGCATCACGCAATAGCTTAAGGTTCGATGCCATAGGTGTGTCCATGGCCTTGCAGTCCATCATCCCAAACCTATTCAGGATATTTATTGCATACTTCCCTTGTCCCAGGGAGATTCCATTCGTATTCTGCCACACCCCCATGTTTAGAAAGTAGTGCATCATATCCAAGCCCTTCATCTCGAACTCGGAAGCAAGTCTCCTTCTTGCAACTTTAATGAGTTCCTCTTTTCTGTCAGGAACAAGTCATCGACTTATAATAGGAGCATCACTAGTCTTCCGCCTTCAACCTTGAAGCAAAGGTTGGAATATGCTTTACTCTCAGTAAATCCTAGATCCATCAATAATTTTTCCAGCCTGTCGTACCATGTCAAACCTCGGGATCTTCTGTAGTCACTCCCTCTGAAGCAGAGCATCATACTCCCTCTGTCTTTCGTAATCTATGCATTGAAACATTCAGTACTTGAGTGACAAGTAACTTCCTCTGCTACTAATATTCTATGTATCCATCTAGGGTCACTGGATACCAAGATCCTCTATCTTGATCCATTTTCAAAAAGTTCTTCTCACACCCATCTGTGAGGTTTTCATCCTCTATAGGATTTCATCTTCAACCTTGTAGCAAAGGTTAAGATCTTCATCACTCTAGGTGATCTTCAAGCTCCTCATGTATGTGTTATCCCATGGGTGTCTTCTAAGCTCATACAAGGCCTTATTTAATTTGCACACATGAGTCTGCCTGTCATGTGTCTCAACTCCCAATGGCTGCAAATGTCTCTTCGTAGTCTATGCCTTCTTCATGTGAGAAGCCTCGTGCTACGAATCTTGCCTTGTATCCCATAGACTTCTCTTCAAGTATCGATACCGCATCCTAGACATCATTCTTCATGACCTGGTACTCTCCTTCCCTTCTCATAACTACACTATGTCTGAGACCTCTTTCTTTCTTTGAAAGTATCGTCATATTATTCTTCATTTTGGATAATTTCATGAATTGTCATCACTTATTCTTCGGAACAAGTCTCGTCCTTCTTTTCTCGTAGGCGATTGTACGTGATCTTTCCTACAATTCAAATGCATTAGTTGTATGGTTAGAAACATTTCATAAGGCATAAAATGAAAAAAATTATGCATAAAGATATAATCATGCAACTATTTTAGCCAATACAACATTCATCCATATCTCACAAAAACTTTCTAGATGCCGCCCATCTCTACCATGACATCATTGAGATTGTACACTAATCCAATATGTCAGCAAAGAGGTTTCATTCTAGATAAGTAGAAATGGAGAGTTGTATAGCACCATGAGATACTTACCCATCACATGCATATTAGTAGTATATTGTCATTAATGCAAATATTCTATCATGAATAATACATCAACTGAATAAGAACAAATGCATAACAAAACAATATCATGAAATGACAATTGAATACTTATGTTTATTTGTTTCGTGTTTAGACTTCTTCTTTCAGCTTCATCATCTTCTTCATTCATAACAGCATCATTTCTTATCCAAATGCTTAAGATGGATAAGAGGTTCTTCAAGAATTGAGTTCTTCATATTCCTCATTGCTTGAGGGATCTTCTTTGAACCGTGAGCTCTTGATATTCAATTGCTCCCATCTTCTCTTCTCTTATTATGAGTTGAGCTTCTTCTTATGTGCACTCTTCCCAGAGTCTGTTGAAAGTAATCACTTCCTTATGGCACACATTCCTCGAATGAATGAATCCCATGATCGTGGGAGGCCATTCAAGGTGGTTATAATAGTATCTTATTCTTCTTCGACTGCTTCGTCATAGCATCAAACACTTCTTTTTTGTGTCTTCAGGGATGACACATGAGGGATGAAATGATCTTTAATAGAATCTGCAATGATTCTCTTAGCTCCAGCCTTAGCCTCATCTCCCTCTGTCTCCTAGACCTTTCTTACTGAAATACTGATCCAAGTCAATTTCTTGAAGGATCATGGAGTTCCTACACTTCATTCGATTTATATTCTTTTATTCAAATAGATTGGTCAAAGAATCAAACATATCCTTAGTTGTCTTAAGGGAAGACACTTGTGGTATAAGGTGATGGAATCAACAATAATCCTCTTGGCCTTGACCAAGTTCTTCTTGTGTAAGGCTTTAGCCTCATCTCCCTTTGGAACTAGAACCTCTCCACTTATGTAGGTGTCCAATTCATTTTCATTAAGAACCAGTGAAATCCTATACTTCCATGCTTGAAATTTGTCATCTTCACCAACCTTGTCATCAATCTGGTGTGGTTAGTCATCTTGAAATCATAACCTCAACTGTAAATAGCAAAAGATTAGATCTTACTGATTTGAGGTGTTTGTCCTGATTCTGGGGCTGGCTGATCTAGGGATTGTCAAAGAAAACCTAATTTTCAAAACTTGGAATATTTCAGATCTGATTGGATAGACAGATTCTCCTTTTCAAGGTGATCTGTCCAATGTACTCATTTTTTGAAAACAGTGGAGGGAAGCTCCCGGAACAAGAAGCTCTAGTTTTCCAAATTCTTTTGCAAACATGTATGATATTATTTCTGCAGTATCTCTGAAATTACTGCTCCTCTATGTCTAAAACTTTGCACTGAGGTAGACTCGTCTGTCCTCTTTCTAACACCATAAGTTTTAGTAGACTTGGTTTCTCCAATTGGTACTTATGAGAGTTTTCCCAGGGTGTCTTGTTTCAGGACTATTCAACATAGCGAAGTTGTACGGACTTCCACATGTTAGTGTTTCATCATCATGGTCTGTAACTTTTACCATAGAAATTAAATTCCATGCCCTATCTGGAACATCTTGTGAAATTTCATTTGGACCTTCATATCCCGAGATATAGCAATTCTCCTTAGGTGTCCTGTTTAGGGATGAATCCTGAAAGGGGATGGAACCCTGATTTGGAGGAATTGTATCTCCCGGAATATAGCGAATCTGACGCTGAAAGTTTCACACAGGGTACATCAGGGTTTTATCTTCGGATTGTGAAAATTTCGGCCCCTGATACTGCTTAAATCCCGAGATATAGCGAATGTACCAAAACTACCCGTTTTAGTATTTTAGGGTTTTTCAAGCCTGGGGTCAAACTAGGGTTTGAATTTCTTGGAGTTTTACTCAACCAAAAACTTCAACCTTGGTCTCTAAAATTTGATTTTGATGAGGAGAGAAATCCTATGCTAGGCTCACTCAATAATTCCTCTTCTGTAAAAAGCCCTAATTTCCCACAGCAAAAACTGAAAATGCCCAAAATCAAATTCCGCTTCGACAGAAAGATGCGCCCTTCAATGGAGAGTTAACCTAGCCTCCTTTTGATAATGGATTGTGGAGAGAGACCCAAAAATTAAGAAGCCCTAGATTCTGCAGCTACATAGTGTCTTATTCTCAGGTTAGCTTTGAAAACATGTTTTATCAATTAAGCAATATGATCTTAGCATCTTATCTGAGAGAATAGCATGCACAACAATAATCACAAGAGATAAGAGACACAAAGAATTTTCCTTGGGGAAACCATAAAGGATAAAACCCCGCAACTTCCTTAGAGATATAGTGAGCACCAGTAGCAAAATTAAAACCCAAAAACACAAAGATGATCTTTGACAACTGATCTCTCTCACTTGTGCCAGCACTTCCTCTCTCACTCATGCGCCCCAGTTGAGTGAGTGTGTGTGACAAATAGAGAGTCTCACTCTCTATTTATACTAGTTTTTTACTTGACAATTACTTTCTAGGGCCGACATCTCTAGGAGAGTCTAATAACCCTAGTGCCCCTCAACTGTGGGGACTTTACCCCCCCCCCACCCGATCAACAAGGATGGTTAACCTCAATTCAATTGTGTGGACTATTGCCTCGACTTACAATGGAGGGTTAACCTCAATGACTTTACATGAATTTATTATATTAATGACTCTCCCGATAGGAACATCGGGATACAATGAAATACAAATGATTCTCCTGATAGGAACATCGGGGTACAATATAAGATATACAAATGAATACATTCCAAAGTTACAAATACATCAACACAAAGGCTATCACTACTATGAGATCTGGTGATTTCAACCATCCAAGCACTTGTTTTCGGTATCATAAGGATAGATGGGTAGCAGCTCCAAAGAATTTGACTATTAAATAGGACCAAACATGCTCAATGGATAGGTACTATTTAGGGCCTGTCTCTTTGTGGATTGTTTGAGTTCTCATTCTTTTTAGATCCCTTTCTATTATTCATGCTCCAAATTTTGTTAGACCCTTTCCCACAAAATATCCAAGATGTCTACCTTTAGTGGCATTGTCACTCTTTCCCTTCCCTTGCTCCTAGCCTCTGGTCATTGTGACTTGAATCGTCCCCATTCCATTTTGTCCTGTCAGCAAGAGGTGGTCACCTCTCCCCATATTTCAAAGATCATCCCTAATCTTTGTTCCCATCCGCCTTTTGAGCCAGTCCTCTTTCATTATGCCCAAAATGCCCCTTTCCCATTTGCCCCCCAAGGGCAAGGCCCCTTTCATAGAAAACAAAATCAAGCAAGAAATCGAGGTCAATCGTTCTCGGTACCTCCACCTCATCCCAATCCACATTCAAAGGAGAATTGAAGAACTTGAGGAGGATACTATATTATAACAAGAATTGACACCAAATGAGGAAATAATGGAAAACATGAAGGGTTATGCTCTAGACCCTGAAAACACAAGTGCTAGAGATACTAAATTCTTCAAAACAATTGCTCTTAAGTGGCAGATTAAATATCTGCTAAGAAAGGCTATCCTAGACACTTAGGAGGAAATAAATGGCTCAATACTGATGATGGAGAAAACCATTGATCAAAACAACAATTTATAGGCTTAAAACAAAAGGTTGGACATAAAGCTAAACCGTCTCTACAAAACTACAACAAGAATGGATTTTTCTCTTGAAGACCAACTGAATGTCCAAGCAAACCAAGCCCTAGCAAATCCAACTCAGGATGATGAAACAAAGAACCAAAAATAAGTTCCTTTAGTTTTTTTTTTTGCGTTTTTGAACATCTATGTCAATATTAACACTATGCAAAACTCATATTATGTAAATAGTTCTAGTGTAAATCCTTTTAGTAGTGTTAGGAGCATAGATAGAGTTGCTACAATCAAGCCCTTGTTTAACATTTGGGCTAGATTTCCTTTAGGTCGGCCAAAACTTTGAATTTTGATTCCATGTACATCTTTTTTATATATCAATAGAATATAAGCTTTGTTAGCTTAGAAAAAAAACTTGATTTTATGAAGGAACAACAACATTATATAGGAATGATAACCATGGGGAATTCACCCATCTAGATAGATTTGAATGAACTATCCTCTATCAATATATTGAAGCATTCAAATCACTGGACCCATCTAAAAGATCTGATCTTATGCATGATAAATTTGTCAAGTGACTAGACTCCATCCCTTAATTGGTTCTCCAATCCTTTCATCTAAGAATAAATCACTCATTCTTTTTTAACAAGCTCTAATTGGAAATTTTATAGGTCTTTGACCTAACCCATAGACCATGGAGGTGTGGATAGTAAAGCATTGGCTTCCAAAGATGAAAAACCAAGTAACTTTGTTTGCTTTTGGCCAAGGGATTTTTGTGTTTTTATTCCAAAACAAGGAGGATAGAAACTATGCTTTTTCACTTTGGACCATACTTCATGGGATCTCAAGGTATGTTCTTAACCCACTAGCCCTACGCTATAACTCAGAAGAGAAGAACAATATGCCTTGTATGTGTCTGACTGCTTCATCTTTCACTAATATTTTGGAACAAAGAATCTTGAAAGCTATTGGGAACAATTTGGGGAAATACATTGATTGAGTTTAACCAAAATGAATTTTGTTTAACTATTCTAGAATATGTGTAGAAGTGGATTTGGAGAAGGGCATGTAGAGGTGTTGCAAATAAATATGGATGGTTGGAGCCACCAGCAAGAATTAGATTATGAGCAACTCCCCTTGCTATGAGTACGTGCATTGTGCTAAAAGTTCTCAAGGGACCCAAGATGAATTACATCTCCCTAGTAGCCATCGAAATTCTCTAATCAATTGGAATAGAACCCATTCATCCCAACAAATAATAGGCATAGAGAAAAATATAAAAAGGTGCGTTAGCAATCAAATACGACCCAATAAGGATCACCCCGAGGAAACATTGATCACTTTGAGGCCCTAGAAAATTTAGAATCCAAGGAAAAGAAAAGTGACGAGGTAGAAGCATAGAAAGCATACCTAAAAGGGAAATTAAACCGCCCCACAAATAAATCAAGAAGATCAATATATTAGCTTAGAATAAGCATAAAATTTACAAGCCGTGTTGATGAGAAACAAAAAGAAAAGCAGCCAATTAGTTCTAAAGACCACTTCAGATTTAGGCAAAGGACCCCAAGCACCTCTAGTGTTTCATGTTCAAGTAGTAGATATCCTTAATACCTTAAGTTCATTCATGCTATGAGCATCCCATATGTTAATGTATTGAGAAAAATACATCGTAACTCTATAGTTCATCCCCATTTATAGGAAGGAAAGAAACAGCACAAAAAATGTTAAGGAATATAACCATAACAAAAATAAAGCCTTAAAATCTCAAAGTTTACTTCCCTATTACATTTCAATAATATCCTTTTATGTATATGTGATAAAAGCACATCTAAGATCTTATATATTTATGGATTATATATAAATATTTATTTTTAAGAAATATAACCATAACAAAATAAAGCCTTAATATCTCAAAGTTTTCTTCCCTAGTACCTTTCAATAATATCCTTTTACCTATATGTGATAAAGATACATCTAAGATCGTATAAATTTATCCATTATGTATGGCGAATTTACTTTGTTTCCAGAAATCTTTCGTTTTTAATAGATATCAATGGTCACCATAAGTATTCTATCTACTGAAAAATGAGCATTTAAACGTTATTTGAAAGTAAAGTTACAACTTCTCTTAAAAAAAAATTTATTAAAAAATCAATACTAACTTCAACCCATTGTATTTATTATAAAATAATATTAATTTTTATAATTAAAAGTAAAATGGCAACTTCTACTTAAAAAAACTAAAACTAAAAAAAATTTAAAAAATTTAACATTATTTACAACCTATTATCTCTCTCATATATATATATGAAAATAAATATTCCATGTACATAAATGGAACTAAAGGCTCCCATAGACACGCGTAAGGGGTCAATAAAAAAATAGAAGCTTAATATGACATGGACCATAGGCGAGTAACATTTTATAAATAAAAAATCCAAAAGTGAAAAGCATGCATTAAGTACAAAACCAAAGTAATGAGTGATGGAATACAGGCTATCATAAAGGAAATATGATAGAAAATCGTTACGAAATCAAGAAGGTTGGTACATATAAACTTGGGTCACAAAACATCATGACTTGGTCTTATTTTATTGCATTATATACTTGTGATATTTATGTTTTAATTTTAAGGTTGGTACATATAAACTTGGGTCACAAAACATCATGACGAAATCTCGATGTCCTTGTTTGTCTTTCCATCCCCCTTCTTTGCTTGTGGTGGGGACTTGTTGTCATTTCCTTTTCCTGTGTTCTGCATTGGATTCAAAGGTCCAGAGTCTCGCTTGTTCTTTTGTCAAAATTCCTCCTTGATTTTGACATCATACCGATAGGCAGATCCAAGTGAAGAGATGTCGAGTAAGTCCATCTCAGTTCGATTATACCGATGTAGACCACTGTGATATTTCAAAATTAGGTGTCGCTCGGAGTCCGAAATACCCAGCTTTGTGCGCAAGGTATGAAATTTTTTGGTGTACTCCGACACCATCTAGTCCCTCTCTTGACACAAAATGGTCCATTTGGTGTACTGGTCTTCATATTTTCCCACAAGGTAATACTGTTCCTTGAAGGCATCTACGAAAGAGGCCCAAGTGGGATTTATCTCAAACATTCCAGACTCATCTAATGATTTTTACTCCCAATAAGTACCCCGCCAATTTTGGACATGGGGGACTGCCTTAAGGAGAGCAAAGGTGATATTTTCCCTGTCGGAGAAATTGTGGACAGAGAAATACCCTTCTAGAACATTCAACCAATTATCTAGGGCATATGTGTCGATCTAGCCTCCAAATAAACGATTATCAAAGTTAACTTGTACCTTGAAGGGAGTTGCATTCCCGAACCGGCTGCTCGTTGAAGATGCACTTGTTGCTGCCGACATTCGTAGAAGGATTTGGCTGAAGCTATCCATCATCTCGTTCCTCTGTCACGTGAGGGCTTCCTCGAGCAATGATTTGATAGGATATCCTGCTCCGTCGTCTCACTTTTCTTCTGCCATCGGAGGTCATTTGGGATGACGAGAATGATCAAGTGAAACTAGTTCGAGACCAAAATCTCTATACCTGGACCTCGTCGAGTACATGCACCGATATACAATCAAAGAGTAACCTAGCTCTGATACCACTGATCTGGAATTATGTGGGAACAAAATGAAATAAAAGAGATATCATCATAAACACATACATTTTGCAAATATAACAGAGATACAGTAAACACGTATTCTACTAAATGGTGGAAATAGAACAGATTGTAATACAATAGCTAGAATGGTGGTCGCTGTCTCTGAGAAGAGATGTGACTGCTACACTCATCCGTGCAAAGATGAATACAAATTGAGGCCAAAGGGCCCTATTTATAATAAGTACGAGTGCAAGAACCCCAAAAGTACAAAACATAACCCTAGAAGATGAACCATCATAAAGTTTAGAAGATGAACCGTCATAAAGTTTGCGGCCCCAAGGTGGTAAGTTAAACAGTCAACTTCCCGAGGTCATAATATTTGCATATGATTTCCAATTTGGGCGCTCAATAACTCATTGGAAATATCTACCAGAGATTTAAAACTTTCAACTGCGGCCAAATGAATGTCACATGCAACCATTTGGCCACCTGAATTTCCAAAAAACGTCGTTTAGGGCCTCAAAACAACCTCAGAAGTTTGGGACCCGAGAAACCGTAGAAAAATAACTAAGAACCTACCACAATGGACAATTGTTTTGAGACATCAGAATAGGTGGGAGGCCACCGATATCCATCTAGATCATTCCTCCCTCCTTACGAAGTAATGGTCTCCATCGCGTCGAATCCTGTATCATATATCGAACTTTGTGTTGAGTTGATCTCTTGGTGCGACATTTGCTGAAGTGAAGAGGATGCTTTTCTTTGGCATCCTGAGAAGGTTGTAATTTCTGTGTGGATTTGTTTTTGGAGGAGCACCTTGAATGCGTGTCCTTACATTGTATAGGTACTCGGATGGATGGGGAAACAATGACTCTGTTTTCTTCTTGTGTATGATGAGCCACAATGGACAATTGTTTTGAGCCAGTGGAATAGGTGGACGACCACTAATCTCCATTTGGATCATCACTCCTCTTTCTTTCATCAATGATAGATTCATTTCTTGAAACAAAACAAGAAGGAATTTTACCTTGAATTCTTGTAGCAACCACCTTAGTTTCATCTCGAGAATCTGATCCCAAATCATGTTGGGTTGTTGTTGTAGTAGTCCTTTTGTATTCTTTAATCTGAAACTTCTCAAGGTTGAGCTCCAAATGAAGTTTCCAACATTTGGAAGCATCATGATCTTTCTTCTGATAATGAGTACATGTAGGTTTATCTCCTTCCTTCTTCACAATAGTTGTGTGCTTACCTTTTCCCTTACCTTTAAACTTGTTTCCATCTAGTTTGAAATGTTTCTTGGAAAATTTCTCTTTGGTATTCTTCCCCTTCGTCTCGATGTGAGGTCCTTGAACACATACCTCATAAAGGTTAGTCATATTAAACATTAATACCATGTGACATAAATAACTATGCAATCCTCCTATATATTTCAGAAGATTTTCCTCGATGTAGAGAGGTATACCAAGTACCAATGCCCTTTTTTAGAATTCTCATGTGTAATCTTGCACAATTTGTCCCTTACCTTGCCTTAGATTATGCCAGTCCATCAGAGCTTGTTGCATGCACCCTAATGGAAAAAATTGTTTGTTTAATGCTGATGTGAACTCATACCAAGAGGAGATGATTTTACCTTTTGTGGCAAGATCCTCTTGAGATATTATCTCCCACCAGATGAGAGGAATCACTCCAAGTCGAAGAGAAGCCAACTAAATTTTAATGTTATATTCAGTAAAATTTTGAATCCTACAATAAACTACAATTTGACAAATCCAATTATCCAATTTCTCAACATTAAGCTCTCCATTATACATAGGTAATTCAAACTTAATATCTAGCTTTAATTGAGGAACATTAAAGTCAATTTTGTTTTTTTTTCTTTTCAAATGGAGAAGGCATAGAACCATCAAGACAATACGGAGAAGATGATATAGTTTAAGGAGGTTCCTCACCGCCTCCTTCTTTTTTACCTTTATCATGAGATGGAACTCCTCGTTCACCTTTCTTTTGATCTTGATAAAGATCCTCTACCATCGTTTGCATTCTCATGAAATCTTTCTGAAATTCCCCTTTAGATAGGATAGAAGAATCTTCTTCTCCTTTTGGTTAATATATTTTCCCTCTTCTTGAACCAATCTATGGATCAAACTCTTCAAGTTATCCTTCACCACGTTGTAGCCTGGATCTTGTTAACATAAACTCAGAATGCAATGGTTATTAAGCTCTGATACCAAACTTGATTTGAAATTTCGGGATCTTTTTTTAACAAAAAATTGCATGTGAAATTTATATGTTAAATACTCATAAACAGGCTTTAAAAACTGAATTTCAAATGCTTAAATGTCCAACTAAAATTTAAATGCTTAAATGTCCACACATAAGAAAATAAACAAAAAGAAGACCATGAAAATGATAGACAATAATTAAGAACGGAGTTCACCCATCCTAGGCTACGTCTCCAGGCCATTTCCAATTGGAAGATCGATCTTATTAAGTCTTCAAAGCTTACAATAATGTGTTTTCGGAACCAATTTTGTTTTATGTCAGCCACCAGCAAAAACATACAACCCCACTGGGACCCTCTCAAAATTTAAAAAGAAAATGAGTATAAACTTGACCAGGTTTTCCTGAGGCCTTCTATGGCATGCAAAATGAGACAACCTCTGTTATGCCATATGGATATGTACAGACTATACTTTTATTTCCTCAGGAACTGTGCACATAAATGTATGTATGGACCTCCAGAACTGTGACCTTAACCTCCTAAGAATATGTGCCAAACGTGCAATGTATTGTCCTCTACACCGTGGCTTCTCTCTTGAATACTGTGTAAACAAAACTTATTTTTGTGGTTCAAAATCCATGGGTTGAATAAGAAATAATCATGGTTTTGGGGCATGGGCCAGAGGGCCATGTTCCCTTTTGGACCGCCTCCCAACTCTGCTTGCAAAATCTTAAAAAAAGTCCACCCAACGAATGGGCTTTGGCGTGGTGGTAAAACCGTTGGAATCTTAGGGCAGATGTCTCGGGGTCAAAATCGTGGGACTCTCCCATTTCCCCCATGATTTTTATATTGTATAATATTGTGGCAAGGTTTGGCAGAGTGTTAACTTGGCATTTGGCAGATTCATTAGCAGCTATGTTGGTAATGCACTTGGTTATCGTGGCAATGAAATATGGTTTGAACTATGGATCAGATTTGGCGGATGGAAATATAACATATGGTTCCCATGGAGGGGGTCTCGTTGTTGACAATGGGTCGAGGGATAATCCCTCGCTCCCACCCCATGCCCCACATTTTCAAAACTAATGTTGACTCAAGTTTAAATAAAACTCACTCCTATAGTTTACAAGGAACACTGGAAGGAGCTTGGCTAGGGGAACTTCGCGAAGACTTTGGGCTATATGAAGGTATATGGAGGTCTTCGATTCAATTCCCATATACTGCAACCAAAATTTTAATACACCATTACATTAACATTTTTCCCACATACTCATTTTTTTGTCATTTTGAACCTTTTTGTCGAAATTTCAAACACCAATAATTTCTGCATCTAGAGGTTGTTTTGCACAAAACGAGCTTTGACAAAAATCTACTGACCAGCTCTTTAACCTGGAGAGATCAATTTTGTTGTTTGTAGACTTATTTATTGATTGATAATATAATATCCTCCTGGATCAAAACCTAAAGTTAGGATTCCATAAATCCAACCAACTCAGCCAATATTCCTTCGGATCTTGATGAAGAGCGGACTTCAAAATGGAGGTGAGTCGTTTTTCATAAAAATTCCACGTCCAAATTGGACTATTAACTAGCTTGCTAGTTCATCCAGTGGAATCCTTAAGGACCATTAGATCTTGATCCACCCAGATAGTCGATGGACTTCAATTACTATAGATCGGATTACATTAAAATTCTGCATCCATTCAGTTTTGTGAAGACCGTGCAACTTTAACCAGTGGAATAACTGATAGCCATAGATGTTCTTCCACAATCAACCTCGTTCGTTGATATCGATCTCCTTCATGTTGGTTACTTTCCAATTTCACAGCCCAACTCACCTTTTATATTTCATGCTCTTCCTTCTAGCAGAATGTTTCAGGGTCATTGGATCTATCTCTAGTCAAAACGAATGATGAACTTCTGGGTCCACATTCCACAATTTAATCTTCGTGCACTTTATTTCAGCGAAATTTCCACCAACTGTTGGATCATCTCATTCACCAGATCTCACCCATAGATCCACCCACATGGTTAAGTTGACTTTATCCATTCTAAATTTATATGTTACTTGTAACTCCCCTTTGTGGAATCTATCCTCGGTCGTAGATCTGTCTAAGTTACAGATCTTTAACTTAGGTGATTCATAGTTGAATTTATCAGAGGAATGATCATTTTCATTCGTGTATCATTCATAACCTACCTTTGTTGATTGATGAGAGAATCGATCACTCGTTCTCTACCCAAATTCGTCAAGTTTTCCCTTGTCCAATTCTGAACTCCATTCTAGTGTTTGGAAAAGCTATTTCCCATGCATGACTTCCTTGCAGATCTCCTCATAGACCCTGTAATGGGTTATCGACAGAGGCTCCATCTGTTGGGTGCAGGGTTAACATTTCTAACATATTTTAACGCTACTATATAAGTTTTCAACCAAACCATGCCAATCATCATATGCACATACATTTGCATGTCTACCATCATATACATGAATCATAATCGAACATCATTAGCTTTCAAGATTTGTAAAGGTTCCAGTATTCTTATTTTTCCTATTCACCAATAGGTAAACTTATTACTCTACAGGAACAAATTTACTTACAGTGCCTATATATTTTATAATTATTTTTCTTGCAAGCACCTTTTTGGTTTCTCTTGGATGTCCAAGCAAAACACACCAAGTGTTAACAGTACTCTCAATACTAAACCGAGCTGCCCAACAACAAGTTAATTAGCGGTAAACATTCAAATTATGCCCTATAGTCTTGTATTTCCTCTTCACATTCATCAAACAAGATCAGTTACCTTCCAGTTAGTTCCAATGGTTGGTTGAACTAACCAGTGTTTTGTATTCTTTACCTTGGTGAGCTGGTAGAGCTCCCTCATCCTTGGGGTGTTGCAACTCATGTGGCTCCTGGATCACTTAATATAGCATCGGTGGGGTTAGAAATAATACCTTCTCTTTCTCCATCGTTCCCACTAGTTGCTTTTCAACAAGGTATAAATTTACATGATGTTAATTTTTCAAATAAAGATACCTGATCCATGCTTAATTAGTTACACGATTAGTGCTTTCTTTTCAACCAGAATACTAGAAATACCCCTAAGTTATTTCTAGTACCCCTTCAATACTGCCATCAATTACCTTTCTGGTGGAGATCATAAGGGAAGTTATTTTCTCATATCACCTAACATAATTTTTCTTTTACTACAACATGCAAAGCTAAGTTACATGCTTCAATTTCCATACAAGATATCACTTTTCATCTTATTTCATATTTCTTCTCAAAACACATTAGAGAAGCCATTAATCATCAACTAAAATTATTCATACAACAATTCTCATGCATACCTTATCATTAATCCATAATACCTTAATCTGTTTCAGTCCTATAATAATCATGTAATGTCCACCAGAGACAACCCTTCATGAATCACTTACCATACGGGCATCCATTTTTCATCATTATGGATTTTTTCTAACAATATAGTGTTCAGTTCCTCTTGAACCTTATGAATTTGTTCATTATCTTTCTTAACCTTTCTTAATTCAGATCTTAATTTATTCAAAATCCTTTTTAATTTAGCTTTATTGTCCTGACTTTCATTTAGATCTACCAAGAACTCTCCATCCCTTAGATTACCCTCTTCATTTAAAGGTTGTTCCGGGCGACGTTCCTCTTATGCAGACATTCCCGCATCTACCATAATTCCTGCAAAAATATTTGTGCTTGTCTTTGTCGTGTAAGAATTTTCAAGACAAAATAAACATGAATTAGTTTGATGTTTTCTATACAAGTTTTGTATTGAGCCTATTCAGGCCTAGTGACGAAACCATGCTCTGATACCGTATGTAACATACGTCAAAATTCAAATATAAAAAATTCTATAACCATATATATTCAGACATATTAATAAAAATTCCTAATTGTTATGAGGGAATACAAATAAAAAGAAACCCTGGACATAATTAAAGGTCAAAATCATCCTTGCACGTTCATTTCCACGCTTAGGGATCACTGTATCAGTCATTCTGCCATTGACAAAACCACTCTGCAACCAAAATAGTAAGTTTCCGCACTAAAAAGACTTTTTCGCCTTTCGTATTCCTGGAGGAACTCGAAAATTGGAGAACCAGCAGTTGATACCTTCAAAATTTCCATTTTCTGCCTTCTTCCTTCCAGGAGGAACTCAAAAATTGGAACCTCACCAGTTGATACCTTCAACAAGCCCTTTTTCGCCTTCTGCCTTCTAGGCAGAACTTGAAAACCCGAACACCACAAGTTGATACCTTCAAAGGCCTTTTTCTACCTTCCGCCTTCTGGGCGGAACTCGAAAATCTGAACACCACAAGTTGATACCTTCAAAAGCATTTTTCCGCATTTCACCTTCTGGGTGGAACTAGGAAATCAGAACATCACAAGTTGATACTTCAAAATCCTTTTCTGCCTTCCACCTTCCGGGAAAAACTCGAAAATCGGAACATCCCAAGTTGATACTTCAAAATCCTTTTTCGCCTTGTGGATTTCAGGCGAAACTCAGAAATTGGAAACGTCATAAACGATCACTTGGTCTTTCAAATTTTTTCCCTCCTCTTTTTGCCTTATGCTGCAAACCTTAGAAGTCGGAACTTCGTAAAACAATCACTTTGTCTTTTGTCTTTCCACCTTCCGCTGTGGAAATCGGAAGTCGGGAACTTCATAAAACAATCACTTGGACTTTTTGTTGTCCGCCTTCCACTACAAACCTCGGATGTTGGAAATTTCATAAAACGAACACTTGAACCTTCTGCTTTCCGCCTTCCATTGCGGAACTCGGAATTCAGAAACTTCATAACATGATCACTTAGAATTTTTGCTTTCCTCCTTCTACTTCCTGCCTTTCACTGCAAAACTCAGAACTTAGAGAACCAACATTTGATACCTTCAAAATGGCCATTTTCCCCCTTCCGCCTTCCGGGCGGAACTCGGAAGTCGGAATCTTACTAGTTGATACCTTCAACAGGCCTTTTTCCACCTTCTGCTTTCTGGGCGGAACTCGGAAATCAAAACACCACAATTCGATACCTTCAAAATCCTTTTTCTGCCTTCTGAGCAGAACTCAGAAATCGAAACATCACAAGTTGATACTTAAAAAACATTTTATGCATTCCGCCTTCCGGGAGGAACTCGAAAATTGGAACATCACAAGTGGATACTTCAAAATCCTTTTTTGCCTTTCACCTTCTGGGTGGAACTCAGAAATCAAAAACGTCATAAACGATCACTTGGTATTTCAAATTTCTTCCCTCCACTTTCCACCTTCTGTTGTAGACCTCGAAAGTCGGAACTTCATAAAACAATCACTTGGTCTTTCATCTTTCCGCCTTCCGCTGTGGACCTCGAAAATCAGAAACTTCATAAAACAATCACTTGGACTTTCTGTTTTGCACCTTCCGCTGCGGACCTCGGAAGTTAGAAATTTCATAAAACAAACAATTGAACCTTCTGCTTTTCGCCTTTCGCTGCGGAACTCGGAAGTCAAAAAATTCATAACACGATCACTTAGAATTTCTGCTTTCCACCTTCCGCTACAGAACTCGGAAGTCGAAAACTTCATAAGATGATCACTTATACTTTCTGCCTTCCACTTCCGTCCTTCCGTTGCGAAACTCGGAAGTAGGAAACTTCATAACACGATCACTTAGACTTTCTACCTTCCACCTCTTGGTTTCTGCCTTTCGTTGCGGAACTCGAAAGATAGACCTTTATAAAACAAAAACTTGAACTTTCCAATGGAACTTCGCGACTAACATCAACCGTTGATCTGCATTACGGGTTAGATTCGAACCGTTGAACTTCTAAACTTGGAAATCAACATATAATCCCGCAGATTGCAGAAGTCAGGTTTCCTTTCAACTCTTTGGGACTTCCACAGATCCGTCTTCTGACTTCTGCACTTTTGTGAACCGTCGATCTTGCTGTAGGTTAGATTTGCACCGTTAAACTTCTAGTTTTGTGGATCAAAGTTTAACTGTGGATTCAAGGGTTTCCAGTTTTGATTTGGGGTTTAAATTAATAAAATAAGGTTTTCTCATATGTAAAAGTATTTCAACTACAATACTTACAAATCTATACTCTAAACCAGCATTATCATATCACATGATATTCCCAATCGGGAAGCAAGGTTAGGAAAGATTGACAAGGCCGATTAAGACAAGCAAACTTAGATAAATGCAAGAATAGGTGCTATAGTTAACAACATACGATTCATTCCATTAAATACAGATTCATAATTTTACAATCATTCAAGTAGTGAAAACGATCCATAACAGACCAACAATAACCAACTCTACAAAATTATGCTCAGATCAAAATATTAATTACTATGATACTATCATTGTACATATCTCTGATAAACAAAACATGGATGATGATTCTATAGAAATGCATACACTGTGTTTCCTGGATAGGTAACTGCAATTTAACAATTCACATTTACATCCTAAAACAACCAGAATCATTCATAAGAAAATAGAGTAGGAACCTGGCACTAACGCTGGGAAAACACAATTGGAGAAGTTGTTCCTCCCAACCAACTCCCAGAGCAACCAATTTACTTGCTCCGGAAGCCCCGATCCTGTTCGCTGAACCACAAGAGAAAAATATCTTAATGCGTCATCTCTTGCATTACACAGATGTTAAACCCCGTCCAATGTTAGCCTCTTGTTGCTCATGGACATATTATTAAATAGTATTTTTCCTATGACTTGGTCATTTATGATCCTCCTTCTCTTTAGCAACTCAACTAGGAGTGGAGACCTGATTTTTGGGGATGATGCCTCCTGCATCTTGAGTTCTCACTCAGCGGTCTTTGCCACCTGTCATTTTCCTCTTGTGGGTCAGCAAACACTCTTTCAACAACTATATCCACTTGTGTTTTCCTTCAGCATATTTTATTAATATGAATGTTTTATTACAAAATGTTCTATTCTTGACCTCATGTCAAAGAATAATAAAATAATAATCCAAGTATTTTCCAACAGAATTAATAATTGTTAATGCAGGGGGTATTACATTTGTTTCTTCTCTAGGAGAGTGTACCCAAGAATATAATTGACTATCTAATAAGGATTGATGGATTGGTTCTCTTGGTCACTCTTGATTTTCATTTCCAGTCGTTGAGTTTACACCTTGTCTATCCACAACTAAAAGTATGATGGAATGGAAGAGGAATATGTATTCCTTCCATCCATCCACTATTTGGTGCTTCCACGTTGACAATGCACACGTTGTCTAGGAGGCATAGTGGCCAAGATTTTAGAGATCGGAGCTTGTGACCAAGTGTACAATCTAGCTTGCCTCCAAGCTTGCAACCAAGAGCTTAGAGCTCAGAGCCAAACACTTACTTGCATAAATGCTTGAGATCTCCATGGCAGTTAAGAACTTTCCCATCCTTCCTGCAATTAAGAACTGGTACCCTCAACTAACCATACTACCACTAGAAATACCCTTCTCACACTTGATTAGATTAAACATACCTTCATTTTCTTTGCCCCATCTCATCAACATAATGTCGTAAAATGTGTTGTACTACAATCCCATTAAAACAACCATTAAACTACGTGTCTCATTGCACCAATTGGATATCCCCTCCATAGATTGTTGTCTCAATATGCTATCTGGTTATCCCTTCCGTAGCTGGCTCGCATGCACCGAGATAGTTTCCAACCGCATCTAGGAAAAAAAAGAAATGTTATTAAACATGCTACATGAAGACTTGATCTCCTTAAAAACTAGTTTCAATAACAAAAAAAATTAGATTATATACCCCTTTTATCCAATTCACAATGACTATAGAATCACCAAATAAATATTTGTATATTATGAGTATTTTTTTCATCCACAAGCATATGTATTTGTACTTCTTCTCAATTCCACTTTCAATTTTAAAAATCAATCATCATATACATATAGAACCCCATATACCCCACAAAGATCATGCTCTCCTTCACTTGCACCATCAAACAAAGCCTATGCACAGCTATTATCAATTAGTTATTATTTAACTATTCTAATAGGTTTCTCCTTAAACAACTATTTAAAACCTTCTTAAAAAAAATCTTTGTACAACACATTAATAATAATAAATATATATACACATTAAAACCAACCATATGCCCTATGTAACTAACAAAGACAAATATTTTGAACTTCTTAACATCAAAATTCCTACACCATAATTAAAATCTCCTATCAATAAATACACCATTATGAATGGAGTTGTCTAAACTCTAGACAATTTGCATATTTTCTATTGAATTTGGTCGGAATCGAGCAACACAGTTTGTTGCTAAAAATTCAATTTCCATTGTTGAAATTGCAATTTTGGTTGCAGAAATGGATCCAAGGCCTTTGATTACCCTTGGGACATCCCGATTATGCAATTCCAACCACTGAAGACTACAATTTGAACAATTTCCAACGAATTTTGACCAAAATATGTTGAATTTCAAGTACAAATCGTCTAGAATTTAGACAACTCTATTATAAATCCCCCTTAAGCCTATATACTCCTTTCCAATTACTATTTGACAAGTGGCCAATAAACTTATCACTATCTTTCCACAAAATACACTTACCCATGCAATTATAACCAACTTTTAAAAGGTTATTCCAAGTAAGAAAGGTATGCCTTAAAGCTACCCATATAAAATTGTTAGTCTTAATATTGGTGTCTATAAAGGACATTTAAATTTGTAGAGACACTTCCTTGCTCTACCCCAACTAGAACACATAAAACTTGATATCGTGTTTTAGGAGTATAGATAACACTAATAGGATTGTCCTTGTATAAGGTCATTTGACTCCTAAATTCTTATATAACTAATCCTTAAAGTAAAACACAATCTTAATCACCTCTAACCCAAGAATCCAAAACAAGCTTTACTCTTAATCCAGTCCCTATTTTCCCAAAAAAAATTGTGTTCCACTGTAGGAAAGGTTAAGATCGTTGCTTTTAAAGTAACATAAATATTATATTGCCGTAACAAGATTTTTAACCTAGTTTTCTACAAAATCAAACATTGAAAAGATGATTTAAGATATGAATCACCTAACTTTATTTTAAATGAACTATACTAGTATAGACCCACATAACTTTGGTTCTACAAAGTGTCGAGAGGAATCAAATCCAAAAACCTTTCACCACTAAACTACATCACACATCCCTCTCACTACTATGCTACAACATACTAATGCATTCTTATTTATTTATTTATTTATTATGGGACAAACAAACACTTCCTCCCCCATCTAAGGTCCACTATTCTACAACAGATTAATACATGCATCTTATTTTTATTTTTATTTTTATGTATGCATTCTTATTTTATTTATTTATTTTTTATGGGACAAGCAAATACTTCCTCCCCCATTTGAGCTCCACTATTCTACAACACAATGATACATGCATTCTTATTTTTTATTTTTTAATATTTTTTTATTTTTATGGGACAAACGAACACTTCCCTCCCACTGGGGCTGTAGAAATGTACCTTGGCAGCACAATTATTATTAAATTCTACATTAATATCCACCAAGCATTTGGTCGATGACTCTCAAATATATTATTATTTTATTTTTTAATATATCTTCCTGTAATATTTTTTAAAAGAGTTGTAATATTATTTTATTTTTTAAGTATTTGGAGAAATCATAATTTTTCTGTACTCATAATTGAGTTTTAATTGCAAAAATAGATTCAGTACACCCAAAAATCCCTATGATACTAAAAGTTTACAAAATTAACAACTTATATTTGGAATTCAGAATTTTCCAACTAGATTTTGGGAAAAAATACCAAAAAACCAAGGTCAAATCGTCTAATCTTTAGATGACTGCTTTTTTTTAATATTAATTTGTAATATTTAATTCATGAAATAATTATATAGTATTTTGAAATAATAGAATTTTTATTTATTTGAAATGTATTTACTAATTTATGACCTTTGGATATCTTCCAAAGTAGTGGACATATAATAAATAATAATTAAATTATTTATTTATGATTGTTCATTTATTTTTCTTTCTTGTTTTTATACGAGCTATGTAAATAATAAGGTGGATGAGCAGCAAAGCTGCATATTCCCTGCTATTGATTTGTAAATTAGTAAATCTGATTTCTATTTAAGTTTATCAAATTGATTTGTAAATTAGTAAATTGAATTTCCATTGAAGTTTAAAATTAGTAAATTACCTAATAGAACGCTAACAATATACTTAGAAAAGTTTTCACTCTCTCACTAAACAAACTACTGGAAAAAAATAGATCCATCCCATGCTAAAGTTAAATCCTGCTGGCAAAAAAAACCAGTGAGACAACCTAAACTTAGATTTCAAACTTTAAATACACAATGAACTTACGTTTCAAGCTTCAATCTCTTTCGCCCTTCAACATGAATCCAAGTTTCCAGTTCACCATTCAATATATATGTAATAGTAGTATTATTTGGTGGATTCACATTACTCCATAATCGAAAGCCAATAAATTCAGTGATTTAAATCCTAAATATTTTACCCTTTTCCACAAAATTTACACCATTCGAGATAGGGCAACGATGCAACACGTTGATTATGCATATATCTTGAAAAGGAATATATGCTATACCTGATATAAATCGTGAGGGAGATGGATTTTATATTTATATACATTTATGTTATATGAGATAATGGTTAAACATAAATGGAATGAAGTTGATTTGGTATAGTAAAAAAAATCGTGAGGGAGATGGATTTTATATTTATATACATTTATGTTATATGAGATAATGGTTAAACATAAATGGAATGAAGTTGATTTGGTATAGTAAAAAAAATCGTGAGGGAGATGGATTTTATATTTATATACATTTATGTTATATGAGATAATGGTTAAACATAAATGGAATGAAGTTGATTTGGTATAGTAAAAAAAATCGTGAGGGAGATGGATTTTATATTTATATACATTTATGTTATATGAGATAATGGTTAAACATAAATGGAATGAAGTTGATTTGGTATAGTAAAAAAATAATTTGCATATTCTAAGGCATTTTAGATATTTATAGTAATAATAATAATGAAATTAAATAAAAGAAATTCTTTGGAAATTTTTAACTACTCATCACACACAAAAATAATTTTATACCTCATAAAAACATCATGGAATCAAGGTGATAGCAGTGACATTTTAAAAACTCTCAAGGAGAGTAAGCCAAACTCCATAGAGAGGGAGCCGAACTCCATACCCTCTCTCGGGAAGAAGAGCTTCACTTGCAAGCCTTCCCAGATACATATATTTATTTTCATTGATTTTTGTCAAAGGTTTTGCTATGTGAAACAACATTGGTCTCACTCAGGGTAGTATCTCCACTATTTGTTTTAGGAGTGTGATTGATTGAATCCTTGAAATATAGTTACCATATTTACATCAAATGTTCACTTCAATGTAGTTTATTTCAAAAATTTTAAGGATAATTTGTTTCTCTAGAGCGAATTACTTAATTATCACATATTTTGATGTAACTATATTTGCTATGTGAAACAAGATTGGTCTCACTCAGGGTAGTATATCCACTATTTGTTTTAGGGGTGTGATTGATTGAATCCTTCAAATATAGTTACCATATTTACATCAAATGTTTACTTCAATGTAGTTTAATTCAAAAATTTTAAGGATAATTTGTTTCTCTAGAGTGAATTACTTAATTATCACATATTTTTATGATGCTTATAGAAACAAAGTAACCTAGGGGAGAACCCCAAGAATGAACAACTGTTAGGCAGACCCTCATTGCTTAAACGTTGTCACTATATCTTAGTTTTTTAATATTCTTTTAATATTTTAAAATATGTTTATTTGTCCATCTCTAAAAGTTCAAAAATACTTGTAATTTATTTGATTTCACTCATTTTAATTTTTTAATATCTTAATTTGTGATAGATAAAACTCGAAGTAAACAAGCAAAACAACTAAAAGGTAAAAAATAAACTAGCCTCTGAAATAATGAGGGGCTCGTCCACTAACTCTCCAATTGAAGCAGGCACAACAACTGCAACAGAACTTGAAGCAGGAACATATAATGACAAGTTCTTACATTAACTCTTTAGCTGCAACTGTAGGTGAAGCTTGCACAACTCTGCAACGTCTGTATGTGAAGAAAGGAATGTTGAAATCAGAATCCAATCAATGCATTCCCATCCTTCAATCGACATGAGTTTAGGCAGAATTGAACCGAACATAAGAAAAATTATAATTTATATATGCTCTTGGCAAATTTGCATGACCATATACATGGGAGAGCCAACGATCAATTGCATGGATGTGTAACTCATCCAGATATCGTAGATGGTGCATGTAACTCGATCATATGTCAAAGCACGTGTCAGGGTAGGGACAGAGCACTGCGTACTAGATATCGGTGTGGGCAACTTGAACAGATGTCAAAGTCGATGTCAGAGCATTGCAAACGGAAAAGGTAATTTCGCAAATAGCTGTCTAACTAGGGGACTTTTTTACTTTTCAGGTTGATTTTATGCCGAAATCCGGTGAATTTAATCTACAAAATCTGTAATTTATATTGTTTGTTGAACGATTTTAAGCTCAGAAATGAAATCAAGTGACAGGAAAACCCTCACCACCTACTCTCTGTAAGATCTAGCAGTATTTTTGAAGGTTTTTGAAAATTCTGTGAAGATTTATGACAGAAAAACAGGTAAAAACTAGCAAGAAAAAGAGGCTAAAAAGTCCCCTATTTAGACAACTCTATTTCGCAATAAGAATGTTAGGTATAATGTCTCTTCGGAGACATCCGATAAAATTGGAACGATACAGAGAAGATTAGCATGGCCCCTGCGCAAGGATGACACGCACAAATCGAGAAATGGTCCAAATTTTTTTGTGACATGATTATATGTGACAGGATTATCAGCAATGTACTTGTTGCTGTGTTATTTCTAGTTACAGGCTGGTTATTTTTTTGTGATTTTTGTGTGATATGGTGACAGATCTTAAAGACAATGTAGGGATCCTTAGTGATCTTACTACATGTACAGATGTAATTTTGTTCAATTTTGAAATAAAATTAGGAATTTTTTCCGAGGAAAAAAAAAGAATGTTAGGTATAAAACATTTAGGAAAAATAACCAAAATCATAGCATAAAAATTAAGAAAGAGCTATGCAGGAATGCCAAAACCAGGGCGAATACATAATTCCCTGCTTGCGGGGAATACCTCCTCTATCTGCCAACGACCCCCACCAAATAAAATCTTTATGTGCCAGCGATGAATGATCGATCTTAATCGCCTTATATGTAAAAAAAAGGTCGAGATGGCAGCCAACTGGGCACCATGATGCACCATCAATCAAGACTAGTCAGAGTTGAGTCTGGTTCAGGATAGTTATCTCTAAAAGTTCAAGAAAACTTTTAGAGATAAAAAAGTTCAAGAAAATTTGAGTAATCTCAATAGGCTACCCAAAACTAAACCACCAAGGCTTTCTTCAAACAATTCAAGTAATAGAAAAAGATGATTGCCAACTAATAATGCATAGATAAACCCCTAATTACCAACATGTTGTACTGTAAGTTAACTTAATTGCTCTTCACTAAATTATTTATGTTCGTAGGTGGCAACCCTATATAATAAAACTTATCAAACTTGTTGAGCATCATATGTAATAACATTCATTTAATGTGTTGGGAATCATATTGGAGTTTCTTTACACATAAAATAAAGAGGTGTCAAATATATGGCAATTTTTTTTAAATTTTAAATATGATAGGTGAAGAGGAAGACGTATCAGAATTAAAAAAAAAATGTAGCAGATCTTCTTCTTAACATGCCCTTTAAGAAACAAACTTTATTACAAATTCTTAATAATAAAGAAAACCTTTTTCAATCAAAAGACAAGGTAGTTACTTTTTTTCGTCTTAAATCCAAAATTTAAGCGAAAGAATTCTGCTTAAAAATGGGCAAAAAAATTGAATGCAAATATGGCATAATGGATTGTGTAAAATAATTAAGTAATTGCACAAAAATAAATAATAAATATTATAATAATAAATAAAAGATAATCAATAATTAATAATTAATAATAAAAAAATAAAAGTAATAAAAAGTAATTTGAAATAAAAGGAAAAATAGACCTGAGAACTTTAACCTGAGGCCATGAGCAACAAGTTCTAGAACTTGACATAACATGAAGTCTTCAAAAGTTCTTATTAGTCCCTGCCCTCGGCTAGCAGGGACTCTATGAAATGGCTTGCCGTCATTTCTATTAATTTGCATGAAAACTCGTGTCTCAATTTTCCTAAGTATTTTGAATACCATTAAAACATCGTTTTCTCAACCAATAATCAAATTCTATTTTTTAAATCACATTTTTATCTTCCAATCATGGACTTGACCAGTTCCTACACCGTTTTGTTCTCGAATCATCAACTTCTACCTCTTATTTGGCCTCATATTGAGGCAAGAGGGCATTTCTCAGGGCATTTCTCGGTTTCAAACTTATAATTTACTCATTTGAAACTTCAAATATTAATTGGTCGTATCTCTTTGAAAGTAATGCTACCAATGATCTTGGCATTACTTCTTAACATTTAATGTTTAATCTTCAAACCAATGCCTTCTTCATACCACCGCCCACCGCCCTTCTCTACCGCAAGGAAGAAAACCCATCCTTCATCATGGCAATATGAAGCATGATCGTGGATGCATAGCAAGCTTTTGACAGACTTGATTTGCCACCGTAGTTCACCTGAGGTAGACATAACAAAGTACCGCATACTCAATAGCAATGAATGAATGAGTTATATTCAGTCATATTACTCCTACTACTTCTCTGACCAAAGAGTGGAAGTAAGCATTACAGTAAGCGCAGAGGGTTTGAAATCTTAACAAAAGGTGCAAATGTTCTTACCTGGATCTCAAGGTTCGTGGATGCGCTTTTGCTGGTGCTCTAAAGGTGAGTCTCATCTGTGCATCTTTTCCTGTACTTGTAATCATTCATCTGTGCATCTTTTCTTATACTTGTAATCATTCATTTGCCGCTACAAAATCATTTCACTAATATGAAGAGCTTGTTTAAACAACTATTATGAAGCCAACAACATCACAGCTATTCGAAAAAGCAGCTAATCTCAAGCAGTCGCTCTCTTTTACTAAGCTAAAGCTAAACAAGTAGTTAAAAGAATAAATAGAATAGACATTTATCAAAATATGTTATAAAAATCAATGTTCTATAGTGTTATCATATGAAAAATTTTGTTTTGATTAATGATATATACTAAGTCTGAAGTATAGCAACGCATTGCTTTAAATTCTAGCTAATTCTAAGGAGGATCCCTAGAACAATCTAACCTATGGAAATATTACTTACCTATGGAAATATTACTTACCTGTGAATGCACTAGGATACAACTCCGCTGCAAGATTTCCTCTTACTTATCTAGATTACTATTCTCTTTGCTGAGAGAGGTGCTACGCACTCTCTTTTTTTACATAATGAAGTGATGGTCTTATTAAAAATGTAGATTTATAGATGGTGGGACTTCCTTCAACAAATGGGACGTCATCATTATAAATTAATAATTAGTTATCAATGGATTGAGTCGGGTAGACCGCAGAGGAGCTCTCTTATACTCGTTTATTATATTTCATTTATTAATCCATGAATTGTTTCACTTATAAATTATAATTAGCATTTTCATGTATAAACTATAACTAGTATTTATAAATGTTTTATTTTTATACTGTGTGAAAGATTAGCCTGGTGTATTATTTAGATTTTGTTATTGAAACAGTAATATACAATCAAAGTAAAATTTGCAGTCGAAAGCAGGTATATACAATAAAAGGTTGACAAATTTGTACCTCTTGGTATAAGGATAGTCTATATCTCTGTTTGAAGTGGAAGACGAATATTCTTCAAGACAATATACCTGCAGAATTGAGAATCATAAGAACAATTTTGAAATGACAATGTAAATCAGATAAAAAATTGATGAGCACTTGTCATGTGGCAACTAGAAAAAAAAATGATTGAGATTCAAGCAAGAAGGTTATCAATTTCGAGCTAGCCTTGCAAATTCCAGATTTGGTACAGTAACTTCTTTGCTGTCTCCCTGCATATACAGAGAGAGAATCCAAGCAAATGCAAAGTAGGAGCTTCACATGATTTTACATATATTTTTTCGGCGACATCAAGCATTTCCATTTGGGCCTAGTCAGTGGCCTTAAATTTTTGTGTTTAATGTTGCTTTCCCTGCAACTACAGGCTGGTCATTTCATCCTATCACAGAGGGTATCCTGGCTAGGCCATTTTAGAGTTCAGAGTTGATAGTCATCATTATCAATTTTGAAAATCCATGGGAAAAAGGTGATTGAAGCCCCCACTTTGTTTTCCATTTCCGCCCACTAACAACTTTAGGCCCATGAAGACATGTTTTAGAAGCCAGGAGGAATGGATGAAGAGATGCATCCATTCAAGAAATGGAGGATGGATACAAGTCGGGGGTTTGTTGCATGCACATTTTCACGATCATCATGTGGTTGTTACCATCCACTGCCACGACGGCAATCCTTATTTACTGGACAGACTTTTCCTCAGGAGGGGAGTCTGTCAAATGGGCACCGTTGGATCTCTCGAGATGCATCTATTCAAGAAATGGAGGATGGATACAAGTCGGGGGTTTGTTGCATGCACATTGTCACGACCATCCTCTGGTTGTTACCATCCACTGCCACGACGACAATCCTTATTTACTGGACAGAATTTTCCTCGGGAGAGGAGCGTGTTAAATGGGTACCGTTGGATCTCTCATCCAAAGGTGCCCATTTGACAGGCTCCCCTCCCAAGGAACAGTCTGTCCAGTATATAAGCCGCTCCTTGCCACGACCATCCACTGTACTTTGAAAGGGTTTGTTAGAGCGGGCTACAAGGAAGATGTGAGAGTTGTCAGAGCAAGGAAATAAAAAGGTAATTTGGCAATAAGAGAGTTACATGCAAAAACATTAAAGAAATTAGTAAATATTTGTAAAAACCATAGCATAGAAAACTGCAAATAACATTGCCCAAAAATCAAAACTTGAACGAAAACATAATTCCCTGTTGCAGGAAATAATAATAAATAAATACACTTGTTTTATGGTATTTTAATATATTTTTATCATTATAAAATTTTCTTTAGGGGTTTAATTTATTTTAAAATCTTAAATTCGAGTTATCTTCTAAATAGTTTTTAATTTTTTTCAATCATAAAAGATAAGAAAGGTCGGATAATAAGTTTTATATGATTGTTTGTTTATTATATGATTGTTTGTAAAATCAATTGAACATTCCAATTTAACTAGAGCAAGAGGCAAGCACGACTCTCCTATAACTAGGGTTTGCCTTAACTATTATAAATATATCTTTGTGAATATGCATTTGTAGATAGTGGCCACCAATGCATGTATCAACATGTAGATTAATTTGACTTTATGCATCCTCAGATCAAGTGTTTATTTAGCGAGAATGATCACATGTCGTTGCATGGCTAGTCCCAAGGAGAGGACTAGACCCACGACACTTGTTTGTCCTCCTCCTAATTAACAAGTGTGTCGCCTTTCCATGCAATTTAATGAACACACTACACTCACGACCGCCCTTGGCTTCGATGAATTGTGAGATCGATTTCCCCTCTAGTCAGTTTGTACAAGGAATCATGACAACTACTTTGCAATTTAGGGAAACATATGTCTACAATTATTCAGTTTATCAACTTAAATTCATGAACAAGCATGATTTCATTCTAGGAACCAGTATAAAGGCTATCATTACTATGACATCTAGTGATTTCAGCCATCCAAGCACTTGTTTTCGGTATCATCACTGCTCCCGCTATCTCGAGCAAATGTTGTTATCTCTCAATTCTACTCGTCATAGGAAGTTCTACAGAACCAACCATTTTTCATGCTGGTTGTAGGCCTAGCCTCCATGTAGGTCTTCATCTTCTTCAGCACTTATATCCAACCATGGGAGAAACACATTCAAGAACCATGTCAGAAAGGCCCGCCCAACACTTACATCTGACCATGGGAAGAACACATCCACCACCATGTCAGAAAGGAACGCCCAACACTCACATCTAACCATGGGAGGAACACATCTACCACCATGTCAAAAAGGCCCAGCACTCACATCTGACCATGGGAGGCCCAAACTTCCACCATGTCAGAATGGTCCAACACTTACATCTAACCATGGGAGGCCCAGCCTGCCACCATGTCAGAATGGACTAGCACTTACATCTGAACATGGGAGGAACACATCCAAGAACCATGTCGAAAAGGATCAGTACTTATATCCGACCATGGGAGGAACACATTCAAGAACCATGTCAGAAAGGATCGGCACTTATATCTGACCATGGGAGGAACACATCCAAGAACCATGTCAGAAAGGCTCAACACTTATATCTAGCCATGTGGAGAACACATCCTGCATCCATGCTAGAAAGGCTCAGCACTTATATAGATCCATGTGGGGAACACATCCCGCATCCATGCTAGAAAGGCTCTGCACTTATATCTGCCCATGGAAGGAACCAATCCTGCCATGTTAGAAAGAATCTACACTTACATCCACCAACATGGTAGGACATGTTGGGTAATATTATTGTGATTTAATTTACCTTCAATTAATTGTCAACCAGGATACGTAAACTTCGAGTCACTACACCATATGTGCAGGCAAATTGGTTTCAAGCTTATGATTAGAGTAATTTAAGAAACAAAATGTAATTGATGGGACTACTACTCTATTGAATGATCAATGCCAAGAGTTACTAAGTCTGTCCTAAAGAAAGAGAATCAGCTTGCTAATCCCTATCTTACAGCATACAATCTTGTCAACTCCAATGTGATCTACAGCAACCTTAAACTATACTAACTATCAATCTATTCGTCAAGGCAAATAACCAAGCAAGTAAATAACTTAGTAAAGGAAAAACCCTAATTCCAACCTTACCTACAAAATGAAGATGCTGGGACAATCCTAATGGTATTATATCGTATCTAAGACTGCACCCATCAAACCTAAAGAATCTGATGCCAAAATTTATATAAACACTTATCACTCTCAAACAACTACTGAAATGAAATCTGTCTCTTCTTAACCCTAAATCATTCACAAACAGTTAACAAAATGAAATTTAACTTGCTGCTAATGTCAAATATACTATACCCGCGTTCTATGCACACAAAAGAATATTGGAACTATTCAGAGAACACACTCACTCTCATTTGCATGTACTATGTGACTGATATTCAAACCCTAAGAAGCAATGCTGTCATCTTTTAGTGAGCTATGATTTCATTCAACATCATGAAGTAAACAAAAGCATGATTCCAATCCTTATGTAGCCAATTCGAAATGCTTTTTGGCAAACCCTAAATACTCTGTAAACTAGGATCTTTAAATCCTCTGGTGATTCAATAAATACTGCAAATTCTTTCTAATTCTTTAAGATCAACACAATACAATCCTAGAATACTCCACAGTCTTGTAAATTCGATAGCCAAAAGGATTCTAAACAAGTATTGGAGCCATCCACTAATCAATATCATGCTGGCAGTAAAAGAAGTATGAAATCCAAGTCTATTTTCAATCCTCTGTTAAATTAATCCTACAGCAAACTGAATACAATCAAATTCATCATACAGTTTTGTAAATTCTATAACTCTGAACGGATTCTTTAAACAAGGGTTGTAACCATCAACAAGCAGTATCACGCTGGGAGTCAAAGAGGTCTCAAATCCACTCTTACTACTTTGCTCAATCGATTCTACAGGCTGAACTGAATACCATCAGACTCATCACACATATGATATAGACTAGTCTTCTGCAAGCATAAATCTCATTCCAAATCACAAGTAAATAAAACCATTAACATTCCATCATAAAAACAGTGTCAAAATATGCAACATCATTCTACTTACAGCAGTACAAGCAACACTTATACACAAGTGATCGGGGTTGAATGTGGGTCCTGCCTTCAACGCCTCCAAGTCTGAATCTAAAACCTTAAGAAGATAAACGTTTGCTCAAATAATAAGAACAGAGTTTACAGTCTTCTCCGTGTGTATCCCTACTTAGGGTTTCAAAGTTACATTTTATACTTGAAATACAAAATAACATCGGCCTTGGAGCAAGTATCGACCCTATCCTAACAACTGTACACTTATCTCAGCATACATGAACCAAAAGATGGAATTCAAATCCCCTGAAATCCATACACTGCTAAAGATGGAGGGAAACAGCTCCTTGAACAAAGGACAGCCACGAAACAGCGCCTGGAAAATCTTCACATGCATATGGAAATCGATTTGATCCCAAACGAGACATCTCCTATGTGGACAAAATCCCCAAAATATCTGGTTCAGTCAACATATATCTTTGGAGCGCTAGGACAAGCGTTGGGTCGAATAACCAAAAGACCACTGCATGAAAGAAATAAAGACTCATTAATTGACCCATTATTACATGAAAACTAAAGGTTCCATTATATACATAAAAACAAAGCAAAATAATAAATAAACAATTAAAAAGTCACTTACCAAAGCACCTTGCAATGTTGATCTTCAAAAGGCATAACCAAGCACAAAACATCACTAAATAGAACTGATTATTACTTGGTTGCATGGAACTTGGAACTAGAAAATATAGTGTTGAACAAGTCAAAATAGGAGGCCAACATCTCCCCCGGACTGAAGACCTTGCATGTCCCTATGCAAGAAAGTTTCAGACAGACAAAATTGGAAACTCAAAGTAGATGATCAATCTTTGGATCAAACTCCAGAAACTGAGGTTGAAGTATTAAACAGGACTAGTACTTGAGGAGGAGATGGAGTTGTTTGTTGTTGTGCACTAAGCAATTTTTCAAACTGTTTGTCCTTGTTCTTTAACTGTTTCCTAAGACTGCGATTAGACCTTGTAATATCATCAACCAATGTTTGTAAAGAGGCTACCTTGGCCTTCAAAATTGAATTTTCCTGCTTGATAAACCGATCCAGCCTAACATACTCCTGTAATTTCTTTGTCGACTTAAAATTTTGCTGCCGGAAGTAGTCAACTCCCTAAGCTGAAGCATCTGACCGGTGAGATTTAACAAACTTCGGGCCTGATTTGGAAGGTGATGTTTTAGCAGTCTTTAGACTAGAGTTTGAAAGTGATGCTGGCAATGAAGGCTCATTGACAAGGCTCGGTGTGGAGGAATGATGATGGGAACCATGGGAATCAGAATTATCATGGGCAAAATTATCATGGGCATAATTATCAGTGGATGAGGACAACTCAACAGGTACAGGTGCCTTACCTTTGGATTCCCTCTTCCTCTCTTGAACAGCCATGCTACGAGTAAATCTTCAATTTGATGAAGCAATCAAGTTTTTATTACCAAACTGACCCTTTCCTCCCCCAGACTGAGAGTTTACACGCTGCCCCTTAGATCCTGGAGACTTCTTAGTATGGGATGGTCCAGCCTTCTTACAACTCTTGACAGTTGGTTCCTGAGTATGACTGATTTGATGTTCAGAAATATTTACAGAGGAGGCTTTATCAACAAGATCAGGGATACAAGGCTCACATGGTTCATTCCCCAGGGATGATCTAAGATGAGAATTGGACAGTTCATATAGGAATTGTTCCCATACCTGGTCCTTCTTTTTTAATTCAACTAAAACGAGCATTTTGATAAGCCCATGATGGTATAGACTGTGAGTTGGATTCTCTAGGTTCTTCCTAACTTGTGAGGCCATCTTACCCAGGCTCTTCCAAAAATAAAATGGAAAGTTAAGAAGCTTACCAAACTCAAAGTGAGCAAGTAGGTGAAAATGACAGGCTTTGTAGGTAGAGAATCGTCCTTCGCAGGTAATGAGCTTGGTGACGACCATTAAGGATTTGTGAAATTCATCTCTGACCCAGAGCTTTGAGAATCCCTTTTCACCTTTTACGGCCAAAAATTCAGGTTTGAAGACACAGTCATAATCTTTACGGGGCAACCGAAAATTCTTAAACCAACGATCTCCTGTGCGTGGGAGTCCTGTAGCTAATGCAATTGACTCCTCTGTAACTGGAAACTCCAAGGACCCGAGCTTGGCTGTGTGCCCGTCAAAACCTAAGGCAAACTACAAAGAGACAGCATCATCGTGGCCTTGTAAATTGGTTAAGAAAGAGTGCCACCCAACCCGAATAAACATCTCTTTGCAAGCTAAAAACTCAGGCATAACTAATAACTGCCCATACTCTGAGGGTTCATGCCGGTTAAGCATCGTGAAGAATAGGCAAGGGGAAGACAGCGAATTAACAGAGAGTATGCAGTTTAATTCAAAGACAATTAGAATACTTCATCAATGTTTTCCCGTGGTAGAGATAAAAACTGGAAACAGCCCGAAAAATAATGACAAGGAATGGTGATGATAATCAGCGGACGTGGTAAAGAAAATCATTGTGAGCCGAGGCACGTACTGCCCACGTTGCAGGGAATTATGACCATATTATAACACGTTTTGATCAACCGTAATCTTATGGCGTTTAAGAACCCAATTGAAATATATCAATGTCATAAATTTTATTAAGGATAGCAAATTAATAATAAAGAAATGAAATATTGCCAAAGGTTAATGCCATAAAATGATTTACTAAGAAACGGTAGGATATCAACTAAATAGATGACAAGTTTATTATGGTAATTCCACCACGTATCAAACTTAGGCAAAAGCACTTGGTTTATAATAATAATCCTTAATTTATAACAATTAAGACTTATCCCAACATTCAACATTCATTACCTTTACCATGTAACATGCCAATTTCCCAATTTTATTCCGGTACCCCATCCGGCACCTGATCCAGTCTAAGATACAAAGGTGTTTTCAAGATGCAAGGGTAAAAAATAATTACCAGCATAGCAGAGATATTAAAGCAGATGTACTCAAAGCAGTGATGTTAAAGCAAATGGCTTTCTCCAAAAGACACCACTTGTATGAGTTGAAAAGGCAAGTAAGATGGATTGAAAATTGGTTTTACCCCAACAATCTCATGGCACAATTACCTCATTTCAGGGGTGCTTCTTCACCTAGCCACATAGAAACAGAGCTGAGTCATGAAACCAATCTTTATTAACAGTACAAAAACAAAATTAACTACAATTCATAAACAATCAATCTCACTCCTATATTCCAAACTTCAATCATAAGCACAGACTTTGTTCTCGTCATTCATATAGAACTTTTTTTTTCCACCAGGATATGTGCCTTAAAACACAAGACAAGAGGAGTACTAAAAGAAGCCAATGGTGTACTGGCCAATCTTTGACTCAACTTCACACAAGACGGTCTGAGCAGTGAAAAGAAAAACCAGTACTGAGGTTCACAGCTATGTTCATAGACTCAGTAAATGCCAGGCATAAACCTTTTTAGCAAGGATCAGGTGACCAAAATTTAGAGAATCTGAAGATGATTATCAACTGGCTATTACAAACAATCTCTTTAAAATTATTTAACCCACACATATGACTTCTCTGTAACATTTACATATGTACATCGTTCATACAGACAAGTATGGATGAGGCTTTTAAAAGAGATATCAGAGTCAGAACCCACTGCCAGCGAGCCCGTTCAGTACTCCGGTGGGGTAACTGTAACATCTAAGAAGCCTCTTCCCCAGGCAGATGCCCCATTGCCAACAGGCCTATTCAGTACCCTGATGGGTTTGCCTGTTTATACCACAGGTCGGTACCCGTTGCCGGCGGACCGGTTCAGTATCCCGGCGGGTTAACCTCTTACACCTTTTTTCTATCAGAGGCCCTTGTCCCAAATTCATCTTAAAGATAAATTTTATGATTTTCTTATGCATAGATGAGTGGGGGAGCAGCTCTGAAAACCATCTAGGAGTGGGATG